>OX103895.1:1932065-2532065 GCA_944470375.2 Schistosoma guineensis | reverse complement strand
AATATTTGTAGTCAACATATGATCAACTCGTATCCACAATTGATTGTTCACTGGCTTGTGACCAATAAGAGTTATGTAAGGTCATTAACACAGAACTTAATCTATCGTTCCTGAATCCAACTCTTATATACTTTAGAAAAGATGGAAATTCATATGATAAGACTTTATTGCACAAATCCTACTGAAGAAGAATCACTATTCTCACCGGAAACCAAACAATATCAACATCATTTACATACAATTTCCACTACCATTGATTCTCTTTTGTATCTAGTTGTGGTAAGTAGGTGATAATGAAAACACACTTCAGTTATGATTTCAATTATTCAAATGTTAACTTGATTCACCATCATCTAGATGGTATCGACTTTCTACCCTTTTGTATAACTCAACTATCTCCGTAGAGCCTTAATGAACAGCTAATTGACACAAAATATTTCTTCAGTCTAATCATATTTTTATAGACTTTTGTAGACTATTGTGAGCATATCAGTGTTGATCAGACAGGATTAGCGCATCCAAGATAGAACTAGTCTGGTTTTGTATTGTTTTTTGTCAACAATCATTCATTAAATGAAGCCAAATAACAAAAGATAAACTTCAATCATTTAATGTGATCAAAGAAATACTTCCGATCTATATGAGTGTGGGTGTTTTCTATATGTGGAACGACTATGAAGATGGATTATCGAAATCAGCAAAACCAAACATCGTTATTCAAATATTTTACTGTATTTATCAATATGTGATTGGTGCTAATCTTTCTGTTCTGTATTCACTATATAAGATGACAGTGATAGCTACCTTTTCATTAGGATAAACATCAGAGTTGTACTTCATTCGATGGCATACAACTGTATCATCATCATTTTGTTGCTTTGTGTAACTATAGTATTCTAATTATAGTATGAATTAGGAATCCCAGGATTAACGCAATTGAATCAAGAAGACACAGGCACAACGAATGTACTGTATTTAGAATTCGAAATCGAGCATTCAACCAGTACAAAAAAATCATTAGTTAATTCAAACACCACATCCGCCACAGCTTAAATAGAAGTATGAGTGTTTGTAATCGGTTGTACGTCTTCTTGTTAAGTTCATCCTGAGTCTGTCCGACATTGTATAAGATAAAAACTTTGTAGTATCTAGAAAGTGCTCATTAGTATTGGAATTAACAAACGAAATCGGAACAGACTCACCTGGAATTGTATACAATCAGCATATCGGTTTTGTACTGAAATCATTAATATCTAGAATTTGAACCATAGATTTTTCAACACTATCCTCCCCCACGAAATAATGTTGGATCTTCATATCCCCAAGTTATGAATAATGTGGCTTCATTTAAAACATATTTCTCACATTGTTTAGAGTAAACATTAGAACTGTTTTTGTGATAAGGGTAAACAACAGGTGATATGAAATCATCCGAAATATAATAAAACTCGAGGTCACTTTGTACTCGTGCTTCGCATTGAGCAGGTTTTTCACAAGGATCAAATGCATTATGAGGATAGGTAATATATAATATGACATCAGGATTTGATTCTTCTGAAATATTCTCATGAAATTCATTAGGACTGTCATTGCAGAGCGTAGGATCGTTAGAAAAATCAACATCTATCCAAACCACATCAGGTTCTCGATCATGATTAGGTTCATTTAACATATTTTCCTCAGAATTGCAAGTAATTTCATTAGAAATATGTGAATCATTAGGAAAAGTCATACCTGGTACAATAGCATCAGAATTCTGATAAATCGGTTGATTAGGAACTGTTGTCTCACAAGAATTCTGGATTTCATCTAACTCTGAACTGTCATATGACTCTTCACTATCTTTTGAAATCGTTGATAAAGATAAATGATCATTAGAAACATCCGAATTATTGAAATTTAAATTACAAGATTTAGTACAGCTTGAAGCAAAATGGACAGTAGCTTTGCATACTGACTGAATGTGTCCTATCTCACCACATTTAAAACATTTAGCATTACGAAATACACATGAATTGCGAGCATGAAACTTTCCACATGATAAACATTTACCAAACTTCATCTCACCTTTGTGATTTGCTTTGTAATTCCTCGTTGAAACACCTTTCATATTTACACGAGAATAGGAATCACTGTTAAATGAACGCAAATTTGATTGACCCTGAGATTGTAGTTCATCATGATGACTAAGCAAAGTATCAGAAATCTTCATCGACTGGATATCAAGTTCATTGACTGCTTCGTAGTTAATACATGCAGTTCTAGCATCTTGAAAGGAACAGTTTGGCATTCTTAACAGCTCTCTTTCCAAACTCGGTATGTTAATTCCTGCAATTAATCGATCTCTCAATTGCACATGAAGTTGATCACCGAAATTACACTTGGCAGCTTGTTTCTGTAATTCAAGGATGAATTCCCGAACCTTTTGGTCATTTTGACGAACCATCTTATGAAACTTCGCCCTTTCACGGCATTCAAAACTGGTGCATTTTACATGACTTAACAATAGCTCTTTAAGAGTTGCATAAGGCAGTGAGATAGGTTTTTCTGGATATGCCAAAGTTTTTAATAAGCTGTACGCTTCTCTCCCAATGAATGTGAGGAAGTATGCCACAATATTAACATCCTCATCATCTTCTTTGGTCATGCTCCAGATTTCGAACCTTTCCAAGTAATCCTCAAAAGCTTCAGGAGTTGAATGAATATCTAACTTTTCCATTGCAGGCTCCATCGCGACGCCAATATAGTATTCTAATTATAGTATGAATTAGGAATCCCAGGATTAACGCAATTGAATCAAGATGACACAGGCACAACGAGGCAAGGTATAAACGGTAATCCCTTTCAAATCTGTCCGCCGTTTCGTTTCAACGACCTTGAACGCGCTGACTGGAAGCGGGCATTCCGTATTTCAATTGCCGTGTGTGTGTTGGGTCCTTTGAGTATTAAATGTTTCCATATATAAGTCATCTTTTGATGCATAATAAACACTAAATAACTGCTAAGAGCATTAACTGAGTATTTTCTGTTTTGTAGTGCACACTTTAGCTCTGTTGTTCCTTCGAAACTTGATCTGTGGTCCTAAGTGCTGTAGTGAAAGTCAACAGCTATATATAATTTGTTGATAAGGTCCAGAAAACAACGTAAGAAAGATAAAATAACGTAAAAGGTTATAGATGCGCCTAGTTTTTGTGAGTTAAGACGAAATGTCAACTGAAGGGTAAGTCCGAAATATTTGTTGTTCCTCCTTCAGTTAATTTTTTTCAAGGAATAACCTTTTTTTAATAACTATTGTATGTTGTCTCTAGTGCTTCATGCTCAAGTGAAATTTCAGTGTATTTTTTGACTAGAAAAACGGTGAACTTTACTTGCTTGAGTTTGTATTGTTACAAATAACTATATTAAGCTAACTTCAGATTTACTTACGTGGTGAGCAAGAAATACTTCAAACTGCCAATAAATTGGAATAAAACTATGTTACAAGCACTAGCAATACAGAAATTGATGTGCCATGCAAAAAAGCCTGTTAATAGCTGATAAATAACGACACAAAAAATCCACGACAATATGTAACGTGTGCGCGAAAATCCCTGGCTTACCCGCTAGTCCGTGCCGCACAACGAATGTACTGTATTTAGAATTCGAAATCGAGCATTCAACCAGTACAAAAAAATCATTAGTTAATTCAAACACCACAGTTACCAAACAAATGGGTGAGTGTATTCGAGTATTCATAAGATAAAATATTTCACCAATATTGACTTCAAATATACTTGACTAGTTAGAGTTACATAGTGTTTTGATTGTTGTATTCACACATATATGTTGTAGTCTACCTCGATTGATAAGCTATTTGAATTGCGGTTCTGCTTCAGCATTATCAAATAGGAAACAGAATCACGAAGATGAACGTTTGAATCTTTGTCATTCAGTTTATTTCAGATTTATCCAGTGATACCATGAAAATGTATGACAGCTCCTTTCGACTAGCAACATCTGAGAAGATCTATTACATACCTGATCATCAAGCAACAGTTTGTACTACCATGAATATCACCTCTAATTATTCATTTTGTATGAATCTCATGTTTCCCACTATTGAAAACTTTGTTATGAGTGCTAAATTAAGTTGATTTATGAATAAGGTAAACATAACTGTAGACCAGCACAGACTATAGTCATTTTCATTCACATTATTGGGTAGTTGAAAGTAATACTTACAACAAATGTTTGTTTTGTGGTCACTGAGTTAATGAGTAAATGTCTTTGTATTGAGAAAAAATTAGTCAAGTTGTAAAAAGACAGAATAATTTCAATGATTCTATTCGGTAATGAATTCATGATATGAGACATAACGTAATCCGATATACAATCTCGATTTTGTAGATGAAGTTCCATGAGTTAGTAAAATCATAATGAAAAAGTTACTACTCAACTACACAACACAGTGAATGTATCATTCTATAAATCAGACGATGGATGTAAAAGGCGAATATGAATAGTATGGCAATCAGTCGAATGAGATCATACATATAGTAATCTTCTTTCTTTGTTTCCCGACGTTAATTTATGTCCGTTTAGCCAAATTACCTTGCCATAGTCATACAACACTTTGTAATCTCATGAACTCAGCACAGTCTAGAGGGTTGTATCGGATATAAAGGATGAAATAGTTTGATTTACTAGTCGTTGCAAGAACGGTCATTCACAAATTTTATAGACTAAACTTAGTAACTTTTACTGTGACTATACCAATGTTTCATTGTACAAGAGTAAATGATAGAAATCAATTGTATACCAACTTAATTTCATTTATAAATCAGTCCCAGTTATTATTTAACCAAACAGGATGACACCACAAGACTAAAGAGAAGTGAAGATAGATATGAATGTATAAAAACGTATTATAGAAAGAGAATTACTGATTGCTTTATGCTTTATGTATCAAATCGGCTATTTGTTTAGTTCACCAGACACAATCGATAATCACATCTGAATTCCAAGCTATAATGGGACTGTTATACTTTATAGTTGATGGTTAGTTGCTAACAAATCACTGTCGACCGCATAGGCAATCCACTTAATTTCAAGATGACTTTTCATGTAATCTCCCATGAAGTAACGAAATATGTGTAATCAGACAGCACTACACAGTTGTTTAATACTGATCACGGTCTTCTCAATATTGGGAATCAATGATGGCAAAGAATATTTACGATTCATGCCTCATGAGAAGTAGGATACAATTAGATCACTGATTCATGTTTCGATTGTTCTCATTTTCAAATTAAGTAACATTAAGAGGAATTATGCAATCTGCAAACAAGCATAATGAATATTAACTGTCATGTTTGAAATGATTGGCTGCGTTAGTCGAAACTCCCTATTGTAACTACGAGAAAATCCCTCCAAAGTTAGTGACCAGTGAGCTTATAATGAGTCGTACTTCTGACGGTTATACTTCATTCCATATGAATGACGTAAAGTATGGTATTTTTATGTTAAACATTCAACATGATTCATGTACATGCTAATATTATATTGATATCCACTAGTACAAGTCACTTCATTTGATTTGACCACACTTCGATTGAAACAATAAACATTATCAGTCGGTATACGACTGGATGTAACATGGAACATAATGCGTGTTTTCACATATTTAAACTATAAGATGTCATATTTGTATACAAGTATTATGATTACACAGATATTTATGCTCATATTCGAATTGGGTTCTCATATCTTACTTTAAATACAATTTACTGTAAAATCAATCATATACGACACTTGCTTTATTGAAAGTCATTATGACTGTGTATATGTGTCTCTATGCATTCACTATCATGAGTATCAACACTTCGATGCTCGTGTTTAATGTTACATCAGTAATAAAAGTTAGTTACGTTTCTATACTCATGTACAATTGATACGTTTAACTATTTGACCATTATACACACATCAAATCTTCCATCCTCCAGAGGATGCATTTTTATAATCGTAATGTACTTGTTGTGTGAATTAGTAGTTGACCTTTTGAAATTCTTCTCATATCTAGAAGCGAACTCTTCACACATTGATATGGATGAAATTCAAAGAACAGTTAATAAAAATGAAGGCAAGTTACCACTTCTTTATCTTCTTTAATCATTGAATCATTTACTACTCAAGATTTAATACTGTTTACTAACTGAAATCATGTTCTGCTGTTTTCCTTGTTTACTACTGAAGATCATAAATCACAGTGCATTACAGATACTGACCTAGTTCTTTCAGACATTGAGGATTTGATTGATATAATCAGCTCTGTGTGAAGATGGTTTATTGTTCTATGGTAGGACATAATCATTACGTAGATTCAGTCATCTATATTGCTCAATTTACTGCATACTTTCAGTTATTAAAACATTCGAATCTTGGATAATCGCATACAACTGTGATCCATTAAAAAGAAATATTTCTCTATATTGATGTTTTCAGTCATAAAATGAGATACGTTTTCTTCAATCAAGACAAATATTTCCGTAATTTTTTTCACAGCTTATTCGCAAAAGTTTGACATGAGAGTACAAACAAATAAACGTGTTATTGCAAGGCTAATAGGTACGTTAATTATTTGTATATCTTAAATTTACTGAATCGAAGAGTTGCTTGATTCACTTCAAAAATAACCTAATGAATTTCTCTAATATGTCTGGTTGTGAAACGTGTACTGATTGCACTCACAAATTGCTCAATTCTAGGCTGTAACTAATTTAGTCAGAATTACAAAACCTGAAGCACATATCATGGATACTTGATTGTCAGATACAATAAATGTCTAGTAAACATGAGAACTATGCATAATGGCTATACGTTGATAAGAATAAAACAAAGAACGAACCACGTTATTTCATGTAGTGATTATTAACAACAAGGTATGCCAGTAGGCATTATAACAAAGCTAAGGATAATGCAACTTTGTATTATTCTGTATTATTAACCATTTACATGTAGAAAATCACTGATAGTCAGAACTCAATTCACACAGTATATGCTAATTGCTTATTGTCTTCCAATGATTGTTGAAATAAATTCAATTTCCAATGTGAAACCATAAAACCCGTCGACCCTTCCATGTTCTCACACTAAAATATAATACTGTTATTTTGAAATGTATATGTTCATAGAGGAAATAAATGCGGAATTGAAAAGTCATGATGTACAACCTGATCAAGGTAGGCTATCGAATCAAAAAAATACTAAAACTGTCAAATCATTAAATTTTAGTGATCGAATGTCAACGTAGGTTTTATGAAAGTCAAAATGGAGCAATAATATTCAGTAGTACGTTATTCATCACAAAATTATTCTTTATTTGATTCATTAAAAATAAGTAGAATTTTGTTTAGTCTGATGGCTTTTGTATCGTAACTAAGCTTATCATTTTAGAAATTCCACAGATTGAAATCATGACTCAGTTGAAGCTAGACCACCATTGAAAACCTGGAAGCAGTGGACGGTCGTTCCGTCCTGGTATGGGATTCCTCAGCAGTGCGCATCCACGGTCCCGCACCACGTAGGGCAAGAACCCATGACCTACTGGCTTCGCGCGCGAGCACTTAACCACTAGACCACTGAGCTGGCATCCAACGGTGTTAATGTCTAACTTCAACCAATCCACGAAGTTGCGCCATCCTACACCATTGTCTTCAGTGAGTTCCTATCTCACAACTGACTCATGATTTCAACCTGTGAAATTTCTAATACTCTCCACAAAACCCATTCTGATAATTATCAGTTTATGCAATTTTCAGATGAAAAAGTATCCTTTGTTGGATTGATTGTTATTGTTTACTGGTATATTTAGTCCTATTGTGTATTGAATTCTCATAGTAAACTTTTCCATTCATGTTTGTTATTGTGTCCCCTATGCAATATTTAGTTATATTAACTGATGAATGAAATCGGTGTATGATGCTGCATTCTATGACATACTTCCACCTATTTGTACTGAAAGAATCGTTTTTGTGTATTTCGACATACCGTTAAGGTATCCATATAAGATCAAGTTCTATGTTCATACACTTTCAGATTTGATAAAGACCATTCATTTCAACAAATTTAAAAGTCGTAAGTTTTCACTTCACTCTATTCTACATCAATAATCTGTGATCAGTCCAGCTTACACATAAGATAGTGATACTTTCAGACAGTTAAATTACACTTTTGAATACAATGGTTTTCTTAGTAATTCGATGAATGTTTCAAATTTGTCTTCTTTACCAGCCCTAGTTGCCGACTATAACTTCACTGATGTGATCAAATGTTTTGAAGAACAAAAGAAGCATCATCAAAGTAAGAGATATATTTCTCAAGATGTTTTCTCGCTCTTTTATTCCTTGACATTTTGCAGTTTACTAACCTTGTAAAAGGTGTTTGCTCGTTTGTCCGCCACTGACACTAGAATGTCGAAAGAGCATTTCCTACCTGTCTGAGTAACATCATTTTACACATCTGCCATTTTAACTTGCACAAACAATTTCAATGTTACATACATATTCAATAAAATGAGGACTGATCAATGGCACTTCCATGGTTATGATGATGGGAACATGTGAATTTGAAATACGTCCTGACAACAAACTTGTAGTAGTGCCTTGATGAGAAGGTGAACAGTTTGTGATAAACAGTGAGGTGTGAAACCTGTTAACTAATTAACAACGCAAGCAATGTTACTAAAGATGACGTCATGCTGCAAGCGATCGCGGTGCTGGTTACTAATTTGTGCTTTTCTATATATTAGATAAAGGGATGATACAATGTAATTTGTTTGATTCCTTAATGAACAACTGTACCTGTTTTTCAGAAATATCACTTCACGAATAAAGTTCTTGTAACTTCGTGCATAAACATGTGAATATAAAATGACATATGGGTTGAGTAACTAACTGAACGAGCATCAGTTTGACATGAATTTATCTTGTTGTTGATCATACCTCGGTTTTTGTTTCAATTGAATAGTGGAGGCAGATCGTCTAAATGGTTAAGCGTGTTACGTCAATCTACAATCACAACATATTCAAGGTAAGACAATTCTTTAATGTTTGTTCAATTTCATCGTAGAATAAGATAAAGTGACTTACTTCTACAGTGGTTGTAATATCAAAAGCCTCAACTTACATTAATGTGTTGTATAAGAATTTGTTTCCGATAAGTGATTGTCTTCGTGATTTCGCTATTAACGCTGCTAAACAATCTTTTAATTTTCATAAAAGTTATTGAGAAGGTCAATAAAAAACTTGAATATTACTATGCTAAGAAATCTGAATTCAGTTTTTTTTCATGTAAGTACAATAAGTCGATGCATTTCAATTATGTGTGTGGATGAGATGTGAATGAATGAATGAATGAATGTGCAACGCGTATTATTCGTTGTTTAAAGTGAATTGTTATGTTATGTCATAGATCATTTGTTAGTCATTTTCATTAAAATGTAGTGTAAGTTATCATTTGTTGACTGTGCATTATGATGTTCGTTGTTTGATTCGAAAACGAGTGCCTTACATTATCCATTTTGAACAACCTTATCCATACCCCGCTTCATACTTTGTTTCTGCCAAGGTTTTGTAGTTTCTATGGTCGAGTATTTAAAATACTGAATGTATTCAATTTCTCAGTGTATTATCATGTATAGTTTTGAATAGTTTCAAACTTTGCACTTCGTATTCTTAGCGATCGATCAACTGTATACACAAACATCCAATCAATGGAAAGCCATTAATATTAATATTATGACCATTCAATAAGTAGATCAGTTACAGAAACTCATCGGCTCGTAAAATGTCACTTGAATATTCAAAGCAAGAGGTATGATGTTCGTGTTGTAGCATTTAATTCAACACTGAGATGCAAGAAATCAAGTTCAACGAGTGTTTAGTTACACTACACCGTATTATCAGCATTGAGATTTTTGTTGAGATCATGAATTAATTGATGTTAGACCACCGTTGGATACCTGAAAGCACTGGACTGCCGTTTCGTCCTAGTATGGGACTCCTCGGCAGTGCGCATCCACGATCCCGCACCCCGCGGGACTCGGACCCAGGACCTACTGGCTTCGCGCCTGAGCACTTAACCATTAGACCACTGAGCCGGCATCCAATGGTTGGACACTGTTGGCTAAAATTAAACCCAAGCATTCGGATTAAGAGTGTGATGTTCTCTAAAATTGTTGAACCTGTATTTTACTTTAAACGATGTTTACATAATGACATTAATTGTGGATTTCACCGAACAAAAGTGAAAATGCTGGTCTCATTTTATGATTTCAGTTCTCGCCAGATTCGGGTGGGACGATGTTCGTAAAGTATAACGTAAGATTGTGAATAAAATTGAAATCATATTGTTGAATCAAGAATATTTATTAAGACAATGAAGACTGATATTGTAGACCCAAACCACAAACACACAAAAACAATAAACCATCACTTCTAAACTGAGAATTTCAATTGAGATGAAACATTTCAAGTTGATATGGGATTCTTCGGTGAACAGATATTCCAACGTGATATTTTGATTGTGAAATGTATGTAAATGACTAGATAGGCAATTGTGTCTTGCGGTCACTAATTCGCCAAGTACTTAGACATCAATAAATATCACGTGGTCTATTCCACAATCAGTATTCCACTTATGGATTAGCTCACTCACATTGCTAGTAGACTGTTGAATTACTTCAATACTCGTTGAAAGATCTAACAGCACAAGACACCTGATAGGAAATCATACTTTAAACATAATCTTGCAATACGTGATAGAGAACAGCATAAATCGTGCATTATAAATTACCGATTATAAAGGGGTAGTAAAGTATATGGCAATATTGAACCAATCCGCTGAAATCTTATAAACACTGTAATATATGATATATGATGGCAACCATACAGCTATTCGATGCTAATTACACAGCCGAAGTAAAAATGGTAATAATCTCAGAAGTTATTATAGATTTCCCAATTTACCTGATGTTCATGCCCTTTAAACAACAAAATAACGATATGTCTTCGTAAAAATAGTTATTTCAGGCGCAGTACAGACATCTCGATCACAACTTTCTATTTGGTCTGCTGAACGTCGAGAAACTGTCAAGATCCGATTACCGATAAATATGAGCATAGCATTGATTAAAATACAAGAGCATGATGAAAAGGATTACAAATGTCCATTGTTTTCACTGATCGATCCTTTATGCTGATTTTTCATGTTTCAATCTATCGATTACAAACTGATAATACAATATTCTATGGTTAGTTTATTCAACTGTTAGATGTATAATGAAGAATGTCCCAATCATTCAGTATTTGAAATAGGTAACTTTGGATTCTTAAGTGTATTGACATCTGTGGTGCTCTTGTAGTTCTATTCCATGCTCATCAACTAGACTTGAACCAACTACCCAACGTTCGAAACACTGAAGCATTACACATAATATGACTGGAAGTCACAAACTCTTACGAATGATACTCATGAACATATATTGGATACATATTTTTATTGCTTTCATTCGAATCTGTGTAAACAACATTAGTTGACCCATTCATTAAGGAAGCTCCTTATTAATTTAGTTGATTTTTGTTTTATTTCAAAGGTAATCAGGAGGCTTCTCACGGACAGATTGGTCTCAATGGTTGGTCTGTACACCTATATGTAGCCGTAAAACTAATAAAATGTTTAAACTGGAGAAATTGACATTTACTTCTTGTGTAGAACGGGGTAAAAGGGAATTCATTATTGACAAAATTGGTTCGAAATGATCTTATGAAATCTACAAGTGATTTGTGAAGATGCCGTTCCGCAAGAATCAGCCAGAAGCCTTAACAGAAACGAAATTGAAGAAGAGGAAAGAAGTGCATAAGATGTTTGATATTCAACAACATTTTCAGTGGAGCACAACACGAATGTGCATATGCAACGTGATCTTGATATAAGTGGGAAAAGATTGACAAATTAAAGATGACAGCAGCTAATCAACAAACAGTGAATCTGCTGTGGAAATGCCATTTTCAACAATTTGAATGAGGTTATCGTTCCATAAAAGAGATTGTCATTTATTAACTATAAACCACGTAACGTGAGATGACTCTAGCCATTCCATACAAAACAATTCATAGAATAATTTTCAAATAGGGTCATAATTTGCATGAAATTTCACATTACACTTAGAGATGTTGGTTTCAATAAATAGAAAATGTATGTAGCTCAGTGACTATATGTCATGTTTTATCAGAGAGCATGAACTACTCATATCATAATATTGGCATTGTAACCAACCGTAGTTAGTTTACGCTATCACTGTTTGCAGTTGTTGTTACCTGCTTGATCATTTGAGCCATCTCCTTCATTAAGTTACTTGTTTTTGCTTGCTTTAATACACCATTATGTTTATTAATCTTACAACCAAATAAGGTGGGTTTATGGAAAGTTTACAACGTTCCGCTGTACATGTTGCAAAAAACCCAATCAAAAACATCGTAGTTGCTGGCAATATGCAACGAAAACAGTTTCTGGACTGCTAACTGGTGACCACTCAATATTTATCAACAGGATCGACCAAGAAGTGAACGCCCTCACACAAAGAAAAATAAATGTGTCACGATCATGGTCGATATACATTTTGAACTTTTCAGGTATTCGGTGCGCCACCTAATCGTAGCACCTACAGATAACACGTTTCACGTGTGTGATGACTGACTGAGCCTTAGTTAATCACGATTCCTTTTATCATGTTGATCTCACATGTTTTACAGAACAAACACTAAATACGATCAGCACACATTACAACCAGGTTGGTATTTTTCAAAGCGAAAACGTATTCACTTGGATGCAATCGCTTATCAACATGGTTAGTCCAAGGCTTAACTTTCTGAAAACAACTTCAATGTTTTCTGTTCAAACGAATAGCGTTGTGAACACTTCCAGTAGAAGCTAAATATTTGTCGATGTGAAGGTGTTTACGAGCAACTTCCTGCACATTGTTTATTAATTCCACATCACACGGTATCTAAACTCTTCGACCGAAACATATATACCTATAAAAATATGGCAGAAGTGAAACTGAACTTATAATTGCCAAAATGTTTGATTAGTTGTGTTAAGTTTGTCTTACATTGTTTCTACTTGCTCCCTTTCCACTCCTTTGTATATTGTTTCATACTACTTATTTACATTAAGTAAGCAGTTGTATTCCCAGCAATTTTTAAACTTATGTTGTAATGTAAGTTGAAGTGTAATATTCTGAAATGTTCACATATACTTATGACGTCTATTGTATTTATCATTATAATTACCGTGCCTTAATCACTGTAGCGGTTATCCACGGTTTTATGCATTTGTTTAAACTCAACAGTGTTCATATTGTTTTGCTCTTGGTTCGCGTTTCGGTTGTTCGTAAACTGCTATCAAATTTAGACACAGCTATCAGCTCACTTTTATACTATCGTATGTTACTGTTACAGGAAGCCTTTTTATTTTCATACTTGAAGGACGTGTTTAAACGCCCCAGACACCTCACAAGTTGAGGCTTGTAACTTACTTTTGTGTATTATTCAATAAAGAACTGCTTTTGTAAACAAATAGTTGTTTTGTAGACTTCGGGTTTTCGCGTATCTCAATCGGGTGATTTGGACGCTTCGATAGATCTAAGAGTTCTCAACTTTGGTCCGAACTGTTGTGGATACTCGCTGTAACAAACTCTGGTTGGAATTCGGTTTGGTTAATTTGATCCAACAATGACAAGGACGAGAAAAATGAAGTACAATGTCGACAGTTCTGATGATACAGACGACTCAAGTGCTGAAAATACTGTTCTTTCAGTTTCTAAGTTGAACTCACCTACTTCTTTATATCTTGCTTTTGATAATGTTAAACCAAACCCCAAAGATTGCTGTCCTTTAGTAGATACCTAAGTAGAGACTGGATGTAGAATAGAAGATGAAGCAGTTTCTAGGGAAAAAGATGTAGAGATGATTGAGTTAGAGATTCGGGAGCTTCAACTCCGTAGGTGATTGTTGGAATTATCACCGAAACCTTTAAACAAAGTGAGAAAATCAAGGGAGATTACCGAATTATCTGGGTCTCGACATTTTCACTGTGACTACGGCTATGCACCGCTACACCAAAGCAGCTATGGGCGATGAGTTGGAAATTAAAGCACACTTAGATAGCATCAAGTCGCTATTCATGACGGCAAGCCTACCGAAGATAGAGAACATGAAATTCGACGGAAGTCCTCTAAAGTTTCGGACGTTCATGAAGGGATTCAGTGCTAACATCGCCGACAGAGTAAACGATGACACTCAGCGATTGATGTACTTGATACACTATTGTGAAGGTATAGCAAAAGATGCTATAGAACACTGTGTGCAATGTTGCATTGACAGCTCCATTGATGTCAAATGATCTCAGTTTAACAAGTGGAAACGAATATGGAAATCTTCCGGAATTCTGGATAGAAAAGGCTTATCAACAGCCACTCTAAAGTCTAAGTAAATTGAAGTCAAATGTTCTCAATGCAATCTCTGTGTATGTTTATGATCTTTTAACTAGTAAATGTTTTTTCTTGTGTACACTATGTACTATGACATCTAGTCAAATTCACTGTTCACTTCACTTGTTGAAATCATCAGTCAATTGAAGCTAGACCACCTTGGAAATATTTCTTGTGTACACTATGAAATGCTTTAAATAATCAAATGTTGCCAGATCTTGATTAAATTGTGTGAACAGTGAAATATGGTTGTTAGTTTTCAGTGTCCGCCTCGATATAATTATCCGGATGTAACACAAATCTATGGAAACGATAGTTGGACGCACATTGGATGAACACATACATACCATTCACTTCGTTTCCTTAACTGGATGAACCGACAACCACGAATGACAGACTTCAAATGTTAACCTTTGTCAAAAACAGGAGTAAACTGCTTCGAAATACATGTTCACAGATTTCATTCAAACATGTTGATCCTGACAGAAATATATTTCTGTTGGTAAGTCACTGGAGCATCAATGATTCGAGAGTCATCATAATCATCCCATCATTCGATGAGATTTTGTGAGTAAAGTAAATTGGACGCAACTGAAACTCCGAGACCTATTAGAACAACCATAAAAGATGTTTAAGTATTTACAATTAACTGTCTACTTAAGCTACTGAATGTTCGTTGGCCAGATACCATCAGCAACAGCCTACATTCGGAGAGAACATATTAGCAATTGACTTTGGAGGTGGATAGGGCGCACATTGAGGAAATCACTTAACACCATTACTCAGAAAGCCCCAACTTGGAATCTTGAAGCGAAGCAGAGAATTGGAAGGCTAAAGAACATAGTGCAGAAAATCGAAAACGGATATAAAAAAGATGAGTAGAAACTGATGAAACTGAAAAAGAATTGTCCAGTACAGATTTAGATGTGTTATAAATTGTCAAACAGATATTTGCAAGAGAAATCGCACACAAAACGAATGAACGAAATCGGTGGATTCCTTCAAAAGTTAAGGTGAAAAATGTATTGACGAAATTCGCTGTCTCAGGCATTTCTATAGGATGTCGACACGCGGACTTTCTATACGATGTTTCCAGGTCACATTTTCTTTCATAACTGTTGAACCTATTAATATTTTTCAAGGGGGCGTTCTTTGTGTTGCTTATCTAATTGAGTGCTATTCAATGATGTATAATATGTACACGTGCATTGAGACTTGTGCTTGACGATTTATACCTGCTCTTACTCGCTATGTTATATAGGGATACTACCCCTAACTATCGGTCTGAAAAGTCGGACAAATGAAAATCTCGCAAATGCGACGAAAATGATCTCGGTGGTGTTGTAATAGTATTCCGACAGCAGACAATGGGTTTTAAGCGTTCTTCAAGCCCTAACGCTTCAGGATGGGCTGTTTCGTTTACTAGCCTACATATGTGCGGTATACTGTACAAGTTATACAGCAGAGTTAAACTAGTCAGTCAGTGTTCAGAGTCGATGTACGAGGATTAATAGAAATTGAAGACGAAGATTATGTATGAATACAGTGATCTTGAGTGCTCTTAGAGGTATGAGAGAGTTCATCACTTCCCAGTTGCCCACACCATGGAAGGGCTCTTCTGACATACCTGTAAACGAAATTGCTTTAGAGGTGATCTTAGTGACCTGAAAGCGTAACCGCAGTGCCCAAGGGACAACTGCTTGCGTAATTTCCGTGTTAGCTCCCCACCTGTTGAGACCTTAACGCCGGAGACGGATATCTATGGGATAAGGTGAGATTTGCATTTCTAGGGTAGGCCTTTCCTAACCACACCCCTCCTTCTGGGAAGGTAGTATCGTTGTTATACTGGTTGTCTGAAGAAAACCACGTTACTGCCATCACACTTCTGTACAGTCTGTAGTACGACTTCGCCTTCGGACCTTGAGTTTTTTGCTTTTAGTCTTACCGGTCTTCAACCGATCTATCTGGCATGGTAGGTGTTATAATTCTCTCTTATTACAACCCAGCTATTCTTATTACCTTGTATTCTCGGACACCAATTCACTCGACAAGTCCCCAAATCAGAACACGGCTGAACAGGAAAGATTATATTCCAAATAACAAGGTTAGATGGAAGTAAGAAACACACTAGGAAAAACGTTAGTATATTTATAGTTTTTACATGAGAAGATTTCTAGAGTATTCTCCAAGTATCGACTACCGCTGACTGGCTAATTCTTATCCAATCAGCATGCGCCAAAGTAATCATGCATTAAGCATGCTTTAATCCAATCTATGTTCCAACAACAGTAGGACATTGAAGAACGATTGTTTCAGCCAATATAGCTCGATTGATTCATTACAATAGGCAAGCCCAACCACCATATCCAGGTAGCAACAACGATCGGGAGAGTTAAACTAGGAAAGTTGTGTTAAACTCCAGTACTCAAACTTATGATCCCAATTACAACAATAAAAAACGAGTGATATTTGAATAAATATTGACTTTCATTAACAAACATCACAACATTGTACAATAAGTTGGATCCAATCGACTACTAAACCAATATGAAAATAAAAGACAGGCACCTATTGATGTATTCAGCATTCATAAGTACATATCACAATACAATATAATAAACTAATTAATGATATACATGAATAAATATAGAGGTAGAATAAAGAGATAAAATTGTAAGAAGTAAAACTTTATACAACAGTGTAATGAATGTTGAAAAGAAAAGAATTTACATTATCATGTTTAAACCCATTCTTTAGGATTTTTAAGCACCTCAATGAGTGATTGATTACGTGGATCCTGTGAATTGTCATAACAATAGTTCCATTGCTAAAATAACAATAATGATAATGTTAGGAATAAAGAAAGAGAAAACTTAGAATCAGCGAATGAAAAGAAAGAAAACATTCTTTAATGCTCTGAACAGTTATTTACTTCTTATTTTTTAGCCCTCAAATGCCCTGGTACGGTCGAGAGTGGGGAGAGTCAGCTCTCGATTTCGAAATGCTTTCAAATGGCAACGTGTATACAACCATTGACAGGGAAGTCCTACTCACTGCTTTCTCGCCACTGGGTGATTTTTACGAAATTTAGAGAATGAAAAGTGAATGTCCGGCTCTTTACCCGGGTTGGTGGATATGGAGGATCCACCTACGGGAGTTGGAAAACCCTCATTCCAAACTAATGATGCACATGGGATTCAGCATCCTAAGGAAACAAATGGCGTATGAACCAATCGCTGTTCACTGGCTACCATTGGACTGCATCTCCTGACGTTGTTCCCCTGCCTTGTGTATTAGATTTTTAGGTCGAAGGCTCCAGGTATGGTCCTCCAAGGAAACTACCTGCTTCGGTCTGCGCACTCGGGCAGTATCACAGCCCACAACACAAGTCAAGCGACTTATGTGGCGCATATCTAGTTAGTGCCTACTTGTATAACTGTTTGCGTTTAAATAAATAAAAAACAAAGTGCTCCTTATTTTAGAACTGTTCATCGACATACATCTATGGATTACTACTCATCACAGAAATATGTTCAGGATATTTGTCTCACCTCACATTGAGGGTGATACACTTTTTAGGTCGTGTGGTTAGCAGCATTTCCAATTGTAGTCAATCTTTGAATGCATACTAGCTAGTGATAAGTTTCAAACTAAAACATGCTTTGCTTCGTCTACGATACTCAGGGCAAGTTCAGAAACTTTGTTATTCCGTACATTTGTTCATACGATCAACCGGTCACGGAAATATTCACATTTTAACTGTTCATCATACATAGCCACCATCAAACTGACAATGATACAGGGCACCATCATGATTCTCAACTTGGTTGCTATTACGTCTCCTTGCTAGCTACTTAATTGGGAACAATGCTCCTGATGGCTTTTCATCCAACCACTCGCAGCTACTGAAAACACAGGAGAAAACCAATGGTTTGTCCCCGCTTTAACCGATGATAATACGGAGAAAAACGTGCAGGTTTTTATATAATTATGTAGAATGTAATTCCAAACAGACTATTTAGAATATGTTTATTTATTTATTTATTTAAACACATAAACATTAACACAAGGAGGCACCAAATAGATCATTCGACTTGTGGGACGGCTGGGATACTGTCCGGGTGCCCAGACCGAAGCAGGTGGTTTTCTCAGGGGGCCACTACCTGAGCCTTTGACCTAAATGTCTAACCCACAAGGCAGTGGAGCATCGCAAGGAGATGCAGTCCCATGAAAGCCGGTAACCAACAATTGGTTCATACGCCATTTGTTCCCGCATGATACTGGAGTCCATGTGCACCATTGGTTTGGAATCGGGTTAAATCGTCGGGCATTCGCCTTTCATCCTCTCGATTTCGCAAACAAAACCCCCGCCACGAGAAGACAGTGAGTAGGACTTCCCTGGCAGAGGCTGTATACGCTTGGCCGTGTGAGAGCATTTCGAGAGGGAGGGAGGGCCCACCCCACTCTCGGCCATACCAGGGCATTTGGGGACATTTAGAATATGAGTCTCATAACACCTAATTCAACTATATGAGCGCATTTTAAATGCTAGAACTGCTCTATAACACTGTTAGTGTCCTCCTAGAATAATCGTCAAGAGACAACAGTCTGTAATGTACAAAGTACAAATTGGAAGAGACATGTGGATTAGATGAGAACAAATAATAAATGCAATTACCCTTGGACGTACATCTTGATACCATTGAAATGAAGACGAACAAATTAACAACCCGCCAGGAAATCACATCCGAGAGGAGACATCTTTTATCACAAGGATGGGAAAATGTGTCCAGTGAAGCGTCTATAACTCAATCCTCGAAAATTCCGGCATAATTAAATTCGAGAAAAGTGTTGGGAAACATATAAAACAACTCATACTAAATCCCGATTGAAATAAATTGGTTAACAAACGTCGACTGATTAACCTGTGTCAATATATATCCCAGACCTATAAGAGCACAATTACATACCGAACTACCCAGCGATAACATGTTTGACTGAAACAGTGAGTGATGTGCGTAAGAAACTCGCTATACTGATGAGCGAAAAAAGCACCCAAACACCTGAAATTCTATATGATATCCATTAAATGTTATACGCACTACTACTAATACTACTACTTATCAGCAGAATGTGTCTACTTACAAAACATGTGTCATTCAACTTCTTAATAAAAGTAGACTTATCCTCCCTCTCAATGAGTAGTATACCGACTAGTAGAAAACTAACTATTCAATATTAAACTATATGTACTTTGATCTGGAGTCATTGGTCAAGCCTAATGATAATAAACGTCAAAATCACATGAAATAATTGACAAAACAGAGAAAATAGTAAATTAACTTCCAACTTACAGCATAACGTGGTAAAGACATTAAAATACTTTCAATACGAGCTTCTGGAGTGGCTAGACCAAATTTAGTGCCACGATCATAGATTAAATTGAATTCAACATAACGTCCACGTCTTACCAACTGCCATTCACTGGCAAATAAAAGGTAAGAAAATATAAGTAAGGAACAATTAATAAATTTACCGGTAGAATAAATAACACACACAAACATGTAATGAAATTGGATGATTCATTTATGATTTAATGAAGTGTATGAGATCATTGAATTACTCACTGAATCAGTAATTATCAACATAAAACTTGGCATATCGGTTCAAGTTGTCATATCACATCAGCACCAGTCAGTCAGTCAGCTACAACGTAAGACCAGGCACATATATGCATCGGTCCAAGTTGCCATACCGCATTAGCACAACAAGATGAACACCGGATTCATAGGGGTAGTTAAGTCAATGGTGGTAATATATAAAAGATTGCGTATAAGGATATAGTACAGGAAGAAAGAATTATTTCGTAGAGATAAAGATATGAAGCAATTTTCATCTCACAGTTTAACGAAAGACAAAGAGTGTATACACCTACACCATTCTGAGCCATGACGCCAAGAGTCTCCAACCAATGGTTACGATAGTCAGGTGGAGCACAAACAAGAAGTTTGCATCTACCAACATGGCTCAGACCAGAACTTAGTGACTTCAAGCACTGATGCCACGTCTTGGTTTGGCTGCCCCTAACTTTCTTCCAACCATCCCCAACACCAGTTGGCATTGCACGTCGTGGTAATCGGTGTTCAGGCATACGCAACACAACACGTGACCCAACCATATCAGTCGATGAAGATTCACAGCTGATATACCAACATCCCCTAATATCCTGCGCTCCTAGCCTCACTAGTACTTGCCCGTTGATTCCAGCAGATGCCAGTAATATTTTTTAAGTGTTAAATTACTGAGTTAAAAGTTTAGATTTCATCTCACTTATTTTGGTTTACCCAGTCATTTAGTCATATGTAGAGTAGAATCTAAAACAAGCGTATCAGTTTAAATTACCCCACACCATGTTAGCACAGTAAGATAGAATGATTTTACTACAAATCCCAGAGTAGTAGAATTGGCAAAAGTTATAAGTAACAGTAAAAAAAAGGGATTAGCTACAGAAAATGGAAAAAAACGTATGATAGGATTTTTGAACTCAAATTCTAAAACAAAACAAGGAGTGAGTAAACCTGCACTATTGATTCTGAGCAACGACACACAAATTCTAATTGTGGGTTACCATAATCACATAGACACAAACCATTTAGTCTATACCTAACTATATGGCTTAATTCAACAGTCAATGAATCCAAGTCTTGGATTGGTCATCTTCAGTTTTCTTTAAAACTACTTGGACAACATCACCAGTCAAGATAGGAAATAGTCTGGTATATAAAACACATGTTCTAAGCATCTCATTTGATGGACATTCACTACCTCATCAACCGATTCGCCATATTTACCTAGTATCCTATGCATAAACGTGGTCCCAAAATACACGAGCAATACTTTGAAGACACTTACTAGTAGTGTGAGAATATTCATAACTCTTAATGACCGTTTCCCATTCATAAAGTAGAACAAAATGTTCCAGCAATATCTATAATTCGTGATAAACAATTTAAATATGTTTTTGACTGAGATCATGAGTCGGTTGATTTTAGAGCACTATGGAAAACCTGGAAGCATTCGATGGCTGTTTCGTCCGATTCTGGGACTCCTCAGCGGTGCGCACCCACGATCCCGCTCGCAGGATTCGAACCCACAATAGGACAAAGTGGCTGTCCAGTACTTCCACGCTTTCAATGGTGGTCTAACATCAATCGGTTCATGATCTCAATCAAAAACTTAGTAATCTACACAACCTTATATTGATAATTAAAATATTCATTAAACAAATCGAGTACTTAAAATGGTACTTGATAAATGAACTACACTGTATATTACATAATTCCGTAAGAGAGTTATCCGAGAACTGATATATATAAACACATTTATGTAAAGAATATTTTCACGTAAAATAGTATGTTATAAGTAAGATTTACCGTTCTTTGTTAGTATACTTTAAATGCTTTCGTTTTTCAACAATCGGTAGGTAAGCTGGAATGATTGCTTCAGCACACGACTAGAAATAATAAAATCAAAAGGCATGGAGAAATAGTGTTTTATTTACAATTAGTTTATTGTATAATTCGAATTAGTTTTTCTAGTTAGCGCCTTTTTTAAAGAGGACACATATTGCATTGAGGAAAGCACCTAACTGTGTCACAAGGCAAGCCCTCAACATGGAATCCTCAGGGTCAAAGGAGAAGAGGAAGACCAAAAAACACATTACGCCGAGAAATGAAGACAGATATGAGAAAAATGAACAACAATTGGATAGAACTAGAAAAGAAGGCTCAGGACAGTGTGGGTTGAAGAATGCTGAACGGCGGCCTATTCTCCACTGGGAGTAACAGGCGTAAGTATGTATTGCATAACTTAATATGAAAATCTCTTTAAACACTTTTAGTCACTAAAACAGTCGGCAATTACTTTAACAGTGTTGAGGATTCCCTAAAATATCCTTCATCAAATACTTCAACAACCTATAAAACATCTTGAAGCATTTTATCCAGCTAGTGTTGAAAAGAAGTATCTCCGAAATATCTAGGAAACGGAAAATCATCCATCACAATTTTGATTAGATGATTGAGTACATCGTTACTATATTTAGTATGTTTCCAGAAAGTTCTAGAAGATCAAGGCCACGTGTAACTCTATAAATACAGTCGATTCTCCATACATGAACTAAATATGAAGTGAAGCTCATACGCTTTCTTCACTTTTTTTAGTGTATATATGGTCTGGAGTTATAGGAAGTTCGTAAAAACTGTCCAAATAACAGGAATAAGATTACAAATCGACCGCGAACCCCCGGTCGAGTAGAAAAATTAATGGTTACTAGAAATAAACACTAGCATATCTGTTGCAATGAGAATTGAAGATATGACATGCATTGAAGACAGTGACTTTTGTTACTATGCGATTAATAAAATATATTTATCCAGAATTATCAAATGTTATGACCTAAGAGTTGCTATAAACAAGATCCTCTGTAATAGGCTCCTCCTCTTAAAGCTATTAACTGATGAAATCACATTAACCTATAGACACTTTCGTTGTTCACAGATCCAGAAACATGAGAAATGATGAGGTTGCAAGTAGTTTCCTAAATATGGGTTAATCTGTGATGATGACCTCATAGGTTACTTTGGTGAGTCCATAAGAAAAAATCGCCTTACCGTAGGGAGACTGAGTCATATTGTAACGTTGCACGCCATTATAAAATAACCCCTTGGATTCTTGGGAGCTCAATATAAAAGATAACGTGTGAAAGAATTTTAAGAACTTGCGTCTAAATTTCATCGAATAATTTCACGGTATTTGGGCGCCGAGTTGATGTGAGACATTAAAGAGGAAGAGGGTATTTGTAAAATCTCAGCCAATTAATTTGAAGTAAATCAAACGTTTCGCCTGGCAATCTGGTCTAAGCTTTTTCAAGGAAATATAATCAAACGTCAAAATTATCGAGTGAGCTTTCTCCAATGAGCGTCATTTTGTTTCGCTTTGCTTTTTCGCTTGGTTTCTCTGAACGTCTGTCTCGATTGACGACTGTATGAAATATAAGTATCACATTTGACATACTTAATTTCATTATTCAATAACGCGATTTAAGTCGATGATTGTATACGAGGTTTGGTGACATATATATTTCGATAGCAAACATTCGTCCTAAATGGAGTCAGATACTGGCTCACTAAATCGGTGAGTCCGTCGACAACATCATCGTACGATCTAATTTCTCAAAATGAAGAACCATGAAATAAGTACAGTTTTGGTGTTTTCTTCTCAATTCTCGACTACTTATTTGTTCAAAATATTGGGATGATTAGAGCAGTTTATACATTAGTTAAGATGTGTCAAGGATAGAAACCTACACTGAGATGGTGGAGAAGATTTGTAGTCCAGGTGGATGATTTTGATGGAGTTTTGCTCTCTGAGCTGCATGGTTTGGTTATGGAGCTTTCATCGTTCTTCTGAACGGCATTATCAGCACAAACTTCAGGAAGAAGTGAAGCGCTCAAATTTCTCTATATATCGCTCACAGCTTGTCCTGTAGACCTCGATGTTAACTGGTTCTTGTTTACCTTAAATCTATCATTGTTGTTGATATGTGTGGGTCGGCTTCCGATATACTTGAGTCTCCAATTTTCCTGTGTCGGTTCTGGGGATTCATAAAGGAGCATATAGGAAGTCGACCCACACATATCAAATTCTCAACTACTATAGCAACAACTTAAGAGCTCACAAAATCAACTGCGTACAAACTATTCAAGAGGGCAAGGACACAATACAACACACTGGCAGCACGAAAGAATGAAGACAAATACCTGAAGACTGTCTTCCAAAAGAACGGCTACCCAATCAACTTCATCAAAAAGTACCATCCGAACACATCACCAGAAAAAAAGTCAAGTACAGAAATCGACAAAAGGATCACCCTACCATACATAAAAGGTATATCAGAAATTGCAACGAGATTGCTGAAAACCTTCGGAATAGGTGTTGCGTACAAATCAATGCATGTGGACAACTGCGGACACTCAGTTGACTGGAAAAATGTGGAAATCTTACATAGAGGAAATTCCAAAAACACCAGAGAATTTTCAGAAGCTTGGCACTCAGGTCAATCAGCAATCAACAAGCACATTTAAATCGATCCAATTTATCAACCAATCAGGAAAAGTATGCACTAACTTAGGACCAAAAGCCAAACTAATGGGAGATACAACCAAAACAAAAAAGTGAACAATGACAGGTTTAAGGTCAACAAGAACCAGTTAACATCGAGGTCTACAGGACAAGCTGTGAACCATATATGGAGAAATTTGAACACTTCACTTCTACCTGAAGTTTGTGCTGATGATGCCGTTTAGAAGAACTATGAAAGCTCCATAACCAAACCATGCGGCTCAGAGAACAAAACTCCATCAAAACCTACACTAAGCTTAAAATTTACAGTCTACACACATTCAAAAGATATCCATTTTGAAGTTTGAATGATAATAATTGATATGAGTAAACCTTTACAACAGTAAAGATTTTCCCTAAAATCAATACAATTGAGTGGCGAAACAATTAGCAAATATTAACGTAGGGAGTTTTTAGTTTACATTATGGAATAATGTTAGTTGAACAATCAAAAGTTATTGGACAACTATTCCGTTCTAGTATGGCGATCCTTAGCAGTTTCCATTAATGCCATCAGTGGGGGGTTGAAACCAGGACCGATCAATAATATTCGATGATTAGACAATATTACGAAATGATTAAAGATAGACATGTAAGCCAGTGAAAGCTGGTTCAAAAGTCTAATGAGTGCACGCTAATCGTGAGACTTGATATGTTCTGGGTTCGACAACCGTCGGGATCGTGGATCCTCACTAGTGAGAATTCACATACCATGACGAAACAATTGTTTAATGTTCTTAACTGTTGTACACTTGAGGCCATTCCATGATGCAGACTATAAAAACAGAGATTATGTTCAGGAAACTTTTTTTTAAAAAAAAGACACTTACTTTTACAAAACTGAATACTTTTTCTTGTGAAGTACCATCTAAATCGTCGAAAAATATTCCACCAACACCACGTGTCTCACCTGACAAGATAAGAAAGAAGGAAGACCCAATAGTCTTTAAGATACATGTTAACACTTTTGTACTATTTTTTTCCTATGGGCTATTATGACCCTATTGGTTACCTATCAATTTAATAAACAACTTTATGCTCCTGTGTTAAAGATCTACTATGAGCCATAAATGCAGACGTTTTGTATCCATAGTCACTTTTATTTAGCTTGAATGGTGAAGCCTTTCTTCTATTGAAGCTGTTTGAGTGTCGGATCATTGGAAAAAAGAGACATTCGTATGAATTACTATCTTGTTTTGCACATACAGAGGATATATCTGTTTTGATCCTTATAAAATAATGTGCACCCATAGTAAAACACTTGTTCATTCTGTGTTTCAATTACTTCAAGCACAGGTGGGATTCGTTAGAAGCTAAGCTATTCAGTCAATCGTAAGCAACGTAGAACATGAAACATTTCCATGTATCGGTTTAAGTCGTCACACCATATTAGTATAGGGATTCTGATCCACGTCAAATACAAAATCTCTAACCATTTGTTATGATAATTGCGAGGATCATAACCAGATAGTCTGTACGACTCCAACAATCAATGTATCCATGGATTGATCACGTCTTGGTTTGACCAACACTAGATTCATTACAACCTACCCCTACATAAAAAACATCAAGTTTTGATGCAGGCAGCGGTTAGGCATACACATAATATATACCCGAACTCCTTAGTCGATGCAGATTCACAACTTTATCGACCGATTTACCATGTCTGCCTACCAGCCCGCATCTAACGTCAGCATTGCTCACCTAGTGATCCCAACATACAAGAGCGATGACTCGTAGATATCTATGAGTGAATACCAGTGACCTACCCTACCGTTGTTGCTACCTTGACGTGGTGGTCAGACTTGCCTATTGCGATGAAGCAACCGAGCAATACGGGCTGGAAAATTCGTTCCTCAAGGTCCTAACATGTCAGTTACTGACTGACTGACTGACTAACATGTCAGATAGATCGGTTGAAGACCGGTAAGACTAAAAGCAGAAAACCTAAGATCCGAAGGCGAAGTCGTACTGCTGACTGTACGGAAGTGTGATGGCAGTAAAGTGTTTCCTTCAGACAACCAGTATAACGACGATGCTACCACCCCACAAGGAGGGGATGGTAAGAAAAGGTCTACCCTAGATATGCACATCTCACCTTATCGCACGGATGTCCGTCTGCAGCGGTAAGGTCTCAATAAGTAGGGAGCTAATACGGAAATCACCCACAAAAAGTTCGTGTGTGACTGACCTCAAGCAGTTTTCCCTTGGACACTGCGGTCACGCACTCAGGTCACTAAGACCACCTCTAATCCAATTTCGTTTACAGGTACCTCCAGAAGAACCCTTCCACGGTGTGGGCAACCGGAAACTGATAACCTCCTTCATACCTCTAAGAGCACTAAAGATTACTGCATTCATAATTAATCTCTCTTTAATTCTTATTATTCCTCCCACATCGACTTTCAACACCGAAATCCAACTTTTTCCTTCCGTCTCAAGTGTCACCATAGCAAACGACTCTAGTGCCCTAAACACTATCTCAGGTCAAATGAAACTTCGCTTCACACTACACATTCGAGCCTATGTAAAATCCGCCACAAGACCCCCTTGGATAGAACTATAGTCTCCTACCGTTAATATATGCTGTGTATTCAAAAAACAAATACACAATCCTAGTGTAATCATTCGACAATTAACTACACTAATCTCAGTTCAGGTGTTGACGCAGACTAGTCCCGGAGCAACCACTTGCATTTAAAAATGGAGAAACGCATCCCAAAAATTCTGGCATCGTCGCTCAGTGCTACCAAGAGACTGTGCATTTTATCAGCGTCTTCACTAAACAGGACTACATCATCTGCGTATCGTAAGCCGATAGGTGGACCTCCTGATAGGAGATCAATGCCCGAAAATCCAGTCGACGAGAGCGTTATTTCCAGCAGTAGGTCTATGATGAAGTTAAACAAAAGTGGAGATAATGGACAACCTTGACGGACACTACTTGAGGTTGCAAAATCAAATGACAGTTCACCATAAGCTCTGACTGGACTAGTAGTGTTCGAGTAATGAGCCTACACAAGGTTTATGTACTCCTGAGGTACACCCTTCACTGCCACAGAACCTCTCGGTGTACAGGGTTAAATGCTGCTTTTAGATCAAGAAATGTCATTGTCGGACGCCGATTAGCATGCCTGTGCTCTAAAAACTGACGTGACGAATAGTGAATATGTGGTCGATACAAACACGACTAGATCTGAAGCCAGTCTCATGTTTGCAGTTCACGAGTCTTAGTTAGTGTTGTGTCTTGTGGACTGCAGATTAGAGCGAAGCGTATTTATCGATCGGACCAAAGACGCGTAAACACGTAAAAACAACGTAGAGTCCTGATTGGTCCTGCTTCCCTGTCTAGCCCAGCCAGTTGAGTCCAGAACGCAGGTCTCAGCCTCTGAGATATGAATCATTATATTTCAAGCACACTGAGTTTATATACCAATCAAACCGACCACAACGTACCAATAAAATAAGAAACGACATTGTACAAGAACTAGCCAAATGTGGCCGTGAATGAGGGAGGTAGCGATTAACAAACAGGGAATAATTCATGAATGGCAAATCGTATAATAATAGTTCATAGGTCAAAATAAAGCTCACAATAAGAGGGACATGAATATGAACAGTTTAGTTACATAACAATTATACGATAAAAATATAATCATAATATTGGTCCATAAATGGATCCCAAAAATTACCGTTCATTACTCTTGTCGGGATACAACACCTCCCCTTTTTTTGAAGATCCGGAGTTGATATCCGGATTTTAAATTTTCGAGTCCATCCTCCCCCACGAAACAGTGTTGGATCCTTATATGCCAAAGTCACAATTAATTTGAATTTATTTAAGACATATTTGTCGCACTGAACAGAGGATCGACTGGAAGTGACTGAGTGGTGAGGCTGAACGACACTTGATATGAGGTGATCGAAGTTTGATTCTTCTGAAATATTGTGACCAAATTTATGGAGAACCTCACTAGTAGATAGTGGATCACTATGATAATCAGCGTTCAACAAAACTGCACCAGGTTCTTGATTATTATTTGATGCATATGACATATTTTCTGGCAGAACGAGGGGATCTTCTTGTGAGCTGGATACGTCACTGTTTGTACATGCCATTTCGGGGATAATGGAGTTTGAATCCATGACAGGGCATGTTTCTAGAATGGGAGAGTACTGGACCACCGGGCGGATCTTGAATGACTGCTTCGCTTACATCACTGCTCGTAAAGGATTCATAGAGGCTTTTATAGACACCTTTATATGTTCTGCAGTTATTTTCCAGCTCGGTATGCAGATGAGAAATTAACTTATCAACCTCTGTCGCATCTCCAAAACATGAATGGTTTAGCAGCCGTGTGTGTAAGTTGTCCAAAATATTCAACTGGCTATTTTTGAAACACTGCTGTTGTCGCTCAAAAGTAGCAGCTGTAATTGGTCGGGCCATTTTGTCGACCCTACTACCGGCATTCATACTAACAACACTGAAGCCATGTGGTCGAGATTGAAGGAATTTTTAAGACCGTACCACGGCTCTAGAGGACAACTATTATGGAGTCATATGGACGAGTTCCTAATTCGTATGCATTTAAGACTCGTTCAAGTTTCGTCCATAAATCAGAGTCTCGCCGGATATTCTTTTACACGATTTAATAACTTGTTGAGGTTTGATAAACGTTCAGATGTTCTGAAATCATAAATTCCAAGTACCTGTCAAGTATATTTACGGAAGTGCTACTTACCCAATCTTCCTTGATACTACGTCCCCTGTTGTATTTTCGCTTTCTCACAACTGTTTCATCTATCTCCACAATACATTCTACTCCTCCGAATGATTGGTGTACACGTGTCATTTTAATTGCACATATGTCACGGCAACACTCATACCACCCTAAGCTCCCAACTTTGAGGAAATCCCCAAAGTGAAATAGCATTCATCAAAGTTTGAGGAAGTTTTGGGGGTTTTGTGCTATTTCCCCTAAATTTACTATAGCGGCTTCCCCAAAATGGGCCAAATTTTCCCCGAAATTGGCAGCTTGGGACTGGACTGATGAAGTTTCAGTAACATCTGCAAACGCCGCAGCCAGTGTTACTGGTGTCTTTTTTTATCCAATTTGCAACTATTATCATGATCTGCCTCAGTTTCAGTCGCGATCGAGCGAAGAAAGTCCCCGTTCGAGAAGACTTTTTCATCCACCATGAAGAACGACGAAATACAATCTCATCACGGTAGTCTGCACACTTTGCTGCAGTCATTTGATAACCGCAGTCACAGGTACAGGAACTTCATGTAGTCTCATCTCTTGTAGCCTCTCAATAATCACCTCTTCTCTAAAATCCGCTGTAAACCGATCGTATATGAGCATCCGGTGTTGTACTTGGCTCCGTGACCTTGAAATTGCTCAAACGCTTCTGAATGGATCGTCCATAAATTAGAGTCTCACCCGCTTCGCTCTAATCTGCAGACACAGTCACAACAATTGGCGACGGGGTAAAAAAAACACAATCCAAGTTCAGCCTATAATTGGACGAAATAGCACAAAACCCCCAAAACTTCCTCAAACTTTGATGAATGCTATTTCACTTTGGGGATTTCCTCAAAGTTGGGAGCTTGGGGTGGTATGAGTATTGCCGTGACATATGTGCAATTAAAATGACACGTGTACACCAATCATTCGGAGGAGTAGAATGTATTGTGGAGATAGATGAAACAGTTGTGAGAAAGCGAAAATACAACAGGGGACGTAGTATCAAGGAAGATTGGGTAAGTAGCACTTCCGTAAATATACTTGACAGGTACTTGGAATTTATGATTTCAGAACATCTGAACGTTTATCAAACCTCAACAAGTTATTAAATCGTGTAAAAGAATATCCGGCGAGACTCTGATTTATGGACGAAACTTGAACGAGTCTTAAATGCATACGAATTAGGAACTCGTCCATATGACTCCATAATAGTTGTCCTCTAGAGCCGTGGTACGGTCTTAAAAATTCCTTCAATCTCGACCACATGGCTTCAGTGTTGTTAGTATGAATGCCGGTAGTAGGGTCGACAAAATGGCCCGACCAATTACAGCTGCTACTTTTGAGCGACAACAGCAGTGTTTCAAAAATAGCCAGTTGAATATTTTGGACAACTTACACACACGGCTGCTAAACCATTCATGTTTTGGAGATGCGACAGAGGTTGATAAGTTAATTTCTCATCTGCATACCGAGCTGGAAAATAACTGCAGAACATATAAAGGTGTCTATAAAAGCCTCTATGAATCCTTTACGAGCAGTGATGTAAGCGAAGCAGTCATTCAAGATCCGCCCGGTGGTCCAGTACTCTCCCATTCTAGAAACATGCCCTGTCATGGATTCAAACTCCATTATCCCCGAAATGGCATGTACAAACAGTGACGTATCCAGCTCACAAGAAGATCCCCTCGTTCTGCCAGAAAATATGTCATATGCATCAAATAATAATCAAGAACCTGGTGCAGTTTTGTTGAACGCTGATTATCATAGTGATCCACTATCTACTAGTGAGGTTCTCCATAAATTTGGTCACAATATTTCAGAAGAATCAAACTTCGATCACCTCATATCAAGTGTCGTTCAGCCTCACCACTCAGTCACTTCCAGTCGATCCTCTGTTCAGTGCGACAAATATGTCTTAAATAAATTCAAATTAATTGTGACTTTGGCATATAAGGATCCAACACTGTTTCGTGGGGGAGGATGGACTCGAAAATTTAAAATCCGGATATCAACTCCGGATCTTCAAAAAAAGGGGAGGTGTTGTATCCCGACAAGAGTAATGAACGGTAATTTTTGGGATCCATTTATGGACCAATATTATGATTATATTTTTATCGTATAATTGTTATGTAACTAAACTGTTCATATTCATGTCCCTCTTATTGTGAGCTTTATTTTGACCTATGAACTATTATTATACGATTTGCCATTCATGAATTATTCCCTGTTTGTTAATCGCTACCTCCCTCATTCACGGCCACATTTGGCTAGTTCTTGTACAATGTCGTTTCTTATTTTATTGGTACGTTGTGGTCGGTTTGATTGGTATATAAACTCAGTGTGCTTGAAATATAATGATTCATATCTCAGAGGCTGAGACCTGCGTTCTGGACTCAACTGGCTGGGCTAGACAGGGAAGCAGGACCAATCAGGACTCTACGTTGTTTTTACGTGTTTACGCGTCTTTGGTCCGATCGATAAATACGCTTCGCTCTAATCTGCAGTCCACAAGACACAACACTAACTAAGACTCGTGAACTGCAAACATGAGACTGGCTTCAGATCTAGTCGTGTTTGTATCGACCACATATTCACTATTCGTCACGTCAGTTTTTAGAGCACAGGCATGCTAATCGGCGTCCGACAATGACATTTCTTGATCTAAAAGCAGCATTTAACCCTGTACACCGAGAGGTTCTGTGGCAGTGAAGGGTGTACCTCAGGAGTACATAAACCTTGTGTAGGCTCATTACTCGAACACTACTAGTCCAGTCAGAGCTTATGGTGAACTGTCATTTGATTTTGCAACCTCAAGTAGTGTCCGTCAAGGCTGTCCATTATCTCCACTTTTGTTTAACTTCATCATAGACCTACTGCTGGAAATAACGCTCTCGTCGACTGGATTTTCGGGCATTGATCTCCTATCAGGAGGTCCACCTATCGGCTTACGATACGCAGATGATGTAGTCCTGTTTAGTGAAGACGCTGATAAAATGCACAGTCTCTTGGTAGCACTGAGCGACGATGCCAGAATTTTTGGGATGCGTTTCTCCATTTTTAAATGCAAGTGGTTGCTCCGGGACTGGTCTAAGTCAACAGCTTATGGAGGGTTTTGAAGTGAAGTAGTCGAATGCGTTGACATCTTCACTTTTCTTGGAAGTCTGATCAGCTCTAATGTGTTGGTGTCTGACGAAATCTCAGCACGGATTCAGAAAGCTCTTTTGGTTTTTGCCAACTTACGTCACCTATGGCGAAGGCGAGATATTCGTCAATTAATAAAAGGACGAGTATATGGCGCGGCAATTCGTTCCGTTCTACTTTAAGGTTGTGAAACATGGTCATGAAGAGTCGAAGATACTCGTAAGCTACAAGTATTTGATCACAGATACCTTAGAAATATTGCTGGCATCTGCTGGAATCAACGGGTAAGTATTAGTGAGGCTAGAAGCGTAGGGTATTAGGGAGTGATGGTATATCAGTTGATGAGATTGCAACTCTTCGTCGACTGAGATGGTCGGGTCACGTGTTGTGTTGCGTATGATTGAACACCAATTACCACGACGTGCAATGCTAACTGGTGTTGGGGATTGTTGGAAGAAAGTTAGGGGCGGGCAAACCAAAACGTGGCATCAGTGCTTGAAGTCACTAACTTCTGATCTGAGCCATGTTGGTAGATGCAGACTTTTTGTTTGTGGTCCACCTGACTATCGTAAACATTGCTTGGAGAAGAAGTCCAAAGAACACATTACTCCAAGTAATGTAGACAGACATGAGAATGATGTCCATATATTCAATCCTTCTTTTATATATTACCACCATTGGAATGACTACTTCTATGAATTTTGTGTTCCTCTTGCCATGCTAATGAGGTATGGCAACTTGGACCGATGCATATATGTGCCTGGTCCTATGCTGTAGCTGACTGACTGACCGACTAGTGACCTACGAATATCCTTTATTTCTAAAGATCACATTTCCAAACCATAAATTAGAGTACCATGAACTATCGTGCAGTGTATTTGTTATTCGCTGGCAAGACAGACATTTCGCCTACACCACAAGTGACGCAAGTTAAGAAACTCCAACCGACCTTCCTAAGTCTATGCCGATACTTCATCAGACACCAACCATTCAAGGCTTATGAGACTTTTAAGATAAGCGAAATGGTCAGTGTGTTAAACTACTAATTCACTCCTTATCATTAGTTTAAGCGTTGATACAGACCAGTCCTGAAGTAATACTGAAATCAAAATTCAATGTTGCGCATTATCAGTTCTAAATAATTCTTCATGTTAGTGATAAGTCCTTATCATACTACTGATATGTTTGTAACAAGCATCAGTAAATATTTGCTTTAAAAAAAATAACACTTACCTCGATGTGTCAGATAGAAATAATCATCACACCATTTTTTAAAACGTGGATAAAACGATTCGTTATGTTGATCACAAGCCAATTTTAACTGCTCATGAAAGTGTTTAGCATCTTCATTAAATAAGTAGTATGGAGTTAAATCTGCTCCGCCGCCATACCACCAACATTTACGATTGTTACCCAAATCAACTTCGAAGTAACGAAAATTAAAGTGTGTTGTAGGGACATATGGATTAAGCTTGGAAATGGAAAAAAAGTAGAACCACCGGTAAGAAGAGACATCAAATAGTGATACTTCTCAGCAGTGGGCATCCACGACCCCACAACCAGAAAATCAAACCAATCCAGGACCTTCGAACTCGCGCCCGAATTTCGACTAATCCATAGTACTGAGCGATCAGCCTTCATTACCAGTGGTGGATAAATTCCTAACATCCGATACGGTTAAACTCCAGTGCTCATGAATTCTCAATAGAACTCCGGGAACTTTCGGAGATAGCCACTAGTGGGTGAATGATAACTATCAGTAAAAGGTTGTGGAGACTGTTGAATCACATTGATATCACAAAGCGATCTCAGAAAACGATTAAAAACCTAGACAGCCGCTCCGTCCTAGTGTAAAACTCTTTACCATTGAGCATCCATAGTCCCATAGCCGGGAATCAAAACCAAGACTTATAGTCTAGTCCGCAAACACCTGAAACGATCGTTCAGTGTTTCTCAAGTTCGCACTGACTCGTGACATCAACAAAATCAAAGCCTCTTGTTTCCTTAGGATTCTGTAGCCCATGTGCACCATTGGTCTGGAATGAGGGTTTTCCGACTTCTTTAGGTGGACCCTCCATATCCACCAACCCGGTTAAAGCGTTGGACATTCGCTTTTCATCCTCTCAATTCTGTAAACAAAACCCTCGCCGCGAGAAGGTAGTGAGTAGGACTTCCGTGGCAATGATTGTATGTACGCAGCCATATGAGAGCATTTGGAGAGGAAGAGCTGACTCTTCCCACTCTCGAACGTACCACGGAATTTGAGGGCAGGTACAGCATAAGTAGAAACGGTGTCTGATACGGAAATACAATTCAGGATATCTAAATTAAGTTACTTTAATGCGAAAACGAAAACGTTTTTCGAAAATAAACTTACTGGATGAATAACTGAACTGATACCACAAGCGAAAAATTTGCACTCTTTATTAGGATCAATTTCATTATGTCTATAGAAAAAAAAGAGAAAAAGATTATGTTCACTAACAGTTTAATATACGTAAAACCGAAGAAATGAGATTTACGATTTACTGGTTGATGTTATTTCAGATGTTATTGAGACAGGTAATAATATTGGGCAGCTATTGCATCACTGCGTTCGAAACTCCTTGACAGTATACACTGATAAACCTTCATCAGAGATCAAACTAAGAATCTTTAGATTTAGTGGTAAGCGTATTTAAATGTCTAAATCACTGAGATGTGATCCAGTGGTACATTATCAACCTTAACCATGCCATTAATTGGTCATTATCAAAATGTAATTAATGATAACTGTCTCATTGAACTCTATCTATCATGACTTCTTATTACCAAAATATTGGTAATCTTGAAGTCAGTTGCTATTACTCAACATATGATTACTGTTTATTTCTAAGTTTCATTCTATGTGGATGTGTATCAAAAAGTTGGCCCAAAACAAGGAAGAGATACAGTTGTTTACTACTCCATAGTTGTTGCTCATCTGAGACAAAAACTACCGTTGTATTGTAACTAATCAGAAAATTTTAACACCTAACCCTAAAAGTAAAGTAAAACTTATTTTCAACTTACAGATATAATCTACGCTATCTATTTGGAAACAAATTACATATATTAGAATGGAAGGAAAACTGTAGTTAGGTATTCAAAAATTGTATTATAATAATAAGTGTTAGTCTGAACACATCCACTGTATCCAATTACATGTAAATCATCTGGCTGAATTAAATATGATTTTAGTGGTCTTATATCTGACTCAAATTAGATCGTATGAATGATTGCTGTCGATAAATACATCCTGACTATCGACTTAATACGCGTTAGTGAATAACGGAATTAAATAAGTCAAATATGAGAATGAATTTCGAACACGTATATTTTGCACGATCGTTGATCGGAACAGACAATCAGAGAATCGCAGCGAACGAAGCGAAGAAGAGAGAGAGAGAGAGAGTCAAGTGAAACTTAAGGATGCGCAATGGGAAAGGCAAATGAGCCGACTCCATTTAACCAAGCGTTAATCAATATTTATAGTCACACAAAAATAAGTTGCAGACATGTGATGAGTGGAATAAAAGGGCACACATATACGCTTACATAAAAACAGTCAAGATTGATAAGTGAATAATTAACAAGGTCAAAACGTGACTCAACAAGAACTGATAAATTGACCTGTCCAGAAGCTAGAATAAATTATTATATGGGCTTAACATAGTAACCGACATTACATGACTATCGTAGCCAATTATACGAGACGTTGAACAACATATCTCAGAATCAGTCACACAGTTTGGACGTACTCACTCTTTGACGTCAAAATACTCACACCTTTCATTGCACAAATTGATTGTTCTTCTTGAATCATATTATTATCACCGATACTACCATCACTTCTACTACTCTAGTATTTGTCTTAATAATTTGATTACTCTTTGTTGATGCGATGTGGTAACTTGAAGCAATGCATATATATGTGGCAGGTTCAATGTCACTCATAACTAAATGGATACATTTAACATGCTTCTGTAAAACGACGCATAAATATAAGGGTATATGGATTTGAAAATGGGAGCATGCGATGCAGAGATAAAGAAACTAATTAATCTGTGAAACCAGTGGAAAACATTCTTGCAGAGATTACTCTAAAAGTATGCGATATTATCATGGATAAGTATCCATGAAGTTAGCAGAATAAATAAGTTCATTCAATAATGACAGTCGCGAATTTCATGTATAAAAGCAATAAGGCTTACCACTACTACTGAGTCCGTTGTTAAATAAGCGTTCCAAATTAAAAATAAACTGAATTTTTCCTGAAGTTGGCTGAGAATTTACTTTAGTATTCTCCAAAGTTTGAGGTGTGGAACAGAACTGTACACTACCTCCTCCACATCCGAAAACCAAAGTTTCACACATCAAACCAACCTATGTTAAACAAACATTGAAAGCCAGGAAACATTGGACGGATATCTCGTCTTTGCATGAAACTCCCCCGCAATGAATACCCGCAGCTTCAATAAGGTTTGAACCCAAGCACTTTAGTCCTCGCGTCGAGAGCCTAACCTTCAGATCACTGGTTTACCATCCAGTGGCTTACATTTCTAACTCTAAAGAAATCGTGATATTTCAAGACATTCCTGCGTTGCCACTAGTGAAATCTACCTCACACCCAACATGTAGTCAAGCTCCCCTGACAACAGCTTTTCATTAGAATTGATGGCTGTTTAGCATTGCCAATTGACCGAAGTTAGAAAATGCAAGCCACTGAATGCCAGCTAAGTGATCTAAAGGTTGCATGCACTTGGTGAGATGTTTGAAGGTTCTGGACGTCTCATCTCTGATAAAATGCTGGATGTGCACAACTAAGTCTCCCATAAGAACGAAGTAGTCGCTCAATATTTCCTAGTCTTCAGTGGTTATCTGATCACAATCAAATCCAACATTCTCCACAATACCGTATAGTAATTATTATGAAATCACAGAATATAAAAAACAACTTTTACATTTGACAAATAAAAACCAAGAGAATCCTGTTAAAATAATACAATTAAAAAGAATTATGAAAAAGAGATCAGAGAAACAAACAGCTAACCTTGCACGCATTTCTTTCACAGCTTGAGCGCTAAGGTTCCCACTTATCACACTGATGTTTACACCAGCCTTTTCAAAAACATCACCATTCTCTAGAACACATGAAATTCCGCCACCACCCTATTTACGGAAAGAAAAGTGTACATATATATGGAGAGAGGGGATACAACGGATGTTTGCAATTGTACTAAAAATACTGACAGATAGTGTTAGGATATCCGGAAAAATATACCAATAATTATCATGTTAAGTCTAATAGTGTCCTTGGACTTTAAATGGACATTCCCTATTGGTCAATATTTATTTCATTTGTTAAATATTGTACAAATGTTGTTTTCTATTTTATGGTACGATGTGGTTTGTTTGGTTGGTATGTAAACAGAGTCTGTCTGAAATATAATGATTCATATCTCAGAGGCTGAAACTTGTGTTCTGGACTCAACTGGCTGGGCTAGACAGCGAAGCAGGGCCAATCGGGACTCTAGGTCGTTCGTACGTGTTTGCGCGTCTTTGGTCCGATCGACTTAGCAAACGTGTTCTAATATCACTGAACTTCTGCGATTGAAGACTGCAGATGAGAATGAGTGCTTTAAATTGGTCTTTAGTAAGTGACTTCAACCGGAAGCGTTCACATTCTCGGTTGACGATACCCACATGTGTGAAAAAATTATCATCTTCGTTCATAGTGAGCTTCAAACATCGATAGCGCGCATTGAATAGTGAGGAGTTGTCTTCGAATTGTTGGCTCAATGACTGGATCGATAATTCGCTGACCTCAAATTTGCAGCATCACAGTCATGACAGATAGATATGCTGAACTTTGAAAAATCATATAAGGTTCTGTAAAATCTCTTGTATGAATTTCGGCGATACTATAAAGTTGACCAACTTAAAGTAAATGGATTATGGTTTTAAACTTGTAACACTGGTCAAAAATGTCGATCAATTGATTGGTTCAATCATGCATCTTAAACTTATCCCATGTATACACATACCTCTCTCTAGCCTTTTGAAGAAAGAAAGAACAAAGATTTAAGTAGAATAACATGATTCTATTTTATTTTGTTCGGTTCTTGTTAGTTGCTTACAAAAACTTTCAATATTTAAAAATCTTAACTAGAAAATGGGTTGAAACTGTTTACATAAACATGTTTAGTTGGAGGAAGTGCTAAACACACATCGATATAGAGTATAGTAAGAATGTGAGGAAATTCAATAAATTCACATCTTACTTGGAAGAACATATGTTCCTCCATATCTCCATCCAATTTAAAAAAGCAGGTGTTTGGAAGAATAGTCTTTTCAATATGTTCTCATCACCTATGATTAAAATCTAAATTAACGTCCTGAAGAGGATAGCCAGGTTTAAGGAAAATACATAATTTAAAATGAACGTTTATGAAAGTTTGGATTGTTAGTGGAAATAAAATAGGATTGTTATCATTGAAATAACTAATACGTCAATGCTGAAATGACTAATGTATAATGTTAAACTAGTTTATATAATCATTGTAATCGTGAGATTAACAATACAAGTAGATATAAATAACACTGAGAAACAACAATATAACTACAAATCAGAATGAATATTGACCATAAACTACGTAATATATAGAATGATATGAATTGGGTGAGAGATAATAACTTGGAGTGGGGTGCTAATTCAGACTGGAAAGAAGGACACCTGATCAAGATACTAAAAGAAAAGATATCTGAGCAAGCGTGAGAACTACAGAGGCATCACTACTCTATCGCTAATTCAAGTTTTCAAACGCTTAGCAGAGTCATGATCATAATAATATAAGTGAACAGGGTAGGTTTAAAGCATGGAAATGTAGAAAGAGAAAGGTTGTAAGTAGACTAATTAAATATTACTATTTCGATAAAATTACTAGTAAGTTATTGGGTTTGAAGTCGCCCAAGGCGAGGGGTCAGACATATTTCTTCTAAACTCAAAGCTGAGGCTTTTTAGCCTGAATAGCTATTGCTTCGACGGTGTGTAAAATTCCTAGTCTGACGGATTTAAGCAGATAACTATTAACACCGTAAATGACTGATCGGCGTTGGCTGTATGGCCCGTTTGTACAAAATGTTAACTATAGCCCCGCTTAACAACGAAGGGGTGTTGACGAGCACGAAAGTACAAAGTCCTGAAACATTTATCAATATAACTTGCTCCACAAGAGTAAATAAGTTGATAGACGTAGGAAAAGCTGGTTAGTGCAGGTAATTTACTTTTTTAATTTCGGAGTAAACATAGAACGTGTAGAAAACGCTAATTGTAGTTTACCTGCATTGAATGCTTTTTAAATTGTTCTGCGCAATTTAAACATTAACATTTCTCTGAGTGTGTACCATAAACAGCATAAACGGGGACATTTTACTTGCCGTTAGGACTAAATCCTCATTTATGAGTCTCTCCCAGTACCTGTTATCCTTTAGGGTATTACACAGTACAGTTGTTCACTCTACAATTATAATGAAATGCACCAACTACATTTCATTTATGTTGTAGAGAAACGAAACTAGCGAAACTTGTTTACTCCTCCATCCAAGTAGTTCTCTGGTTCAAGTTCCTTTATAATGACCCATTTACTCTCTCTGTAAATAGGACACCTAGAAGGGTTATTATGCACCTATTTTTTCCCACATGTAAATTTAGGAGGAGGGTGAACTTCACCAAATCTTTGAATGCCTACCAGGTCAATATAGTCTTTACAAAGGATCAACACAGAATTCACATTTCGGCAGCAAAATTTTCCAGTGAACCATTCTCTAGCTTATCTAGAAAAAAGCCAGCTAATATGAGACACAATGATGAAACTATTGCGACACCTATTTGTCTACATATTTTCCTGTTGAATACGAATTTTACATTCATGGTGTATTTTAATGATCTCTTCTATAATATGCACTGGAATCACAGTTTCTGCCCTGTGTTCTGTATTCACCTGACATGATTCATGAGTTGAGTTTGAAAAACTCCGAGGTTAATCAACACAGTTATAAACTTAACAATATTTATAAACAAGTGGAACGTCGGATTAGCAGTCTAAAGCATTTGGTTTTTGATTACTGAATTACAGGCATTTATTCAACTCTATTCAGTTTGGTCTAGGCAATGAGTTGGTTGGTATTACTAACTTACATATGTACAGAAAAGTGGGACTCAAAAACGAAGTGCATGGATCTTCACCGACTGACGACTGTATAGTGAATTCCGGTTTGCTACTTAAGGGTGTGGAAATCACTCAATGAGTTTTAGGTAAGAAATGGTTCTCCGCCTATTACGGTTTGAACAACCGGTAAGTGTCAAACTTAAGTTCACAGGCCTCTACCCGGTAAATGAGTTGGATATAAACTAAGCTTGAAAATGGAAAACGGAATATCATAACTTACAGCACGACGTTCCCATTTGTCCACTTTGAACTTGGCTTTCCCATCAATCTTTTCAACTTCCTTACACAAGCGACCCTTGAATAAAGAATAAGCAGACAAGTATACAAAACTCAAGGAGGAGCAGTTAAAAAGAGATTAGAAGAGAATGATTAGAAATAAACAATTAAACGAAGCACAACTTAAATGAATACATTTTTCAAAAATGTGACTGTATTCAAGTCCAAACGTCTTACAACAGACTAACTCCTCAAAAGAGATAGTAACAATAAGCTGTTTTAATAAAATTAAGACACATGAATATAGGAGTGAGATTTATGAGTTACCGAAATTTACAATAGATTAAGAACATATTTCAGATTACAGATAATGATGTGAATAACGTTTACATATGAAAGAATCAGAGCACCAGAGTCATCCCCAATCATAATTTACACTTTTTAGTTTTTATTACAGTGACAATGCTGAAAACTAAATCTACGTAAGGTCAAAACTTAAGCAGGCAACAAAAGAAAAGTAAATAATTCATGCATATGTCCAAATAACCCTAGCAACTTGTCTGTTATCTAAAAGATTATAAAAAAAAACAAATAAAACGTTTAGTATATAGCTAACTACCAAAACATAAAAATCAGTCTGTATGAGTAACTGCTTATTACACGTTATGAAATTCAGTCACGTAGAACTATCTTTTTGTGAATTAAATTCATTGATCTGTGATTATCTAACTGTGACAGACATTACCTCAATTTTTAACTAGTAAATAATACACAATGGCAATTAAAACCCAAACTAACCAAAACTTTAAGTAAATACTACATAACTTTTATAGATTTACATGGTGCCATCAAAAAATAGTAGACAGACAGGAAGTCACAACTTATCTTAATAATCATTTTTAGTGAGTCCTTTCAACATCTTCAGCTTAAACAGACCTTCTTAGTCAGCAGTCAGCACAATTTGCTTTAAACGTTTAAAATGAGTATGATCGACCAAATAATTATTTGGCGATATTGGAATGTCAGCTTTTGAAACATTCTGGGTCAAAACAAACATGTTATCTTTAGGTAATGAACTCTTAATCACACGAATAATTTTTTTTGGGATTATCGATATCGATCAACTAGGTGTATTGCAAAGAATTTCAACAAAAAACAGAGAACAACTGCATATGAAGACGATTTAAAAACGACGAGTGCACACTAGCGAGTCACAAATAGATTGCTACACATCAACGTGACATTCTCCAAACGTTGAGGGGATATAATTAAAAATTTACACGGTGAGACTATAATTTATGGACGACCTTTGAGGGACGCTGAAGTGGCCTTGAGAGTGGACGCCTACTGAATGGGACTAAATGAGTTATAAAGCAGTTAGAATTCTCATTTACAGTTGATGGTTAGAGTTAGAAATTGGATTTAGGGTTTTCATCACGAAATGACACCACCTAAAATGCCATAATTCTATTTAGCCAAATGTATAGATGAACTACGCGCCCATAAATTAGTCTCGCCAGGTAGGGTAATGAACGCCACACACCAATAAATTGATAACGATACAGTCTAAAGCATAGCATATTTGAAAGATAATCTCACTTGGAGTTCCATGCACAACACTTCCATTTTTGAGCGATAACATTCATCACCTGACTGCAGAAATATTTAACACTTTATAGAAGTCTACCTGTAACTTGTCGACTGCAGAAACAGGCAAGCACATCCAGTTATTTAGATTTATTTCAGGAAACTTGGTAACAAATGGTACGCTAGCGCAGGAAACGGAGAAGCATTTATTACTTAGGCCCACAATGCTGGTGTCAGCAAGGGCCCATCGACCTCCAACCAAGAAGGCAGAAGCACTAAGAACAAAAAGAGTGTTATGAACAATAAAATGTACCCTAGTGCATAAACACAGCATTTAAAGAACCGTTGGGTTTTGGAACGATACAGGAACGACACACCCATATCCGCAACGTGAATCTCAAATAAAGCGGCTTCGTAGCTTAGTGAATAATTGTGTTATATCCATATGGGTTCAAAATAGATAATGGGCAAAAAATGGGGTATTAAGTGATAGATATATAATATTTATGACAGACATAATATTATTGCGAGTAAAGTGCTAGTGTAAAAAACGACATCTCATCGCATGTGAGGGAATTAAAAAACAAATGTCGTCTTCCCTTTGGTATTCCCTAGTTTGGGAAAGCGAAACTGATGACTGTCTTCTTATTTGCTAAAGTGACCTTTAAGGGACTTATGTAATGGACTGTGGTAGCGTGAACCGGAGAATCACCCTAGGTCGCCGTTAACTCTAAAGGACAGAACATTGAAAATGATTAACATTATCCTATCGAGTGAATAATTTTTGGTATTACTCGCATTTTTCGTCATCTCCCCTACTTCACACACACCTTGTCTACAAAACTGTTGTCTAAACTTTGGAAATGACATCATCGTTGACAGTCTGTTTTCTGCATGGTTGTCACTAATCATCACTGACAATCGTATTACGGCATCTACACTGCTTGTTCCCATTTAACAGGCTGTAAAGTTGAATGATCACTAAAATAATTGTCATAATTGTTTGATTATAACAGTTGAGTCCTCGTTACTGAGTTATTACTGACAGAATTTACTTTGGACTTCATACCCTATATGAAATCATTGATTGTTCATTAAAATTGCTGATTCAGCGATCGAAACAACGAACGCCCTACATTTATTAACAAAACTACCGTCCAAAGTATCCATCTGTCTACTGAGAGTTTGTATATTATTGACTGAATATAATTTTTTTAAGCAACGTTTCCAGCACCTCGGAATTAACACGTAGTGGTAAATAAATCCCACAAATCACCTAACCGCAACAGGTTGTAGCGTGGCGTCGAGTTGAGATTAACTATGAACACCGCTACAAAGAAATACGTGCCAAGTAAATCAGAAGGCGTAGGTTGAACGTAACCAAATAAATACATAAAATCCCCGACAAGCCAAATACCAGAAGGCAAGTAAGGAACCAAGTCGAGTTATATTTACTGGCGATCTCGTGGCATCGAGAGGATACCGAGATCGTGCCAGAATACAACCTTGGTTACAGAAGGTAACCGAATTCGCGCGAAGTTACAATCGAAGTGTAAGTAAAAGAATGGAAGCACAAAATAGCTGTCATTAGCACAGTCAAACAAAAGCACATTAAAACAGTCACTGGTACACTTGGTTATAATAATGAGCGTTTTTATTAAACCAGTCGTGTTCTCGTGATAAATGTGAGTCACTAAAAGGTCATGAGTTGGTAGACGTGCTACGCATCCCTTGCAACTATCAACCAACCTCTTCGTATAGCGATAGCTTTCCAATTATATCTTCTAACCTCTTTATTACTGACCTCTGATTTCACCGGATTGGTATACTTCGATTATAAGAGTGTTACTTGTAAAAAGTTGTCGAACTCCGAACACCTGTGGCGCCTTTCAGCAGTTGTTGTCTGCTGCATGAATACCTCGTTAGAATCTTCTAACCATTTGGCATTTCAGAATTCCTATCAGCTCTTCTTTTATCCATTTTTCAGCTAACAATTTAACCTGCATGCTGCTTCATCCTGCGTATGTGCCATTCTAAGCCAGCCAGGGGTTTTATGAACTTTCTATGTGCTTAAGCTGTTTATAGCTTTGGTAATTACATTCATGTGTGTTTTATGTATACTTGTCTCATATGTCTGTTGTCTGTACATGCTATCTGTAATTTATGCATTATTCAACTTACACTAAAACAGAGTCATCCTTTAATTACTCAGTTAGTCAATACTATCACTCCACTTCGCATCTATTTCTTTTCGTTTGTCTACCGAACAAATTCACTGAAAAACATGCACATCTTGAATCATCTCGGATTTCATCTTATTTCTACGTCAAATTCACATGATTATTCGACAGAAGATATACTGGTTTAATTAGGATAAGTTTATCGTGAACATCAACGCTATTGGATCATCATGGAGTTGAATACGATCGGCTCAAGCTGTTTGCTCAATATAACATAATTCCAGAAGTAAATGAGTTTGAAGGAATACAGAATTTAAATAATAAGAAAGCTTGAACAGTAATGAGGATAGAGGTATTGTACAAGTAATGAGGGCAAGAAAATAAGCGGTAAACACAGTATAACCAAAACGAAACCAACATTTGCAATTTATTTTTAATCTAACCCCAGCTTCTCAGAGACGTTTGTGGTTTTCTACTGTCATTATTATGATTATTACTAACAAACATCTTATGGGTATATAAGTGTTGTGAAGAAACCATTTCGGGTTTCTTCAAAAATGCATTAATACACAATTTTCAATAATGTTAGCATTATATTTGCCATATTTGAAAAAGAGAATAATAATAATGGAACAATAATAATCATAAATCGGGTTTGTGTAATTGAGAAGTATATTGAATTGAGTTTAAAGAAGGAATGACGAAAATAAGAAAATGGAAATAAAGGAGACGTGAAATACGCAAATAGTTTAATAGGCGTGTTTATGAACATAGAACAAGAATAAACAACTATGTATGTATCGTAATATTAGTAAAAAAAATAAAATATATAATAATTAAGAAAAAACAACTTATTATTGCAGTAAGACATGACGCCAGAATAAGTGTTTGTGCAGTCATATTTTGGAGTGATGCTATAAAAGTCGCAATTAAGTGAAAAGGATAACTAGATATCAATATATATGAGTCATATATGCATAGTGAATATAAAACGAGTCTGATAAGTTAATTTACTTGCCATCTTAAGAATAATATTTATTTAAAAAGAAAAGAGAGAAAAGAAATGGACACCTAGTGAAAGGATTAAACCATGACAATAATAATAATTGTACAATAAATATCGACCTTTGAAGTAAACCAAAAATTAAAAATAAAATAAGATCCAAAAAATCCTTTACTGCACTCGGATAAGTACATATAGACTTATGTAATGGTATACAGAGTGAAACCGGATATTAGTATTAGGAATGATTCTATGAAGGTCACAATTAATTGCAAAGGATAATCAAACATAAATTTCAATGTGTTACATATATGTGATGACGATAAAATGAATCTGAGAAGTTAGTTTATTTGAGTGTACCGTGAGATAATTTGTTTTTAGCTATAGACTTTGGACGTCTAGGAATAATATATGTTTAGAAGGGTAAGAAGAAATAAAGAGAATATCTAATGTGTCGAGGGACCAATAATGATATTAATAACAGTAATAATTATAAATACGAACATAAGCAGGCTTCATATACTAAGATGAATAGAAATAAAATAAGCGTGAAAATTTTCAAAGGTTACATTTTGATTTTCAGTCAATTGGATGACGGACCTTGCTTGTATAAATCATTATTAAACACATTGATATTCAGTAGGTGGCACAACCCAATTTCGGAAAGAAAATAATCAAGTAGATTTCTGAACCAGGTTTTAGGTTCACTGCAACAGAGGTTCACTGGCAGTCCGTTTTACACGGTTGAGTAGCTCAAACTCTTGCCATATCTTAAACCCGAATCACGAACAGTGTTCATAGGTTTCAGCGTATGTTTGTGTATAGCCAGATTTAGGTCAAGGCAGTGGCCAATGTGAGCAAATCCACTTTTGTCAACACTAAGTGGCAAATCCACCAAACAGTTCATTCGTATAACCTGTTTATTTCTTCTTGGATTAACACTGAAATATAGATTTCTTTTGTTGGAGAAGAGAATGAATAAACTACTTTCAGGTCATTGGCAAAAAGGAAAGGTTTAACATACTGAAAGAGGAGACACACGTGATTGATAAAAGGAGAAAGCGTAATGGACCAATCACACTTCCTTGTATAACCCCACTGGTTACATCCACAGGTTTAGAATAGCAAGATCCAAAGAGAATGAGTTGGCCACGTTCTTGTAAAAAGGATTTGAGCCAAGAAGAAAGGGGATTCTGTATGTCACATAAAGAGAGTCTAGAAGAAGACGTTTGTGTGAGACACTGTCGAAAGCCTTACTAAAATGGAAGTAAAGAATTATCACTGACTGAAGAACATCTCTTCTCAGGGTAATTTGAACAAAAAATTCCAGGTTCGACATGAAGCATGAGCGTTCAGTCATAAATCTGTGTTGGGATAAGCTAATCAGACTAGCCGAAAATAAAAATGTTAATAGCTTTTTGTGGATGATATTTTCTATGGTTCTTGATAACACTGATGTCAACTTTATTGGCCCATAGTTAACAATATCACTACGTGATCCTGTTTTGACTCTAGGGGTGATAAGTGATGTTTTCCATAAAGATGGATAGGCCCCATATTCCACAGATTAAATGAAAAGTTTCAAATAAAATAGTGGAAAATCTCTACTACCATATTCCACAAGTGGTGGAGGGATCCCGTCAGGTCCACAATCAAAGACTTTTTCAGGGCAGCTATGGCCTGTTTGATGTTGGAGGGTATGAAATCGATTTTCCATAGGTGTCTGGATGTCAGAACTCCGCCTGGAGCCCCTTCCGGGGGCTAATGCCGGTCCCAAGCCCGTATAAAGGGGAAGGGTCAGGCATGGGTTTAGTGACCCCATACCGTAGAAAACTAACTCGCTAAAAAAGGCCAACCAGAAAAAATTATTCAAACCATTTAAGCTCTGCCCTGGGAGTCAAAAGGTCTTCATTTAGAAGAGTTATGACGCCTCATGATGAAATCCGAGTTCCTTCGTAAGTCACGAGGCCGATGTCCCTTCTGACAACCACAGCAACCATTTATTTAGATAGATGGAATGCTCGTACAGTGTGGGAGACCGGAAGAGTCTTCCAGATTACTGCGGAAATGAGGAGATACAACCTAGAGGTACTTGGGATCAGTGAAACACATTGGACACAAGTTGGACAACAACGACTAACTACAGGAGAGCTCCTGTTATACTCCGGCCATGAAGAAGAAAATGCACCACATACACAATGAGTTGCATTGATGCTGTCCAAACAAGCGCAAAATGCAATTATAGGATGGGAATCTCATAGACCAAGGATCATCAGAGCCTCCTTCAAAACGAAGAAAGAGGGCATTTCAATGAACATCACCCAATGCTATGCGCCTACCCACGACTACAATGAAGACGCTAAAGATCAATTCTACAATAGGCTGCAGTCAATAATCGAGAAGTGCCCAACAAAGGACCTGACCATTCTGATGGGAGATTTAAATGTCAAGGTTGAAATTGACAACACCGTATATGAAGACATCATGAAACGATGCGGACTGGGAGAAAGAAACGAAAATAGTGAAAGATTTGCGAACCTATGTGCCTTCAATAAAACGGTCATAAGCGGCACTATATTACCACATAAACGCGTTCGCAAAACCACATGGACTTCACCGGATCATACCACGCAAAACCAAATCGACCATATTTGCATCAACAAAAGTTTCAGGCGAACACTGGGGGATGTGAGAACCAAGAGAGGAGCTGATATGGCATAAGATCATCACTTGCTGGTCGCCAAGATGAAATTGAAACTCAAGAAACACTGGACAATGGGGTGAACAATATTACAGGAGTTTAATACGGTTTTTCTTCGGGATACTGACAAACTCAACAAATTCAAGAGAGTCCTCAGCAATAAGTTACAGGCATTTCATGATCTACTCAATAGAGAAGGAACTACTATGGTGAGCAACTGAAAAAAGATAAAAGAGTCAATCACTTCAACATGTCATGAGGTTCTGGGCCACAAGAAGCACCATCATAAGGAATGGATCACTGTTGATACACTGGATGAGACTCAAGAAAGGAGGAACAAGAAGGCAGCAATCAATACCAGTCGAACAAGAGTAGTAAAAGTCAAGGCACAAGCTGAATACACAGAAGTAAACAAACAAGTGAAGAAGAGCATCAAAACCGACAAACGTAAATATGTGGAAGGTTTAGCACTGACGGCAGAAAAGCCTGTAAGTGAAGAAAACATGAGACAACTGTATGACACACTATACACAAAGGGAAAAGCAAGACTCTCCGATACAACACAGCATGCACTAATCCAATGACAACTGACGGAGAAGATTTGGAAGATGTAAAAACCTTTACATATTTGGGCAACATCATTGGTGAATACGGTGGATCTGATGCAGATGTGAAGGAGCGGATCGGAAAAGCAAGAACAAAATACTTACAAATGAAGAACATCTGCAACTCAGAACAACTGTCAACCAACACCAAGGTCAGGATTTTCAATACGAATGTCAATACAGTTCTACTGTATGGGGCGGAAACTTGGAGAACTACGAAAGCCATCATCCACGAGACACAAGCGTTTATTAACGGTTGTCTACGCAAAACACTTCGAATCCGTTGGCCGAACACTATTAGTAACATTCTACTGTGGGAGAGAACAAACCAGATTCCGGTGGAGGAAGAAATCAGGAAGTAGTGCTGGAAGTGGATAGGACATACACTGAGGAAAGCACTAGACTGCGTCACAAGACAAGCCCTCACATGGAATCCTGAAGGCCAAAGTATACATTACTCCTGGAAACGGAGATGAACATGAAAAAGATGAACAAGAATTGGATGGAACTAGAAAAGAAGTGGGTTGGAGAATGCTGGTCGGCGGCCTATGCTCCATCGGGAGTAACAGGTGTAAGTAAGTCAGGATGTCAGCATTGGGAATGTATTGATAGAGCTTTCAGTTCCAGTTTTGTGGCATTGCGAGAAGTACTTGCTGAGTTGCTCACAAATAATAATCGAGGTCGTCAACAATGCTTCCGTTAACTATGAAGAATTTAGTCTTGCCGAAATAATTTGACTTCACATGGGATTTAAAAAGCCGAAGTTTCGATGATTCTGGGCTTTCACTACCTAAGGCTTTATTTTCTATATTCATAAAATGCTTGCGTTTAGATAAAACATTTCCATTGATCAAGTTAGGTATAATCTGAAGTGCATACACGTCATTATGCTAGTAGTAGCAGTGTTTTAATTTTTTCAGCTTTCTTTTAAAATTTTTAAAAGTATTCTGGCCTCTGTTAGCACTATAAGACACATGGCCAATAACTGGAGCAATGCAGTAAAAACAATATATCAGGTTTTGGTGTAGATTGGAAAGCGCAACGCTAATATTATTTGTGGTAAAATAAGTTTCCCATGGTAAACATTGAATAAGAGTTTCAGTCCGTTTCCAGGTTTCTTGATCAAAATGTCTGCTCTGGTACATCACCGAAGCTTTAGAGTTCAATTGTATGGCGTTTAAAGAATGAATAATACTTAATACAACTCCGTGATCACTCATAAGAAACTCTTGACTGATATGTACTGAGATAGAGTCTATGTTGATTGTAAGCAGTAAATCAAGTATATTCCCCACTAGTCGGTTTTCGTGCACATTAAACTCGAAACATGTCAACGAGACGATATCATGCCAGCCTGGCTGAAGTTCAACATGAAACGGATGTGCGATCAAAAAAGTCGATTATCACGCAGAGCAAAAGGACAGAACAGCAAGTTAGGTCTGCCCAGCAAGGTCTGAGGCTTGCCTGGCTGTCTTTAACGTTTTGCTTGAGGCTACCTACAAACATGTCCATTTTGGTTTGGCACAGATTATTCCGGTTATATAAGAGGAAAGCCTCTCAAGATTAGCGGTTAGACAGTGGCATCTACTACGCCAGTACGACTCTAGGTGTGTCGAGCGCAGTGTATGACATTTAGATATTTAGTAGTTAGAATAGAGTAATGAAGGCAATATTTATTGCCATATAGTTATTACTTAGCGCAAGTGATTAGAGTGCGTAATTACTGCAAAAACATTCGTACCCTGTATCACAGGTTCTCTATTTTTGTTTTGGAAATCCATTAATGATTAATTGCATCATCTTCGGTTTGAACACGAAAACTCCCATATGAACACCCACTTATGGGATAACTTACAAAAAGTTTCATCTGTATCATACATAGCTACTGACAAGAATGGTTCTCTACATTAATGAGAATTTTGATCATCAATGTAATTTCAATTACTGGATTCGTCAGGTTTGACATTGACAAATTTGTTCGAGAGTATCGGTTTTAATAACATGTCATCTCCTCCATGATAATCCGTAAGTAATTTGGTGTCGTCATCTCAAGCCACGTTACTTCGATATTTTCATTTGAAATTTGTCACGTGAAATCATTATCCTGTGTTCTCTGATCTCGGTTCTCTAATGTTGGCTCATACGTGATGTTGGAAGAGCTATTGTATTTCGCTGACATTATTGTGCGATCTATTCGGAGTCTGATCGGGTTACTAAAATGGTGACCGTTACTTATAAATTAACGCGACCTGCAAGCTACGATGATTAAGGACCTTTCGAACTCAACATAGCTGACTCAGTCGACGAGCAACGCATACGGCTCAATCTTCTGTATCTGAATCAAAAAGCGCAGCCACTTTAAAAGACACAAGGACAAACACAAATTGTAGTATGTTTTCGGTTCTTTGTTCATGTATCAACTCTTCCCATTCATCTACTGCGCAAATTACCCAGCGATTACTTTTGTCATTGTCATAGACGCATTGTTTTGTTGGAATAAATATCATTATTCATACTGACACTAAATCACAATATGTACGCAACTACTTCACTCGCTCATCGAATTATAATATTGTGAACAGTACATTCACACCATGACATTCACAACTAACGTGGATTTTTTATCATTCGACAATGTAAAATTTTCCTTCATTTAACGAGTTTTTCCATGTCATTTTATCTGATTATTACACTCTTATTCACGTGGCTGGGATCACTTTTACGTTTTCTTATAATTTACGTTCTTCACGTCGATATCGCCTTATTTTATGTTGATGTATCAATTTAGTTCTACCAAATCATCGTACCAAATCATCTATCACAGGAATCACTCTATGAGGCTAGTTATTCATTATCGCTAATTTTTTGACTATATGGTTATCACATTTAGGATAGTATCAACGTGTTAACTAGGTCCCCATAGATCGAAAAACCTGCAACCTCCTCAGTAAATCACGAGTCTAGGGACACGTTTATGCTCATGAATTGTCAGTCTGAAATCCAGGCGAACCTTCTGCTCGCAGATAACGGCATGGTGGTAACAACCCCAACGAAGTCGAGCACATCTCTCACAAAAGATATAAAATACATTAGGCTTCATGGTCAAAAAGGAATACAACTTCGCGTATCTCGTAACCACAGTTAATGTTCTCTTCCTCTTGTCATTCTACTAATACATATTTAACGATACCTCGATGCATCTGGTCATAATACCAATGACAATGTATACTAACTTCGCATTTCATAATTACTACCAGCTGCAGTAGATCAGTGAATATCATCCACCAATGCAGTTATCATACTAGGGCTTGATTATCTCTATCCTACATTCAGAAACTCCATGCTATGTAAGTGTGAAACAACCAATCGCCAGTTGATGTTAGTTACTCGACTGTAGCTTGCTAGAACGTTTTCGTATCCAAATATCCTTTTTTATATTGTACCAGCACAAGTCGATTTTCATTTTATACTTTCCTGATATGTTCCGCAGTAATACACATAAATAATAGATGGATTATCATTTTTTTGCTCCTCCAAATCATTAATACGATAAATCTATTTTATTGCACAGACGGTCACGTCATGCTTGTTATTATAATGTCCTTATTAATTTGCTCTTAATCGCATGACGAAATCTTCATTTTTATCCCACCTCATAAAGCACTGATATTTATTTGTATAAAGATGAAAGTTTCGTATTACAATTTACTCGCAAATGCTTTATTTCAGACAGAACATTTTATTTAATACCCATAAAACCTTCCTGTATCTTTAGTGTGTTATTTGACTTTAAGTGAAGTCATATATTCATTAAATGCCTGTATTTTGGAGGTAAAATAGTTACAATTTCGAGTACAAATACGCACTTACATGATTCATCCTAGTCTTTGAGTAGATATTAACAACGAGTCACCAGAAGTATAATATCAAGCATCCACAACTGATGTGCGAGAAACTCTATATTTTGAGCCTAATTAACTCAAATTCAGCAGTTACCTAACATACTTTGTTGCACTTCGAAGATGTCTTTCCTAGCTGTGGCATTATGGGTAACCTCAAAACATGAAGCTATAAATTGGCGCCTGAATAAAGATGAAAATTATAAGTTGAAAATCTCGAAATAATCAGAAAAACAGGGCTGGGAAACATACATTTGGTGGTGGGAATTCTGGACTGTTATTTACATAATGTAATTCCTCCTGAACAAAAGATTAGGCATTGCTAACAAACTGAAAGATTTCCCAAAAACCATGATGCAAGCACCAATAATTCACCGAAGATAGTAACGAATGGAAGAGGATAGATGAACAAAAAAGAAATGGTAATTAGATCAAAAAATCAGTATGTTTGTTTTTGACCAACGAGGAATGAGTACAAAGAAAATTTCTTTTTTACAAGCGAGGACCGGGATGTATTAGACGAGCTAAAGTGGAGTGCTAGTGAATTATTATGAAATACTGTCCTATGTCTTCAATAGTTTATCAAGATTCCACTTAATATACTCCTGAGATTCTTGAACCACTTCAGCCTAAGGAGTGTGTTTGGACTGCACCTGAAAGCGGTGTACATCGGTCTAGAAGAACTACTTAGGTAAACGGCTAGATAAAAATCACCGAGAATGTCTGAAATATCTGAAGGTGTTACCTGTTGCCAAGAGGCTAGAGACAAAAGATCAACCGGTTTACTTGTTATACTCATTATGTCAATAATCTATCACTGAGGACAAGTGAATTTAGAAAGAACTAGAATACAAACGTTCTTGAGTATATATTTCGACAATTACATTCGATAACATGTACGGTAGTATTAAACAACCGGATTATTATTGGATTGGATGAACAGAACTGAACTGGAATTCTAATCGTATTAGATTAATACGGGATTCAAATTTTGAATTGAAGTAGGTTTATTTCGACACTGGCACCTAGAATCAACAATTACTATACTAGAATTGAAATAACACTAGGAGTAGAATTTCCGGCAATTGTGTGGCAGTGAAATAAATCGAAAGTGAATTAGACTGATGTGATCTGTGTTGCATCAAAATGAATACAAACTGTCCAGAGTATCAATTAGTCAGTATATATCAAATATGTGGAGATCAATATAATAGTGTAATACGGTCAGCAGATAGAAAGACTGACAAACGATCAGATTAAGAAGTATCAGAAGGATTCAAATGTAAGGTCTAGTAATTTTATAGCTCTTTGTGTCCAAAAAGATAGTGAAAAAAGCACACGCACCGAAGTATAAGATATACATATCCACAAATAACTACCAAATTTCTGTAGCAGTAAACAAATGTCCAAAATCAGTAGCTCTGTAAGTCTTTGATATATGATTCTGGCAGAATACGTTTTACTGGACACGCATACCTGAAGGCGTCCAGTTACTTATCCGCACCAGATCACCAAGGGGTACGCCCTGCTTCACATCTCCTACAGCCGCTAACCAGCTCAGATTAAGCACTTCTCAATATGTCGATAGCCTAACAAACATATCTATGAGCCCCTTCGTTTCTGGCTTCTAATTTGTCTGGTTAGGCATATTCCGATTATAAAAATTATTACTGATTAAAGCGCTGTCGAAGTCTTTACTGCGAACGAGTAGTTAGAATACAACATATAGAACTTAATCATATACCTGAAGCTGTACCGAACAAAAAAGAAACGTGCGTAAAAAAATCAAATGGTTTGTAAAAGCTCCTGACAAAGGTTTTATACATTGGGTACTGGAAGTCATTAGAATTAGTAACACAAGTTTGGACAAGTTAACCAAAAATATTGAATCAAGTTTTTTGTCAGTCACATGCCTAGTTAGATATGGTTCTAAAGAATGAATGTGCAACTATGTTTATTCAGCAGAAACTGGAAACACAACATAGCAAGACGGAATGTAGACACAACTTCTACTCCTTAAGAGTTGTCAAAAGCTGGAATTCGCTGCCGGCCGAGCTAGTCCAAGCGACTTCTCAGGAGTCCTTCAAGAGGCAACTTGACCTATTCTTAAGGACCAAGGACAGCATCACATTATGATTTACCAATTTCTTTTCCTTTTTTATTGTTAACATACCTAGGTTCCTGCTTGGAGGATTTGGTGATCCCCTGCTACTAGACACGGAAGCCTGTTAAGCGAAAGCTTCTTCTATTCCGTCCACAACCATTTGAACCATTTATGTACTAAAGATTACATTGTTTCAACTTATTATATTGATATTGAGTTTCACTGGCAAGGTTGGACTGATACCTGATCAATTTAACGTGGTGCGCTACTGGACTTTAACGGGGTTTGGTCGGCTTTTCGTCCGATGCTCTGGGTTTGTGCGCTGATACTGGCGATAGTGTTGGTAGAGAGTATCTTGAATGACTCTTTATGATACTAAAAACTAATTGGGCATGTGTAAACCACTTTCAGTGAATATGTCTACTTCCGTATAAGTACCACAAACAAATATCTACATTTTTGCGCCTGATATTACACCTGGTTACACTTGTCCCTTCAATAAAAGCTTATATTTTGGATACTTTGTGGTGACGAACAACACAGGGTTGTTCAGATCCAATATCACTTATTGCGTAACCTGTTTACATATTTGGATTCTCTGACGAATTGTGTTGCGAAGATTTAACCAGTTGTTAATTTCTCTGTCAACTATCACTCTTCTTTCAACTGTAAAGTCAAGTGCGAATACCTCACTTTGATTAGATCCACTAGACCAAATAAGTGACTTGATATTAAAGACAAACCTATTGAAAATCTTAAACAGCTGAGTATACATGATGAGACTTCAGTCACACTGTTTTGAGATATACTGAAAGTAGTCCCTTAGTCATTTTACCATAAGGACTGTTCGTGTCAATTAAATCAATTTGTTAAATGATGCTAAATAGAGGGATCAGTGACCCATTGCCACTGGATACGAAAGCTTCTATTCCGCTCACAACCGTCCAAGCCCTCTAAAGATTGTTTAATTTTTTTGAAGGAACGTGTCTTTTGGATTGTTCTGCATTTCAGATGTTTTCTTTCCATTCTAAACTTACCTAATGATAAGGCATTCTGTCAGTAATTCCAACAACAAAATCCTGTTAATAATTAACCTATGATTATATTGGTTTTTTTAGTTTTAACTAACTACTATTTTAGCCTTTAAATATGTAGTGGAGGGATTAGATTATGATCAGCAATTTGTTTACGTGATCAATTGATTGGATAAATTTTTAAGAAATTTTATTTTATGCTTTTTAAAAATCCCTCGGTACCACATAGTACTAGTTAATGCAAATCATGCGGCGAAAAGATTACCTTAAGGAAGTACCTGGCGGATAGGTAAATAAATAATAAATAGAGTTAGGAGCAATATTGTCGGAACAACATAGTTTGCGTTGTAACATTATCGTGATTTCCATTTAGTAACATGCGTTTCTACTGTTTATAATGAAACCAATATTAAAATGAACCAAATCTGCCACCGACTTTTGTTGTAAACTGTCTCTGCAGTAGTCGTAAACAGTTAAGTTGCGTGGTCACTAAAATTTCATCCATGGAGTCATAAATACCCAACAGATTGTATCATCCTTAATTCAGTTACAATCAGTCATAAAGTGATCGCATCTCCTCATATGCTAATTAGTCTTATCATCGGAAAATGGTTCGGGGTATAGAAGCCACTAAAATCACATTTGTAAAGGTAAAAAAATAACCAGGGCAGGAGTTTAAACATTTTAGAACTTTAGCGCCATAAAACTCAGTATTCCTTTTAGAAACGGAAGAAGCTAGAACTGTAGTTGATACGTTTCATTTATTTATTTGAACACATAAATATTGGTACCAAGTGGCACCAACGACATATGCGCCACACAAGTCACTTGATTTGTGTATGGGCTGTGATACTGCTCAGGTGCCCAGAGCGAGGCAGAAAGTTTTCTCAAGGGGCCACTGTCCAAGCCTTCGACCTCAAAGTCTAATCCGCAAGGCAGTAGAGCAACGTTAGAATATGCAGTCTAATGGTGGCCAGCGATCAATAAATGATTCATACGCCATTTGTTCTCTCAGGATCCTGGATCGCATGTGCACTAATGGTTTGGAATCATGGTTTTTCAACTCCTCTAGGTAAACCCTTCGTATTCAACGAACGGTCGAAGCACCGGACACCCGCTTTTCGTCCTCTCAATTTCGCAAACAACACCTTTGGTGCGAGTAAGCAGTGAGTAGGACTCCCCTGTCAGTGGCTGTATACGCGTGGCCATGTGAGAGCGTTTGGAGAGGGAGAGCTAATTCTCCTACCCTTGACCATACCAGGGTATTTGGGGATATTTGGTAGTCGATACAATCAGCTATCAAATACATTTTTATTAGCATCGATATATTTTTATACACGTAGTTTCTAAATGTGACCTTGCTTTGCTACTTTCTAATGTTTCAGACAAATTCAGCGTACAAAATCCATTATAACCCTCAACTATCCTACAAGAATTAATAAATTGGTATCAGTGAACACCAGTTATCATTTGATTCAGTTGAATGTTTAGCAAAAAATTCATTTCATCTACGTCTTTACATTGTTTCCGCAGTCTTCGTAGAAGTCTGTTTTCCGGTACATTAAAATGTGCATAATATTTCTATATAGCTCAAACTAAGAAGTTTTATAAGAATGTGACTGTATTTCAGTCAACTCATGAAAGTAAGTTCAAAAATCCACTCATTTTCCTAACTCGTCCTACGTGTTGTTGAGTTTCATCAGTGTTTTTGCATTAATTTTCCCGACTAGTTAGTCATTTGCAATCAACTCATAACTAATCATAAATATTCGTTGGCTCAAGTTACCAAAAAATATCAGGATAACATGGTGATATTAACAAAATCAATAGTAAAGTGGATGGATGGCAGTAGCATCAGTAATAAAATACTGAACATAGATAGTACATTTTGAAAAGCAATGAATTTATGGGTAAAAGTATAATATGATAATAAAATATAGAGTGAATTATTTGCGCTACTTTCTCAGATTATGAGAAATTTTACCTCAGGTCTTCAATCGATAATCACGAGCGTCATATACCCGGACCAAGTGGCTTTCATCTATTAACAGGACTCAAATCAAAAGTCATTAATCGAATAGGCTAGTACCATATTTGAGTTTGGCCTCCTGTAACTTTTAGCATATCTTTACTGCCTTACCATCGTCGTCAGATTAAGCAATCGCTAGCCATGCATAAAGCGGGTACTAGCTAACTCAGTTGATCAATATTTCGAATCCCGTCAACTGATTTACCAGCTTCGAGTACTGTTCAACCTGTAACCTCAACAGTACTCATTTTGGGGGCGAATTTTCCTCTAAGTACAATATAGTCATCATACTCTAGTTTCTAGTCAGTACGCAATCTGTCAATAAAAAATGAATTAGTTCATCATATCACATCGTCACAGTTTTAATAAACTCAAAATACCTACCTAACTTAAATCTTGACTTTTTAAATTTATTTTGCACTTCCATATTTAATATGAATGTTCTAGTTTATAGTATTTTCTATTCATTGAATGCACTATGAGTTTATTGATTTTCGCTTGTTTAACTTATCGTTATTTTCTGCTATTTAGATTATAAACATCCAGTTTTTCAAATTCTTCTCGATCAACGTAAACTTCGGACTCCAACCGGAATTCATTTTCACGTACCGAATCAAGCATTAGCTGTCGCTGTTGCACATGAATGGGATAGTCAGGTTGACACTATAAAACGATATGCTATGCCTTTGGTAAGACTTTTTAATACAGTGTTAACGGTCTTATTATGCCTAATACTAATGGTTATTATTATTATTGTTATTATTATTATTGGTTTTAACGCTTGTCAAGAAAAATCCATGAAGTCACTGACAAGTGGACTGAGCCCTGTTGGTAGGTGTAGACTACCCGGTTGGGATCCGCGAGATGATGGCAACCGATGGTTAGAGCCCTTGAATGACATGGTTCAAAATCGTTTGCAGTGGTGCAGGTGCATCCGCTCTTTGAATTCTCCCAAATTCTAATCTGAATTCTTCATGTTCCTTTTTTCTCTTTCCAAATTTATTTCACTAGATTATACTCCTTGGACAACAAACCCTAATCTTACCGGTTACTGCTTATATTTTTACTACCTCTACCACTATGGGATTTGAATGAACAATTGTATCTCTGTGCTAGTGTGATATGGCAACTTGAACTGATGTACGTACGTACGAAGTTCTACGTTGACGACTCAGACTGACCGCTTGTCAAGAAAAGCGTCACACAAAGTGAAATTATAATATCGTAAAGCAATAAAAGACAGGAATTTATCTCTACGATACAGTTTCAGTAGGAATATAAATAATATGGTTTTTATTTGTTTAGATTTATGTGAGGAACGCAAAAAAATCCATTAAAGAATCGTCAACGTGTACTAATCTCTGTCATGTCTAACAAAATCTCAAACTACTCAGTTGGATGATAACTAGTATTTCATCCAGGGATTTATGGCTGACTAACTAGTCTAATCCAACGTATTTATCCCCTATTTTGGAAGCTTATTAAAATATACGTGTAAACCAAATCCATCCCATCTTGGTTGTTATTCCAACGTACTTTTTAAGACCACATATTTTTAAATAGCTTGTACAAGAAATTTTTTTCGGAGACATTGATGATCGAACACCTATAATCGCTGAATATTCTCAGCTCATAGGTTTCAAGTTTCATAAAAATGCAACAAATTTAATCATTTCAATGAGTTGGATACCAATATTTAACAACTCGATTATTGTCTTGATAGTAACAGTTGTTTATCTTAAGTTAGAGAATTTACTCGATTACTTATGAAGTATGTTACGTTATTGTTCATTAAATGCTCTGTTGATACAGCTTTGAAACATTTTTATCACTGATTAAATCATAACGAAAATTAATAGATTTTTTTCTGTGAAAAAATATCTGTTCTCTATTTAACATGAATATATGTAGACAACATTGTGCAATCGAGCTTTGGATACTCCAGCTGATCAACATGATATCCTAGTCAGCACTATCATGCAGTATGCTGATACTGATACAATCTGGTAAATATGTAGTTTCTTTAATTATATATGATGTCTGTGCGCTGATGGAATAAATATACTTATTGTTTTTTTTAAAAAAAAATTAAGTCCACCAATGTTCCTGGTACCTGTATGGTTTGCTAACAAGATTGGGCTGTTCTGTCCAGTTTGAAAACAACCTGAATTATGTCCAATTCTTATGGAAATCAGTATGAATATACCCTCTAACAAGATGTAACTATGAAGTTGTCCCTAAATGCCATGGTATGAGAAACGGTAAGGAAAGTACTTCCTCCCTCAAAATGCTTTCGTACACCCATTCATTTATTGCCTGTCTAATAATTTCCACATACTGCCTTTACGTGACAAATTTTCTACACAAAAGTAAGGACAAAAAACAGACGTCTGGCATTTAAACCAGATTGGTAAATACGGATGGTTCATCTAACAAGGTTGTAAAACACAGGATCCTGAGGGAACGAACAGCGTAGTCACCGATTCTAGACACGAGCTACCATGGGTTTGCATCTCTTTACGGTATTCAACGCCTAATGAATTAGTCAAAGATGCGTGCTGTCGTCTCCTAAGCTCGAGCATAAAGAATATTGAATACTTTTTCCTGAACTCATTCAAGTGCCATCTGTTTTGAACCTATCCTTAAATCAGTATGCACTTTTTTTTACTGGGAAGTTGTTGTTTCAAGGGGGGACAGTAATTAATAGACTGAGCATAGCTTAAGAACCGTAAATCGTACAATAATAAATTATAGGTCAAAATAAAGCTTATCATAAAAGGAATATAAATGTACATAGTGTAATTGTTGGGTAGTTATACAATAAGAATATTTATAGAATATTAGTCCATGAATAGTCCTTGGAAGTTACCTGTAATTTAATCTTCACCGGATATTACAGCTAACTTAGTATTTTGAAGGTTTAGTGCTCACTGCGAGATCTAAAGATCCTGATTCCGATTTGTAGTGGGGTCTTGGGTACTCATTATTAAACTCTTGTACTATGATGAAACATCTGTCCAGTCCTCCCTTTCTCTTAATGGTTGATAGTTCTTAATGTGAAACCTCAAAATCCAACAATCTACACAACCCTATACCTAACTTTATTTGACTGGACATTTTATTGAGGTTAGTTCCATGTATAGATGATTTTTTCATCACAAACTAATATTAGCTTAATGAACTGTTAAAAATCGGAAACAACTGGGCAGTATTCTTAATGTCTTAACGGCACAACCTTTGATGAGAGAGTGGGCTAGGGGTTGTGAGTGCATATCACATATCGAATGGTCTAAGGTGAAATAGTTGATACATATTATGTAATAACAAGTATCTTCAGTTTTATTCTCCATACCTAAGAAAAATTTTCGATTATTTCGTACACATACTATAGTTCTGGAATTCTTATTCACATTTCACTGTTGCACCAGTGTATTCATCACTTATTAAAGTGGTCATATTTAATTGCTTTGTTTTGTTCATCAAATAAACATCGTCAGTTTCAGATGTCAAGAACCAGATGATTTGGTTAAAGTGCAATCTCTTTCATGGGATCCTATCATTAATTGGGTTAACAAACATTATCAAATTAAACCAGTCATAACTGATAGTATGACTTCATTGGCTAAACTATCTCCTTTGGATAAAGAGAAATTAACACGTTATTTTAACAGTTATAATATATGGGGTCTTACTGGTAAGTTATCAATGATATCAATAATCTTATGAATTTCTTATATATATATATATATATATATATATATATATATATATATATATATATATATATATTATGGCTTATGGTTGTAGCTGTTACGTCGACATTGTGGCCGAGCTTGAACATCATCTCGGGAACACTTTCCAACAACCAATTGAGGCTGTTCTGGGGTGTGATAACAATAAAATATTTCCTTTAAGCCACAAGCATCTACAATAATAATTCTTTCTCACAACGAAGGGGAAGATTAGAAATGACCCACCCTGAAAATAATACACCTCACCTTCTCGAGTTTCGATTGCCAGATGCAAGTTCTTCAAAGCACAGTGTTAACACTAAAAACTTCACAAAATGTTACCTGTAGACGGCCTGAAACGGTTATCTCTTAGGCCTTTGAATAAGGATCCCAGATCATCAGTGTCACTCGTAGCCCAGTTCCCTTAAGAAGAAGGATACTTCCTTCGGAATGGTCTAACAGCCTTTGAGATCACTACGTTCTAACTCAAATCCCTTCACTTTACATTTTTTCTGTTTTCATTACCGACTTCCATCTTTTGCCTCTGACTTTTTTCATGTGTAATACTAGTGCTGACAATCATCGGGAATACAGGTGTGCAGAGAATTAGTTCTTTGATGATGATAGGTGTTGACAAAATCTCGGTGTTAATAGAAAGAACAATTTTCTGTTATGTCCTGATGGCCTGTTAATTATCACATGACTAAATCACCAATTAGAAAACCGACATATTGACCAGACCAATGACGCATAGACCAGTACGAGCAGCCTAGAATCAACTCTGAGTTTTATTGGTCCTCCAAGATAGTAGCTTCTCGCTTAACCCATTCGGTTCAGTTCAGAACACCAATATCAGACTACGCTATATCAATCATGTATTTCAGAAGTACGAAGACATTATCATACCATAAAATAGGAAATAACAATTATGCAAGATTCAGCCGCAAGTAGCTGTGAGTGTGATAGACTGTAATTAATAAATTAGGAGTAATTTAAAAACAGTAAATCGTATAGTATTAGTTCATAGGTCAAATGGAAGGTTATAATAAGAACGATATGAATGTACACATAACACAGTTATTTAATGGTTATACAATGAGAATATATATAATAGTAGTCCATAAGTAGATCCTAACGGTGGCTATTCACTTATTCTTCGTCCAGATATAACACTGTAGTGTTTTTCCTCAACCTCTGTCATTTTTTTGTCTGTAATGATTTAGCTATTGGAACACTAGGCTTGCAATTACTATGATACACAGTTGAACCCTTTTTATTTACAGTAGACGGTTAATATTATCATCAGTTGGTATGCACAAAATTTATCGTTCAAAGGTGACTATGTAACATTGTAAACTTAGCTACTGAAGTTCATTTCAAAAAATCGATCGAATCATGTGTGTGTATGTGTTAGTAATGTAGATTTTAATTTTAATATAGGATACTTCACCAGTCCTAATAGGTTGGTACTTGACGAAATCTCAACATGAATCCAGAAAACTCAGTTGACTTTTCTAACTAAAGGACGAGTTTTTCTGCCTACTAGTTCGCTCTCCTCTACTTTATAATTGTGAAACAGGGTCTTTAAAAGTAAAAAATATTTTTAGGTTACTGGTATTCGATTATAGGTATTTTGAAACAATTGCCTGTATATTTTAGGACCACTGATTTAGCAATTTTAAGGTTAGACGCAGAGTACAAGGTAAGTTATGGCAAATCAATCGACAAGGTAGTGAATCTTTATCGATTTAGTGTATTATGTATGCGCATCCACCGACGACCTCGACAAGCGATAATGGATTGTGTAGGAGTAGGTTGGGAGGAAGCTTAGGGAAACCAAACCAACCGTGAATTTGTTGACAAAATTGTTTCTATTCTGTGATTATTAAACAAATACTATAGAAATAATGTAAAAATCTAACTTGTACGTTAAATTCTTGTTTGTGTGCATTTCATGAACTAGTTGACATCGATTACGGTGATCTTGTGTGTGTTTCCGTGACATATAGCAATCAATGATCGTGTCTAAAAACGCTTTTTCACTTTTTTCTTTAAAATAAAATTTAAGGAGTTTTCACACTGTTTAATTTCTCTTAATTGTAGTTGGCAGAAAATCATGGATCTAAGTTCCGAACTAGTTTTCACTCGGTGGCAAGGTTTACTTAAACTTTTAAAGAAACAGATATTGCTTAGTGGATTCGAAACTAGGTTATCATTTATTTTAGCAAGAATATTTATTTATTTACTTCAACACATAGATATTGGTACAAAGAGGCACCAAATACATATACACCACACAAATCTCATTCGACATGTGTGAGGGCTGTGATAGTGCCCGGGTGCCCAAACCGAAGCAAGTGGTTTTCTTAGGGAGCCACTCCCCGAGCCTTCGACCTGAAGGTCTGATCCACAAGGCAGTAAAGCATCGTAAGGAGATCCAGTCACACGGAAGCCGGTGACCAACAATTGGTTCATTCGCCATTTGTTCCCGCAGGATACTGGAGCCCATGTGTACCATTGGTTTGGAATCTGGTTAAAGCGCCGGACATTCGCTTTTCATCCTCTCGATTTCGTAAACAACACCCGTGGTACGAGAAGGCAGTGAGTAGGACTTCCCTGGCAGAGGCTATATACGCGTGACTATGTGAGAGCATTTCGAAAGGGAGAGCAGACTCTCACCACTCTCGGCTGTACCAGGGCATTTGGGGGCAAGGATAAACCCACATTTGCGTTTGATAAAACGTTTGGAATCGATGTTATCTGTTTTCTTACTATTCTACATCAGCGTGCCTCAATAGATATGCTTGTTATGAACATGTCACGCTTATTCTCCAATTAAATTTCGGGTCACAATGTATTACCGGTCAATCATAGTCAACACAGAGCCTGGCGTATGTGTGTTTTAGTGCATGTTCCCGTATCACATCAGGTCGAAGAGGTGAGATTAGCAAACCAGTCAAAATAATATAATAGCAATTGTAGTAGAAAAAATTGGATTTTGACAGTATGTTTCGAAGTGACAGGATTAAAAAGTGTGTGAAAGAATTCTGGACCTCAAGATATAGGGCAAGATAAAGAGTGAAGTTATCATGCCACTATAATCTATCCTAAGCTACATTACTCAGTGTATAAAGACACTGACCACAACCCGGTAGTCTTCACCTATGTACATGGCTCAAACAAATGAATTCATCGACTGACACTAAGTCTTATTTTAACACCCCCCCTCTAGTTTTCTTTGAACCTGCACATATATTGGCCAGCATTGCATCTTGAGGCAGGCAACAGTTGTACATACATAACACCCCAGTCAATGAAGATTCACAGCCTCCATCTTTGCTAGAATTTTATGTCGAACCTCAAGATTGCTCACTCAGTCATTCTGCAATTGGTGAGCAATCATTGGAAAACACTCATAATCAAGTACCCACAGCTTAACTGTGTTTATTACTTCCATAGACCATGTTTTGAACGATAAAGTATAACAGAGCAAATCGCTGTGCCGAATACTCCCCTTCTGGTTGGGAAACAAACATCTCACCTATGCTACAAGTAGTGTTATTTGACATAGCCAACCAAACTTTTTGAACTCATACAACATTTATAATAAAGCGTGTTATTAGATAACTAATTTACCGATGAAATAGAGATCTCTGTTAATTTCAAACACACCCAGACTTTTAAAATTATATGAGCACAGTGATGCCCAGATTAACTTTAGGTAAACTACAGTAAGATTATTTTTCATATGTTCAATAGTCAGATTTCTTTGTATTGTCTTAAAAATAATAGGCATAAAATCATGTGTTGAAAACCTGAAATCAGTTTATCTTACATTAGCTATGCTGGATGGATTTTGTTCAGTTGCAAAAGCTGTTGAATTAAGTCAAATAGAAATGTTATTTCAGGTTAGTTTTAATCACATTACATCACTATAAAGTTTCAGTATTCAAATATCTAACTATATATATATATATGGGTTAACTCCACGTTTTCGTACCACATTAGGATGACGAGATGAAACTAACAAAACATGTAACAAAAGAGATTCGAATGTTGAAAGAGATTCAGCATTGAGAACATGGTATGAAAAGACAGTGGAAATAAAGAAATTTAAGGTTGATAAGTTAAAGCATCCGCACTATTGTGGACAATTCTGAGTCATGTCAACCAAAGTTTCCAACCCTCTAATCGTGGTTATTACGCTAATTCCATCCAGGTAATCTGCATCTACTTATATGGCTGTGAAATATAGTCAATGACTTCATGGAATGATGCCAAGTCTTGGTTTGAGCGTCATTTGCTTTCTTAAAGTCTGCTCCTACATGAGACGACATTGTAATGTCATATGTAACACATATCTCGGTTAATGAAGATTCATAATTTTATCGGCAAGTTTGCTACCTATGCGTAGCATCAATATTCCTTACTAGGTGGTTTCACGAAGTGCAGACAACCCTTTGAGAACATCTATGATTAAAAACCGGGTATTCCGTATATATTTTCTTCACAGCCATAAAGTATAACGGGTCAAACTGTTGCGCAGTACATATGCCATTTGATTGTTAGACAAACATTTCATTTACGCCACAAGTTTGTAGGGGTAACTGCGCTTTCTAAATCCGTGTCAGTATTTCGTCAGATATCAACCCACTAGGGCTGATGAGATTTCCAAGCAAAGTGAAACATTCAACAACTTCATTTCATATTATTAGTTCAGGAGATGACCCATACCAGTTCTTAAGTAACATTTTGCATTTCCACATAATAATCTGGCTAGCAACGCCTAGCATCCACACTCTACGCTAAATCCAATTATTCATCACTACCAGCTAATTTATTGTATTGTAAATGCAGGATGCTAAATTTATTTATGAGATTTCAGGATATTTATTCACTTAGATTGTTAGGACATGTATACTACTACTATGCTGAACCACCGCCTACCTCAACGTGATGGTTTGCTGGTATAAGAATGGATTAAAAGAAAGTTAGTCATCCAAACCAATAATTGGCATCAGTCTATCAAGTCATTGACAGCTGGTTCGATTCATATTGATACGTACAGATTACCTGATCAGAATTCGCTAAATTATCTTAACAATAGGTTGAGAATGTGTGATATGGCTGAAAATTTATTACATGGCACAGATAAATTCACTCTTCATACTTTCTTAGATCTTCAGTCCAAGCATTCCCTCATACGTACTTTCTCACTTCATATTCTCAGCTTGTAATCCTCCTCACTGTCATTAGCACTGCAATTATTTCGGCTGCTTTGTTATCTTTATATTGTAAATTGAATCTCATCGTCCTGATGTGATATGAGACTCTGTGCTAACTGTGGATTACTCCATTGATATGCCGTGCGCTAAGCTACTATTCCGACAATGCGACTTCATTGTAGTGAACGAGATAACTATCATCTTCCCCTCTGCTCTAATTGGAGTGAAAAGTCCCGTCTCATAATCCAAGCTTTATTGGTCCAGAACCCAAAGGGAATAAAAAATACATTTAAGTTTATCAGTTTTATATTGAATACGGTTATTAAACTGTATAGACTGAGTAATTATCATAGAACATAAATTACAGTAAAAATGGTTTGAAGATCCACAGAGAATGTATCGTCAGCTAACCTTACATTCATCTCAAAACGATATTGGTTTTTTCCCAAGTTGTACATGGAGATTCCGTATTCTTAATACTAATTAGTTCAATCTGAGCAACAATGCCTTGGATTCAAATTATAGATAAGATTTGACTATTCATAATATGTAAGAAAAATTGTATGCTGAAGTCTAAATGTTGTAAAGAGGAACTCCTATACTATGATCCACGTTTTAATCTGGCGCTTATCTTTAAACTAAGACTAATCAATGCACACTGCAATACTCATTCTTTCAACCTATCAAGTTTTAGTCAACTAGTTTATATTTCATTAAGAAGACTTCGACTAATAATCTTATATATCACAATTGATTGATCACTGGGTTGCGATCAATATTATGTGTGCCTAGTCCTTATTGGTGCAGATCGAATGCTATCGATCATGTTGCAATGCGACCACCGGTCTAGGTGACTCGACACTGCGGGCACTATATATTGAGATATATAGCATTCGATCTGCATTAATAAGGACTAGACACACATGACATTGATCACCACCCAGTGATCAATCAATTGTGATTACATCTCAGTCCTACGGGAGGTCATTCGCGGCTCGGATAGCTCAGTGGTAACGTCTCTGACTGTGAAGCTGGGTGACGAGATCGAATCCGCCAGGGAGCATCAGTTCCCTCAAGATTACAGGTACACCTTGCTGACGAGAGCCAAGTAGCACGAAACTCGGGTTCATGGTTTCCTGTCGACTACCTCCAATCACCATCTAATCTCAATCTTATATATCTACAGCTTGTACATATATACCAAGTCATTTTTATTCATCTTCAAGTGAATATTATTGATTTGTATTGTTTTTTTTGTTTTATCTTAGGTTAATCGTTGGGGAGATGTTCCTTCTTATCATGATGTTGAAAATGCTGATCTTAATGCACGTGTATCTGCTGCTCTATTTTTAGCTTTACTCAGTCATTATCGACATGATATAAAAATAAAAACAAGTATAAAATAAATCTGATATAAATATTCATTGAGTTTTGTTTTGTTTTTGTTGTTGAGAAGAATAAAGAAAATTAAACATAATTACAATTATCATTAACATTTCCTTTTATACACACACACAATCAATGGTGGATAAATACTTGGAAACGACTTTGTTAGTAGTGGTGGTGAGTTTTTGCTTGATATATTGTAGTTTTGATTGTTGAAGTAATATGATACCTAACGTTCATTCTCTCCTGAAACTGCTTCATTCAATGCTTCTGTTTGTTTATTAAGTAATGCTCTACGATCAACAAAACCAAATCTTCCTTTTCCAAAAGAATTGGGACCGCAAGATGTGGGAGTGTACCTAAAAAAATAAATAAATAAAGATCAGTTTATTATAGCATTTAAAATCTAATTAAGTTTGTATTATCATATCCTATGTTTATCAAGAGTTTTATAAGTTATTTCCATTAAAAAAGTAATCCTATATGTTGATTCCCATCAGTCAGTAGTGTCATCAATACAATCATAGGTGTTTTATATAGCTACAATTCATATATTGTAAAGTTCCGACAGTTGAGATCATGAGTCAAATGAAGCTAGACCACCATGGGAGCACTGGACGACCGTTTCGTCCTATTGTTGGACTCCTCAGCGGCGCGCATTCACGACCCCGCCTCGCGGGAATCAAACTCAGGACCTATCGGTCCCGCGCAATGGCCAGTGGGGTTCAACCGGGTCAGTTGTGAAGTAGTAACTCACTGATGACAATGGTGGGTGTGCTCCTCAATCTCGTGGATTAGTTGAAGTTAGACATTAACACCGCTGGATGCCAGCTCAGTGGTCGAGTTGGTTAAGCACCTGGCGCGAGACCGATAGGTCCTGCGTTTGAATCCCTCGAGGCGAGGTCGTGGATGCGCGCTGCTGAGGAGTCCCACAATAGGACGAAATGGCCGTCCAGGTTTTCCATGGTGGTCCAGCTTCAACTGACTCATGATCTCAAGTGTTGGAATTACTACAATCTCCACATAACCCCTTCTGATATTACTTCGGTTAGATTAAGTGAGATTGTGTTAAATAAGCAAAGTGAGTTGATCCTCAAGGAAAACAAATAAGATAAATATCGATATGTAAAATTTAAACTCAACATTTCCAGTTGAAGTAGATTTAAAGTGAACTACATTATTTGGTCTCTAAGACTTATCATTTCACACTACTTTTGACTAGATACAATCTACTGTACGCTTTGAACTGATTTGCTACACAGTTTTCGACAACTGAAGCAAGTAACATTGTTCAAAGTAACTTTAACGCATGAACAATGAAAATTGCCTAGGTTCAGGCAGATCAGAATTCCGCTGTTTAGTTTTGGTAGTAAAATAACAAGTTATATGAAATATCAAATTGTCTATTGAAATCTCACATGGTAATTATATTTTTTCAGGCAATAAACTATACTATCCAACAGTTTAAAGTATATTATACCGGCAACATTTACTCTGTAATGATGTTTGAGCTACCACATAGCTTTGATTTATGTTAATTGAATTAATTTCATCGATGATTTTTGAAAGTTGTGCAACCAACCTAAACGTCAAAGATTATGTTGGGAAAAGCTGAGAGATCAAACTACACTATTCAGTTGTAGATATTAAAAATTTCTGACGTTGACAAACTTAGACGCTATTACCTTACATAACAGTACTTATTTGATAGTTTGTTTTACAATTGTCAATTGTGCGCATATAATTAGGCTTTGTTGGTACCGAAAAAAAAACCATTACAAGACAAATTGCTAACTGTCGGTTTCGCTTGAAAGAATTTTTTCAATGAGCCACTCAAAATGAGCACATACTTGGACCTACATAGGCGTTTGTTAATATCTCGAGCTTATATTTTACCGGAAAATTGCTACCTAATGTTAACAAGTGAATGATTCTCTTTTACCTGTATGTTTTTGTATTCTCGATATGTACTCGTAGGTGTCATAGATGTTTTGTGTTTAATCCAATCCTATTATTTTTATATTCATACATAATCATCTGTAAAGTAGGGAAATCGAGCGAAATCTACAATCCTTGGCGTAGAGTTCGTTAATTATTACATATCTTTTTCTAAACTTATAGTCTAGTATTGCAACTTGATCATGAAAAAAACTCAAACGAATGAAATAAAGTTAAGAATTCAAAATCGGTTGAAACATTCCAATGAATCTAGATAAGTTAAGAAACTTGAACAATGAAATTAAAACTGGCGGTGAGACTATATTATATGAACGAGCCAATCAGGTGTAAGATGGCAGGTCTCGGATTTTGGCGCGAAATCCACTCACCCATTTGGAAAAAAAGAGTTTTGGCATTATAGCTGATGTCAGTTCGTGATGAAAACCTTAAATATAATTCTTAACCTTAACCACCAATCATAAATCAGCCAAACACCAGTCTTCTGACGTTTGCTGAAGCCGTTGCTATCAAGCGTCAATAGCCTGATTTATGTGTTCGAAAGGTGATGGTTGCTAATCTCTCCTTGTCTTGGTGGCAAATATCTCTTTGTTGCATCTTAAACTTTTTTAAAAACTCTTCCTTGCATTCATTACATTATTTGGTTTTTTACTTCAACTAACTTCCAGATTAGTAATCTTATTAACGTAGCTTTACTCGTTTTATTCCCATCAGCGTTTACTCATTGCGTAATCACTTGTTTCTGGCCTTTTGAACTGTTGTCACAATAAATATTGTAAAAGTTTCTTTTACATAAGGTATGTGTTTCCGATATTCAGTCTATTAAATTTATTCACACACTTCCTATACTATAACTGATGTGTCTTTAAAATGACTTACAAATAAAATCTCTCACGTAAGTAATTTAAACCAATTTTGTAATTATAGCTTTCAAATATCACAGGTTGTAAGCAGCTGATGAGAACCAACGAAATAAAATGAGTTCGTGTTATTCGGCTACAATCTTTGTTCTTACTCTTTTCAAAATTAGAAAGGGAACTATGTGTATAAAAATACTCTTAACTGTTGGCAACTCTCGTTTAAAGTTGTCTGAACTTTCTTATTTTACTGAGTATTACTTAGGTATGTCATGAACAGCTTGAATTTTTAACCAGAAAAGCTTGCTCAAATGTGTATGTACTGTGTTCAAAGAGAACTGTTCTTTGTTATGAGCTGAATTAAAATCCTAGCTGTATGTTTTTGTGACCATTAAGTTTGAAGCCCGATGATTGTTTTCCATTATTTTCCGTAACTACTAGGCAACTTACTTGATCGACCATAAGACAAGAGTAACCAATGAGTCACATAACTTAATTATCTGCTTTAGTATTAGTCTGGTTTTCGCTTTATCCTTCAAGAGTTCCAACCTATTTTCACGAAATTACAACAATGACTACTTTACAGGCGAAAATTTGGGTGAAAGGAAACATTTATTACGGGTTCATAATTTATTCTTATAAACTGGGACAATTGAACATTCAAATTTGAAATTTGTATTGACGCAGTACCTTATTTCTAGGCAGGAGCCAACGATAAATATGAACAGATAGTTTCTGACTATCATTGTCGTTGCATTTTGTTTAGCACTGATCAGTATTGAGAAACTACTCGAAATTTTTAAGGTTTAAAGATAATAAATTCCAGAGCATATAATCTGAAGAGGAATTTAATTATGAAGTAAATTGTGATTAAATCAGCCTCCCTATCATACTACAGAGAATAACCTTCGAAAACAAGCCAGGTATTGTCGATTGAAAAATATTGAGAACCAAAATGGTGACCACATTTAGTATTTAATTGCTCGCGTTAAATTATTAACCTATACCACTCATTATCGGATTTTGACCTGAATAAGTATTTGGAGAAATTGCCAACCAAATATCTAGGAGACCCTCACTATATTGAGGTTGTAATATTGTAGACGATTCAACCATCAAGTGTGTCGGAATGACTAAATACGAACATATTAGCCACAGACTAGAGAGTTCAGTATAGAAATGCACTTATTAGCGTATCTGCACAGACTGGATACTTGAACATAAAATTTTTAATGAAAGCATGACATCATGAGATCTTAGTTTCTGTAAGGAAGTAGTTTAAGGTTAGCGTTAATGAAACTAGATAGAAGCAGACGGTCACACGTCGTAAAAGCCTCTGTTAGCTTTAGATTAGTATGATGACTAACTATATGATAACGTTGGGTGAATAGTGACATGATTATCTACGCAACATTTCGAAGTTTCAAATGGTTTGCTGAATATGTAAATATATAGAAACGCCTACGAATAAAAACGTCCATAAATACCTTCCTAAATTTCGCATTCGTATTCTGGCTTCCGTTGGAATTTCCTCTTCCTCACTCTGTAGACGAGTATACTTTGAGATCTAAGACATAACTCACTTCCTCATCTGAGTTGAAGACTTCACGGACCTTGCTGTCTACCTTTTTAGGGATTTCAGGTGTAAAATCCTTTAGAGGTAATCTACACGACATTAATAACAATATCCAACCTGTGTGGGTACATTTAATTTGATAGGACTTATAATCGCAGGACGTCGAGAACCCTCACTTGATTTTTCAATTACTTTAACTGGGACCTGATCACTAACAGATTCATCAGGCTTTCTTTTCAGGGTTTTAGGTCCTATTAAAAATCATGCACAAAAGATGCTGCATTTACCCGAACTCATACGAACAAATATATGAAGTAGCGTACTAACTGAAAATTGAGGGTTGATATCATGTCCAATACCTTTGCGACAAGCTTGCAGAGTTAGAAAAACATATATAAGCAAAAAATATTGTTTTCTATAAAATCCTCATCATGATTTGCTCCAATATACAGTAATATTTATATTCATATATAGATATGCATAATTCGCCATACCATAATATTGAGTAGTAAGAATCCTAGATCCCTTACACAAACTAGTCGTCAAGAGAAGTGTAAGAGCGTCTTGGAATTCACTTCCAAGGTGGGACATATAAATTTTAAGGGTAGACGGATGGTATCTAGTTACTGCTTCCTTGTTCATAAATGTATTGTTAACTGAGACTATTGACATTGAGTATCATTAACTACTTGAAAAACAGATCAATATAGAAATTTCTAAGGTTATTCTCAAAGAATTGCTTTTAAAATGTACTATTAGGGTCCTTCTTGTCTTCTTCAACACATATTATGGACAAACTAATTGAATAGCGATGGGTTTTGATTTTTTTCCCTCGTAAAACCAGTAAACGGATTTCTCAAAGAGGTTTTTAATAAGTTTGACTTTCATTGATGTTAAATTAATAATACCTTTATTATCATTGATCAGAAATCGGAAAATAAAATTTATAACGGCTACTTAACAATAAACTTTCAGTAATCACACATCTCTTAGGCCTTGTACCAATTAATTATAGCGTAACCTAGTTGGATGTCTTGGAAATAGAGCTAGTAAGATATACTCAGACGATACTGTGAACAAGTAACTAGAGCTGTGTTGATTGAAATGAGCTATCCACAAGGCTTTCCAAAGAACCACTTGCATGTGATAAACGGGGAAGTAGCGACATGAACGGCTAGCAAGACACCTATTTTTGAAGATGCAATTCAACAATGATATAACTGGTGATGTTCTACGGGATGGAGTGACTAGAGCAGTGATGGTACGTTTAATGTAGGTGACCTTTGTCTATTGCACTCGACCAGATCTGTGGTGATTCTTCAACTAAAGGATAAGTTACCTGGTTCTGATACATCTATGCCTATCTACAAATTCAGTTTTTCCTGTGGAGAAAGCTATTTTGGGCGCCCAACTAGACAACCGATCAAACGGGTTAGTGAACACCTTTCTTCGCGGTGAGGAAAGTGTCCTCGAAACAATACGCAGCTCTGTTCTATCGACAGCAGTCAAGCAGTAGACGGGAATAAGTCATTCATAGTGTTTTATCGTATCCCTACTGGTCTTCATTATGTGGTTCGGTCTCGTCTCTTACACATAATAGAAGCCATAGGAATTCGAGAAGACATTCCAAGTCTTCGTATTCACAAGACTTTGTAACACATTTCTTCTTTGACCTCATAAATGGTTTTATTTATTAAATTTCATACTCCGCTCGTTTACCTTTTTCCACTAACTCTCATCTAATTTTTCCTAAATATACAGTCAATAGTTAGTTCAATTATCAAAACGCCTTTTGTTAAGTGGTCTAATAGATTTTATGAATGTTATTGCAACACCTATATTTTTTTCAAAACACTGACCTAATTCTCATTATGAAACACGCATACAAGCATTTGTTATTCTTATTACAACTAATACACCTGTCATCATACAATCAATTCGTACTCTGTTAATATGCTAATTTACGTAATCTATTCCACAGTCATCACTTAATTATAAGCTACCTTGATTGGCTTAATAATTTTGTATATGCATATATATATATATATATATATGTTACTGTATAATACAGTAAAGCCTGATGAGTATCATATCGAAAACAATTTTGTTCGATCATATATGTTGTTCTAAATAACAATATGGGTGATATAAGGTGATATAAGCCTAAATCGGAAACTGAAACAAAACCTGGTGATTCCAGAATTATCCATTGTGTAATCAATCATCTGCTGAGTGGAACTATTGGGTTATATCACCAGAAACATTTATGAACCTATTCATTTCATTACACCCTCAGCTCCATTGATGCAGCTAAGTATTTGTCGACTAGTTGGACACTATTTGTGATGACTGACCAAAACGAAATCTCAAGTAACATCCTTTATGTACCGACTATTATTAATTTAGTCAATCATCGAAAATGTACAGACATGTTTAAAGTGTAATCTTACAGCTTTTCTTTAATTATAACCGTTAAGGTTCTACAAATCACTATGATTTCTTTAAATTGTTTAAGTTGTAAAAAGCCGATGTAAATCAAGCAATTTCTTCAAGTCCATCTGCTTTTGTCATGAATACTTTCAAGGAAGTGGGATTGCTCCAAAAATGTCACAAGTATCAGGGGTTTTACAACGCTTTTATGACTAACATCTTTATAATCGAAATATACCAACCCAATTGTAGCGACTGAACAATCAATATTCGGATGAAACAACGGACTGACTAACCCAAAATTTATTCGATTACACCAGACCAAGTTCCTCTGTATAGCTCACAACGCGTCTTTGAGATACTTGTATTATATTATATCAAAACACAAACTCTGTGCTCAATATAAACGGTTTTAATTAAGAAAACAGAACAAATTACATCAGAAATACAAAATTCCTCAAACGGTACAGCCTGTGCTATACGGTCAGAACTTTCTCTAACGCAAAGTAGTGCGCTAAACAACGAAAGAGACAGTTGATACTAAAGGGTTTGATACCCGAGAATCAATACAAATATTCCCAACAAGATGGGATCAAATATCTATCTCCAGGTCTACCAGCAATCCTCCCAAGCAGACAGTCAGACGGTTCAAAATCACACACTGAACCATGCCGTGACCTTGAGCTTAGTCAAACACGACCTTGCTGTCAATGGTCCGGCAACATGCAATAAAAAATTAGGTAACAAAATATATGTCTTTAATCAAAATCACATAATAAAGGCCCAAACGAGGAAGACTGAAGGACAAAAGATATGGTTAAACGAGATCAGAACAATGGTTAAAATACACAACAGGGAGAAGAAACAAGTAAATGACAATACTGTTCAACAAAGAAGCTGCGGGGGGATTTTCATCGTTTTCTTTCCGTTACACCAATCAAATCAAAAGTCAGAAATGAAGGGGTCTGAATACATACTTGGAAAGCTATCGATATGTCGACAAGCGCTTGATCTAAGCTGGCGCGGTGCGTGACCGTTTGCCTTCATCTGGGATGTGTCCCGCAAAATTAGTGAGGTTAGCGTCAATACTGAAGACTTACAGAATTAGTCAGTTCGGGATTTATTTACTGCTACAGAGGCATAAGTGAACTACATGTGAAGTCCATCTAAAACTGATACAACCGAGCAATAAGTACAGATATGACCACATATACAGCGACGTATAGAAAGAGGAGATATTTACAATATATTTATGAAAATTATCTAACTTATATATTGCCATACTGTCAACCTTCAGAAATATGTTATAACACTCAGTAGTATTTAGAGTTTAAAACGGGTTTTTCTGTAAATTGAGTGCAGTGTCTTTATTTGAGATTTCTGAACGTAAATGCCTTCTTTATTATGACAGTTGAACATTTTACTGTAGCCCTGTACTTGCAATTTTGCTTGATAGCATATCAGGTTTACACCCAGGGATTCATGCTTTTGTATGGGCCTTGGTTTAACTGTCTAACACCTCCAGGTGTCTAGTGGGAGTCATATAATGGAAGCCCACTGCTGACACCCAGATTGACAAACGTATGCTGGAAGGATTACTTAGCCTTATTCGTTTCGGACTCACTCATATCATGATTCTAGGAGACTTTAATCATTCTAAAGTCACTATCGTTAAAAATACCTACATAGGAAGTGACAACCTCATTGAACCTCAGTTCTTCGACCTCAGTAAAAATCTGGGATTATTCGAAAATTTCACGTCTGCAACTCGTTGGAGAAACAGTCGGACGCTGTCGCTCTTAGTCTGCCCACTCACAAATGAAGAATTCCTGGTTGACAACCTCTCACGCTTGGTCCAATTGGGTTGAAGTGATCACACCGTCACAGCCTCTAGTCTTATCGGCAAAAGTGAGCCAAGCCATCCTACCAATAGCCGGTGTTGGAATATCAAACGGCTGGATATATCTGTTTTACAGGACAATCTACAGCAGGTGGATTGGGAAGTTCATTCACAACTTGATGTGTATGCTCATTGGGGTTTCTTACTATACATGATTTTGTGTGCTACAAGGCAGTCTTTTCCTCAAATGGTCCCTAAAATCTACAAACAACCTACAGTCATCAAGAATCGTACTCTGCACTTGCTAAGCCGCAAAAGACACTACAGGGAAGAATACAAGCGAACTAGTAACAACAGCGCGTACAGGCAAATCAATATACTACAGAACCAATGCACAAAGACACTAAGAGAAGACAGTATTCAGTATCAGGTGAAGTTAATAGATAAATTTGTCTCCAGTCCGAAAAGCTTATCCCGTCGTACAGCCTATCTTCGATAAGCCATAGCCGGGGTTTCTTAACTCCTAGGTTCTAATGGTCCAAGCAACAACGATAACGACATCACCGACCTTTTGACAGAAAAATACTTTTGGAAATTTCAACAAACTCATATTAACTATATTGACAAGAGCTCTGCCTGCAACTAAACAGGAGTCTCAGAAGTGAACCCGAGCGCTGACTTGGTGCACCGGAAACTGCAGCGCCTAAAAAATGACACTTCTGGTCCGGATATGGTTCATTCTCCTATTATGATGGAACCAGACTCAATCTTGGCAAAAATACTTAGCATAATATTCTCACATTCGCTAAGCCGAGGCAGGTTACCAGAAAATTGGAAGCTGGCTTTTATCACACTAATTGACGCAGCGATAATTCAAGCCACGGGCAGGTAGCACTTCTCTCGTTACCCTCAAAAATATGCAGTCCTTGGTATGCGACTGTCTACGTGACTACTTACTATCCATAGACTTCTTTTCACTCCAAAAGCATGGTTTCATTAAAGGTCACTCTCGTATAACCAACCTGCTGAGAGTGATGGACAGATTGAAAACCATCCTTGATCGCAAGGAGAAGTTTGACGTCACATACCTTTACTTCTCAAAAGCTTTTTGAAGCGCCAATAATATATGTCAGATTCAGATTCAGATTCAGATTTGTGTAGTAAGGACAGAAGGCCTACGGCCTATGTTATTCCTTTTCTAGTATGCTTCTGTGAGTGTCCAGTCTTCTCTTGAAAGAGTCAATTGAAGGTGCGGATACCACTGCTTCAGGCAGCAGGTTCCAAGTATTGATGACTCGGTGTGAAAACCTGTATGCCAGAGGTATTTTGTTCGTTCTTGGCTTTTCTACTCGCCTACTATGTCCTCTGAGGTGTCCCGATCTAGTGGGAAGAAAGAGAGAGAATAAGTTAGGTCCGAAATCATTTCTCAGTATTCTGTACATCAATATTAGATCTCCCCTTAGTCTGCGATAGGACAGAGTAAAGAGGTTCAGTTTTTCAAGCCGCTCTTCATATGATAAACCCCGGAGTTCCGGAATCGCACGCGTAGCTGCCCTCTGTACCTTTTCTAGTATGTCTGAGTCACCTTTTAAACAGGGGCTTGCAGCCTGAACACAGTTCTCTAACTTAGTTCTCACTAAGGATGTGTATAATGTGGTGAACATGGTAGTATCAAGCTTAGTGAATGTCCTTTTTAAAGCCCAGAGGGTTCGAAACCCCTTAACTGCGACCTCCCGGCAATGGGCCGTCGTCTTAAGATCATTGCTCACGGTCACCCCTAGGTCCTTATGAGACCGGACTACGGGTAATGACACATCTCCTATGTTGTACGTATTAACCTTTGAATCCCCCAAGTGCATGTAGACACACTTTTCCGAGTTGATAGGCATTAGCCACTCTTTAGACCAGTTTATCATATTATTTAAGTCCGCCTGAAGAGTAAATGTGTCTGTGTCTCCAGTTATTACTCGCCAAATTTTTACATCGTCAGCGTATAATAACATTGGAGACTGTACTATACTTGTAAGATCATTAACGTACATTATAAAAAGTAAAGGACCTAGGACGGAACCTTGGGGTACTCCACTAAGTACTGGTCTCCAGATGGAGCACTTGGAATTTATTCTTACTTTTTGCCTACGACCTACTAGGAAATCCTTAATCCATTTTAAAAGAGGTCCGGCAATACCAAGGTTTGCCAACTTCAATAGCAGTCTATTAGTTGGCACCTTGTCAAAAGCCTTACTGAAGTCTATGTAGACAACATCCACTGAGTTTCCGTTGTCTAGCGCATTAATCCAGAGCTCCCTAGCTATAAGGAGGTTCGTTGTACAGGATAGACCCTTTCTAAAACCATGCTGTGCCATGTTCAGCAAGTTATTGGTTTCCATAAATGCTGTTATGGTCCGTTTGATTATCCTTTCCAGTATTTTAATAACAACACTGGTGAGGCTTACGGGTCTGTAATTTGATGGAACTTGTCGTAGACCAGTTTTATGTATGGGAGTGACGATTGCGTCCTTCCAGTCCATAGGTAACACACCTTGGTCAAGTGACATTTTGAATATCACAGTCAGTGGGGCTGCGATATATTCGGCAATATGTCTCAAGATTTTAGGGTGTAGTTCATCTGGTCCTGTTGACTTCTCCATGTTTAGGGTGCTAAGAGCCTTAAGCACATCGTTTTGGTCGAAGTCCACGGTGAGCAGCTGGTTTGTTGATTCTGTAATTGGGTCTGGTTCTTTCTCTAGAGGAGGTTCCTGAGTGAAAACTGCCCCAAAGTAGTCAGCCATAATCTCAGCTTTTTCATGATCTTCCTCTATCATTTCAGATTCACTTCCTACTTTAATTAGGTTGGGAATCCAGTGATGAGTCCTTGTTCTGTAGTTTATGTACGAGAATATCCTCTTGGGCTGCTTGAGAGCAGATTCTGCCAGCTGCATTTCGTATTTTCTTTGCGCTTCCCGAATTTTCGTTATACACACGTTTCTTATCGATCTGTAGTGTTCCATCGTATCTGCTGTGCCAAGGCGGATGGCAACATCCCAGCATTTCTTCTTTTGTCTTAGTAAGCGTCGAATATCCCGCCCTAACCAGGGATGTCCGTGCTTCTTTTTCTTTGGGACAGTCCAGGGTATATATGGTTGAGTTACCCGATTGTATAACTGTCTGAATAGAGTCCATGCCTCTTGTACTGATGCCTTTGAGTCAATTTCCCAGTTCTCAGCCGATGCTGCGGAGTCAATTGCCTGCATATCTGCCTTCCATATGTTAGGACGGGCCGGCGCAATTGTTTGAGAAGCAATTTCAGCCATGAATTTGAATAAGATGACTGCATGGTCACTTCTCCCAAGTGGTGGGAGAAAAGCCGTTTGACCAACGTCCTCACCGTGTGTGAAGACTAAATCTAAAAGAGAGGAAGAGTTTCTTAAGTCGTATCTTGTGGGATCTCTAATGTGTTGGAATAATGCTAGTCCAATCGAGGTTTCTAACAGTTTGGAGTCGAACGACGATATAGATGACTCTACTTCTAAGTTAACCCAGTTTATATATGGTGCATTAAAGTCGCCTACTACAAGGCTTTTACCGTTGTTACACCAGGACTTAAGTTTACTGAGGAGAAAATCGTCTGCTACACATTCTGGACTGCGATAAACTACAACTAATTCAATATCTTGCCTTCGGCATTTCAACTTACATCTCACCAGTTCACATGTCCCTGAAACATGTGCTACTGTCTCAGCTAATCTTATGGTTAGGGTACTTTTCGTGTACACAATAACCCCGCCTCCCCTTCGGTTTAATCTATCAGCCCTAGTGGTTATGAAACCAGTCAATTGGATTTCACTATCTAATACTTCTGACGTTAACCAAGTTTCCGAGACAGCGATAACGTCCGGTTTTTCTTTATCCACCACTGACTTCAGCTCCGCCATTTTATTTAGTAGGCTGCGAGCATTTGTGTAGCACACTTTTAAGTCTGTGGAGAGCTTTCCCTTGCCACCCAGAGTGGCTTGGGGATCGTTTTGCTCCGAACTTTTACAATCTGAAAACCCTTAAGAACGAGGTTTCTTTCACCGTTTCGGCGACGCTCGTTTATTTCCGCTTCTGCAGCCCTTCTCTTAATACGATCAGCTAGGCTGAGGTCCTCACGGACATATATTCCGGACCCAATCAGTTTACGTGAATTACTTAGAACCAGGTTCCTTTCTTCCACCGTGTTGAATGTAACCTTTAGGAGGCGGTTTTTCTGAGGACTTTCGGAATCCACCTTTTTTCCTATTCTATAAAGCTTACAAATACTAACTCCTGAAACTGTATCTGGGAGTAGTTTACTTAATGATGTCTTAATATGATTAAGATCATGTTCAAATCTTGTCTTTGGTTCAGTGTCTGAAGATTCTCTTATCTTATGAAAAATGACTGATCTCTCAGAGAGATCTATCTTTTCACGCGGTGAGGATTTTTCTTCTGATAAAGTCCCTTCCAATGTCTTGCTGACCAGCTGCGTTTTGCCTACAGCCTTTTTCTTCTTATTTTTTTTTCTTCTTACCGGAGTCCATTTGTCACCACTCAGAACAGCCACACCTGGACTATGTGGAACGGTGACAGTTTTATCCGGATCTTCTATTTCGACTAGAGGTGTATGACTGCCGATGTCAATATCAGGCGACACTTCATTTCTCGTTAATGTCAACGGAGATTTCACAATCCCGTCAACCGCAGTCAGGTGTTTAATGGGTCTAGTAACAGCACTTACTACACTGACACATTCTTCATCGTCAGTACTCCTGTTATCAGTGCTTCCGCCATCGTTTTTCTTGCAGGCCAAAGCCAATAGGCCCATAGCCTCCTGTATTAGTACCTTTTTATCCGTACAGCAGAACACACAAAGCCAATGCGAGTTAGGCTTCGAGCATCTTTTGTAAGCCGTCGGACTTAGTCGTGTACACATTTTGTGATACCACTTTTTACAGTCGTCACACTGCATTCCCTCCTCAACGGAGAACAAACAATTTGGTTGCCCACATTTGTGAGTCTTACCAACCATTGTAATTCGATTTAAAAGGTTTAAAAACAAAAAACGATAACAATGTGAACAAAAGTCTTAGTCAAGGACTAAAAACAGGTACCCAGGACAAAATGTAGCAAAAAATTTCAAACTTTAACCAAAGAACTCTTAGTTAAAGTAGACCAAGAATGCTTTTTAGTGCAATAAGTACCAAAAGCAAGTGTAATCACAACAAGTACAAAAATCACTGCCCTTTTTGAAATTCCGCGCGTCAATTGTCATATCAATAAACTCGAACGATTATGCATCAAATGACGTTTAATTAATTGGTCCACATGTGGTTATACTATATTTCGATATTAAGAACGCCTTTGATAAAGTACCTCATGATCTTCTAATCAACAGACTTAAGTCAGTTGGAATTTTAAATCCCCTTTTGCAATGGATCAAGTCTTTTCTTACGAACAGATACCAAATAACCAAGATTAACTCTACAACATCTACACCTCGACCAACAAACAGTGGTGTTGTGGAGGGAAGTGTCTTGGGTCCATCGCTCTTTATAATCTACATCAAAAATATATCCAAGTGGTTTAGCACAGGTAAGACCTACCTAGTCTATAAAACTGACATTTGCTGTGTACGTAGTACTATGCAAACAATCCAACATGAACTCAACATGATAGACAACTGGTTAGAGCTCAACACAGAGGAATGCGGCTGGTTATGTATAGGAGACACGTCTCTTAAAATAAAACTAACACTTAACAACCACACACTGTCCAGACTGGCATCAGTAACTGACCCAGGGGTACATTACTCACAAAGCTGTAATTTTTCTGAGCACATCTCAGCCAAAGCATCTAAAATGCGGAAATTGATTGGCGTCATTCTCCGTAATTTCTATCTAAATGAATCTAAGACCCTTCTTTATAAAGTTTGTGTAAGACCTATCGTTGAATACTGCTCGTTCTTGTTTTCCAACCTACGCCTATCTGATATACTAAAGGTGGAAGGAATACAGCGAGACCTCACCCCTAAAATACTTAAGACTGACTCAGTCAGTGACTACAGTTCTCGATGCCGAATTTTAATAATAGCACCTTTTTTGGAGAGAAGGCCCGGGTCTAATTTGTTTCCCTACTTCAAGCTACTCGAAAACCTTACTTATTTAACATGTAAGATAGTTCTTACACGAGATTCCCATGAATACGAACTTCGAAACAAAGTATCTACGGTCAAAGTTGAGAAATACAGATAAAAAACTCGGGGAAACTTCTTCCTCACCAAGTATGAAATATTATGGAACAGTCTTCCCTCCGAAATACGCATGGTAGATGAATTACATACGTTTGTACAACTGCTTGATCAAGTCCTCACGTTCACTGATCTAGCATGTACGAACACATCTGCGCCCCTCTCAGACACCATAGGCTGTCTACACGTCTAGACCAAAGTGGACTTCAAGTCCAGTTCGCCTTATTTTTCCTACTCTGTAGTTGTATTAGTTAATTTTTTCACCCTATTTCTTCACTTGAAGTGGACGGGTAACTCACTGAACCTATCGATACTGTTCAACTAAACTCGGTCGCTAAGGGACACTCACTACCACTATGAAAAGTCAAGAGAACCGCACAATCGACTGCCTACTACCAGTGATCTTGCATCTATGGAGCCTGTTATCCATCAACTGGTTAGGACAACACAAAATAACATCAGCACCAAGTTTGTGTGAGTTTCTTCCTGTTTATTCATTATTAACCTTTTGCTCTTCTGTACACTATGTTGACTAGCAATTAATATTATTTCTCCACTCGTTACTGTATCTAAACTCATATACATCTATACTTTTCCGCCTGCTTTAATGGAAAGCTATCCTACATTATACCCTCCTTAATGCTTATACTGTAATTGGCAAACCATACTTTATACTATAGTCAATTAAAGTACTGCATCGATGCCCTACCCACAGACCATAAGTTGTAACTGCCTGATAAGCTTTTAAAGTGGTACTTATAGAAATAGTATTTTCTAACAGGATGTGAAACACAGAGGATTGTGTGAGGTATGACATATATCCAAAAATAAGCTTAAATGAGCCCAAAATCACAAAAGGAGGGAGGATCGAGTTACTGACCAGCAAGCATTGATGGTGAGGGTGATGACTTCAATCCACCAGTGTTTGTGGGGCAGAACATTTTGTATGTATCAGGCTCTTTATGATTGAGAATAAGTCAATCAATTTGTGATATAGATTGTCTTCCTTTAAGAGGATAAAAAGACTCTGTGGCGTATCCGACGGCAAGTTACGAAATTAGTTCGGGGACTCAAATTCAAGCCTTATGAAGAGCGCCTTCAATCACTAAACTTTTACCCATTATGTCCGGCATTTTATCACGTGATTTATCCACCAATCAAAATACGACGTACACAATTTAAGCACTGTGTCAAACCAACGTCGTTCGACCGGTATGAGCAGTCTAGCGTCCTTATTGGTCCTATGTCTGTCTAGCCCGTCCACCTGAGTTCAGAACACCAATACCAGCTTTCACTTTGCGAATCAAATCGAATTATTTATTTCAGACATACTGGGTTTATATATCAAACAAACAGACCACAACGTACCATAAAATAGGAAATAATATTTCTACACATTAAAACCAAAAGTGACTATGAATGCGAGAGACAGTAGTCAATAAACTAAACATAGCTTAAGAACAGTAAATCATATAATAATAAATTATAAGTCAAAATAAAGCTTATAACAAGGGGAATATAGATATACATAATCTAGTTACTGGATATTTATACCATAAGAATACATAAATAATATTAGTCCATTAATGGGTCTCGGAAGTTACTCATAATGTAATCTTCACTAGGATATAACACATTAGAGTATAGACGTTTTAGACGTGACCTACTAATGGCATATAGTATCCTTAACGCTTTTAGATATCCCCCAAACACGTACATAAGTTTAGCTGCAACACAAAACTTAGGGGTAACACCCAGAAACTAGAGATACAACACAGCAGAACGGAATGTAGACACAACTTCTACTCCTTAAGAGTTGTCAAACGCTGCAATTTACTGCCGGCTTTGCTAGTCCAAGCGACTTCCTAAGAGTCCTTTATGAGGGAGCTTGACCTATTCTTAAGAACTAAGGATAATATCTTACTATGGTTAACCAATTTCTCTCTCCTTTGTTATTTTCTCTGTTAATGACTTATAGCATCTTGAACACTTCTGGACTTCTCCTTTAACATATACCTCAGCTTAGTCCTAACAAAAACCTTGGGAGTAACACCCAGAAACAGTAAACGCTTCACAGCAGAATGGACTGTACGCCAATTTTCTGCACCTTAAAAGTAGTTAAATGTTGAAATTCACTGCGAGCTGATTTGGTTAAAATGACTTCACAGAAGTCCTATAAGCGAAATCTTGACACATTATAAGGATTAGAGACAGTATAGCGATATAATTTACTAATTCTTCTTTTCTCTTTTCTCATTGAGTATACCTAGGTTCGTGCCTGGAGGCATCGATGATCTACTGCTATTACGTACAGAAGCCCGTTAAGCAAAAGCTTCTTCCATTGCGTCTATAACCATTCGAACCATTCATTTGAACAAATGTCTGTTATTTCCCATTCGTTTCCAAACGTCTTTTTAAACCATCCTGTATCTACCTAGTTGTGTATTTCTCGTATATACAGAAGCCAGATGAAAGAATGCTCCTTTTATTCTATAGTCTTAGATTTGAAACTATTGAACACTGACCTCCATATCGAGGATTCTTCAAGGGGGAGAATCAACTTTCTCATCGACAGTTGTGATGTCTGCCAAAGCTGCGAGCAAGGTTGTCAAGCAGTTAGCGGGGAGTGGGACAGGTCAAAGCCTAATGGATAGAGTCACGCAAGCAAAGTATAGTTTGGCGGGTTCTGGTCTCGGGAAAGTCGTAGCGAAAGCAACCACAGAGGAAATCGGTGCTCCGAAGAAAAAGCACATTGATTGTATGGTTTATTTCAAGAAATAATAGTTTAAATAGACCTAGTAAACTGCAGTAATGAACCTAATGTCTCTATCCCACTACTTGCTGGGCTTCTTGTGGAAAGGACACAAGAAAAATCGTGGGTGATTGTTTTCAAAGCTCTCATAACTACTCACAACCTTATGAATTTTGGGAATGAGGTAACAAATTATAAGGTCCCACTGTTTCATCATAGAAATTTTCCCATTATCTTGCCTCCAATAACTGTCCAATTGACCTTCCACATTTTAATGATAAAACAAGCTCTCAGTGTATGCGTTTTTAATAATGATGGCAAATCTTTTTAGCTTATGAAATGTCCATATTCATTCGCAAGTATTCAAAATACTTGAGTGAAAAAGTTGCTTCTTACAGAGCTATGGCTTTTGACTTTTGCAAAGTGAAACGAGGGTAGGTTATTTTTTAATTTTTAATTTGTTTTTAGTCAACTAGTATTGTCAGTTATATTTCGTTGTCAAAGTTATTCTTAAGTTCTTTTCAAGTTCAGTTGTTTAGAGTATCTTGAGAAAACTTGAGTTATATTTATGTTGACATTTTTAGTTGCTCATTTTTGTAGGGACTTGAGATTATTGTCCTTACGTTTGTCGATGGTTTTATATCCTCCGATAATAGTCTATACAAAGAGCTAGCCTAAGTTGACTCTTTGTTCAATTTCCGCTGTCCCATTTGCTCTTTGCTCGGCTATTGCCCTTAGAATGATTAAAGCTTTTCATAAATTAAAGCACATTTATATTAAGACTATTTCGTTCTGTGTTGTCAATAATAAAGTTAAAATCCTGGCCATGTTAAGATTTCAAGCTGACTGGTTGCAATAGTTGTAACCAAGCTAAGTAGTATGTCTAACAGTCTGGCATTTCCACATGTGAAGAGTCTCCTTAAGTCATCTGTAATCGTAATTTTAGCTGCTTTCATAGACAATATTTATACAGTTGATGTGTCCTTTGGTAATGGAAAAGTTTTTATTAGACCAAACCATCAATTGCAATTACGATGAGATTTTGTTGGTTTTTATCTTCAAACCCCCGCTCTTAGATTCACATTACTATTAGTATTGTTGCTTTCAGTTTTGTGATTTTCCTGTTACTTTTCTCTAATTATACTGATATTCATGTTGTTAACGGGGTCCGAAAACCTGAGCGTTTTTTTACCTATCCGGGATTTCTCTTTAACTATTCTGTTTTTTGACTTTAAACATGCTTTTATGGTCGCATGGCTCTGTTTTTATTAGGCGTGATGATGGTGTTTTACGAACAATGCCAGTTGATAAGGTAACCTGTGTTGTGCGACATTTATGTTGTGGGTAATGAGTTTTATCACTATTTGTAGCCAATACTTTGTTGTGCTTTTAAAGACATGGTTTTTAGTTGAGATACATCAGGAACTTATATGAGGAGTTATTTCCCTAGTTCAGATTAGCCTTAACTGTTTGGTGTGAATATTTTTTCCGTTATGCCACTTTCAGCTTCATTTCACTTATTGATCAGTCGTGTTATTTCATATTTAAGGCCTATGTCAATTTCAAAATGTCTTGTGTTAAGATGAGATCACATCATAAACTTCTAGTTATAAGTATAAAGTTCCATGATAGAAAACATCTGTAATGATTTAAAACACTAAGATGGCTCAGTCTTTAATCCACTTGACTTTCAGCCATCATGTCTCAGGTTAAGAACTCGCTCCATGTACTTAGGTTTGGATTGCCAAAATTATGTAACTCCAAGTGCTTAGGATCCAAAACACCCTTAGCATTAAATTAAGTAACGACTCAACAGAAAATATAATGTAAGAGGATAACAACCTACCTTAATTGATAAAGAAGCCATACTAATTTACTTACTTGCATATCAGATATGCATTATGTAATCAACGCTCTTAGATTCAGCCAGTCGACACTCATCAGCCGTCAAACTTTGCCATCTAGTTAATGAATTACTCTTCAACTGACTCAGCAAAATTTTTACTCAACTAGATTATGAGACAAATCATAAACAAGTCTATTGCTGTAAAAAGCACTGCTGTGTTACGAATTTCAAAATTCGAGATTCTACTTAAGATCTCAAGTGATTGATTGTTTTTTTGCATAAGATTTATACATAGTACTGTTACTGCTGGCAAAGTTTTGTAAGCTTTTGTGTTCTCTTGATTAGTCAGAAAATTCTGAGTATAGTGTTTTTACCACTGTTAAAGTTTTATCAGGAAAATATTTTAGAAAAGTGCAACTATATTGCAATAGGTTTCGACCATCGTTGAGAACTTTACATACACATTGGTCATTACTCACTGATCAACCGATTGTAAATGTGTCTCAGTCTCAGGAAGTTAGTAGCAACTCGAATAGTTCAATAGTAACGTCTGCAAACGTGAAACTAAATGATATGGGATCGTGTGGACTGACCTCAAGCATTTGTCCCTTGGGCACTGCGGTCACGCACTCAAGTCACTAAGACCACCTCTAATCCAATTTCGTTTACAGGTACCTCCAGAAGAACCCTTCCACGGTGTGGGCAACCGGGAACTAATAACCTCTTTCATTCCTCTAAGAGCACTAAAGATTACTGTATTCATAATTAATCTCTCTCTTTAATTCCTATTATTCCTCCCACATCGACTTTCAAAACCCATCTTTTTGCTTCCGCCTCAAGTGTCACCTTAACCGACGACTCTAGTGCGCTAAACACTATCCCAGGTCAAATGAAACCTCGCTCCAGATTACACATTCGAGCCCACGTAAAATCTGCCAGAAGACCTCCTTGGCTAGAACTATAGAGTCTCCTACGGTTGATATGTGCTGTGTATCCGAAACACACATCCATTTATTTTATTTATTTATTTGAACACATGAATATTGGTACAAGAGCGCCAATATATATGCGCCACACAAAACAATGAGAATTCGAAGAGAAGTAGAAAAAAAACTAAGGGGCGCAAAAGAAAAAGAGAACAATGACGAGATTGGAGTAAGGTAGTGTGGTAGTAACGAGGGAACAAAAAGGTACAATCAGAAGAAATCTTTCAGGTAAAGGAGACACAACCACTTTTTATGAAGAAAGTAAAAGAAGGTTACAGCAAGATCGCCACTGGCTTCTATTCTGAGCCATATCTGATAACGTCTCTAGCCACTGTGTAGCACCATCTCTCAGACCCCAACCAGGGAGTCGTGAAGGACCAACAGAAGCCAGTCCTTTGCAGCTTTCTTTCATGCCACGACACCATGTCATGCACTGACCACCTCTCCGCTTCTTCCAACCAGTCCCAGAGTCGGCAAATAATGCACGACGTGGAATTCTCTGGGACGACATTAGGAAAACATGTCCAAGCCACCGAAGTCGGTGTTTCAAGATGGTGACACCAATTGAATTATCATCTCTGTGCCCGAACACACGATGCCGAACCTCTGCATTACTGACATGGTGTTGCCACTGGATGTCAGCAATCCTTCGGAGACAGCGATGATCGAACACATAGAGTCGTCTAACGTCCTCAACTCGGAGAGACCAGGTTTCACAAGCATAGAGCAAGACTGCCCTCACCGACGCGTTGTAGATCCGGCCTTTTACAGCCAGACTAACATCACGAAGGCGCCAAAGGTGGCCCAGATTGGCATAAGCCGCTCTGGCTTTCACTATTCGTGCATTGATCTCATCACTCACACCCCCACCAGCACATATGCAGCTACCCAGATACACGAACTTCTCAACTACGTCTATCTGCTCACCATCCAGAGTGAGTACAGGATTAGAATCCTGCCAGTCTTGTAGAAGTACTTTGCACTTCGAAGGTGCAAAACACATACCATACCTACGGACACTGATTGCCAACTGAATAAGTGCGGATTGCATGCCTTGGGCATTATCGCACAGTAAGACAATATCGTCCGCATACTCAAGGTCGAGAAGTCTTTCTCCAGGCAACAGATCCACACCACCATTACTTACATTCATCAGAGCTGTTTCCAGAATGTCATCGATGGCAAAGTTGAAGAGGAATGGTGAGATTGGGCAACCCTGCCTAACCCCACTGCTCGAATGGAACAATGGAGAGAGGTGGTTGTATGCCCTCACTCTGCCTGAGGTGTTTTTATATAGGGCTTTTAGGATGTTAATAAACTTCTCAGGCACACCCTTCTTCAATAGACAATCCCAGAGAACAGTCCTGTCCAACGAATCGAAGGCAGCCCTGATGTCAAGAAACACTACGATTGTTGGCCTTTGATAAGTATGGCGGTGTTCTAACATTAGGCAGAGGGTGAAGATATGATCAATACATCCTCGACCAGAACGAAACCCAGCCTGCTCCTCGCGAGTAAATCTTTCTCGGGTTTTGAACAACCTACGAAGTATGACGGAAGCCAATAGCTTGGACGCAATCGGAAGTAAACTTATTATTCGACTATTAAACACACTAATCTCAGTTCAGGTGTTGACGCAGACTAGTCCCGGAGCAACCACTTGCATTTAAAAATGGAGAAACGCATCCCAAAAATTCTGGCATCGTCGCTCAGTGCTACCAAAAGACTGCATTTTATCAGCGTCTTCACTAAACAGGACTATATCATCTGCGTATCGTAAGCCGATAGGTGGACCTCCTGATAGGAGATCAATGCCCGAAAATCCAGTCGACGAGAGCGTTATTTCCAGCAGTAGGTCTATGATGAAGTTAAACAAAAGTGGAGATAATGGACAGCCTTGACGGACACTACTTGAGGTTGCAAAATCAAATGACAGTTCACCATAAGCTCTGACTGGACTAGTAGTGTTCGAGTAATGAGCCTTCACAAGGTTTATGTACTCCTGAGGTACACCCTTCACTGCCACAGAACCTCTCGGTGTACAGGGTTAAATGCTGCTTTTAGATCAAGAAATGTCATTGTCGGACGCCGATGAGCATGCATGTGTCCTAAAACCTGACTAATACTGAATATGTGGTCGATACAACCACGACTAGATCTGAAGCCAGTCTAATTTTCTCGTGTTTGCAGTTCACGAGTCTTAATTAGGCGTGGTGGTGTTCTTCGGGGCTGCCCACTCTCTCCATTCTTGTTTACCTTTGTCATTGACGTACTTTTAGAGACAAAACTTTCCTCATCTAAAATTCCAGGAGTTGAACTTCTACCAGGAGATTCACTTGTTGACTTGGAATATGCCGATGACATAGTTGTATTTGGTGAAGACGCCGACAAAATGCAGTCTTCTGGCCACTCTAAGCAACAATGCAAGCATGTCCGGCATGTGATTCTCCCCCTCGAAATGCGATCTGTTGCTTCAGGATTGAGTTGCATCGACACCTGAACTAATGATAGGGAGTGAAGTAGTTGAGCGTGTCGACCGCTCCACTTATCTTGGTGGTCTCATCAGCTCTTTTGGTCTGATGTGTGACGAAATCTCAGCATGGATACAGAAAGCTTGACTAGCTTTTGCCAACTTGCGTCGTTTATGGCGTAGGCGAGATATCCGTCTGCCAACCAAAGGACGTATTTATTGCACAGCAGTTCGTTCCGTCCTACTTTATGGCAGTGAAACATGACCGGTAAGAGTAGAGGATATCCGTAGGTTACTAGTATTTGATCATAGGTGTCTTCGAAATACTGCTCGTATATCCTGGGACCATCGAGTAAGTAATGCAGTTGTTAGGAAACGGGTACTAGGTAAGGATGGAAAATCAGTTGATGACGTAGTGAAACTTCATCAGTTGAAATGGCTGGGACATGTGTTACGTATGCCCAACGACCGACTACCTCGACGTGCAATGTTCAGTGGTATAGGAGTAGATTGGAAGAAAGCTAGGGGCGGCCAGACCAAAACATGACACAAATCGATTAAGTCACTGACAAATGGACTGGGCCATATTGGTAAGTGTAGACTACCTGGTTGGGATCCGCGAGGTGATAGCAACCGATGGTTAGAGACCCTGAATGACATGACTGAAAATCGTTTGCAATGGCGCAGATGCATCCACTCTTTGTGTTCTCCCAAATTTTAATCTCCTGATTCCTCCTTGTCTCTTTTTTTCTTCTCAAATTTATTCCGCTGGATTATACTCCTTGAATAACATCTTCAAACCCTAATCTTTCCGACTACTGCTTATACTTTTACTACCTCTACCACTATGGGATTTGAATCTACAACTGCATCTCTGTGCTAATGTGGTATGGCAACTCGAACTGATGTACGTACGTACGTAGTTCTACGTTGTTACTGACTGACTGATTAGGCGTGGATTCATAAAGCTCATTTGGCTTTTGCCAACTCGGGTCACCTATGGCGAAGCCTAGGTTACTGTCTTTCATTTAAGGGACGATTGTACTGCGCAGCAGGTTGTTCTGTTCTAATTTACGGCTGTGAGACGTGTCCATTAAAAGTAGAAGATACTTGTAAGCTACTAGAATTTGATCACAGATGCCTTATTAGTATTGCTGGGATCACCGGGTAAGTATTAGTGATGTTAGACACAGGGTATTAGGGAATGTTGGTATATCAGTTGATGAAGTTGTGAATTTTCATTGACTTGAGATGGTTAGGACACGTGTTATGTATGCCTGAAAACTGATTACCAGAACGCGCAAAGCTGACTAGTGTTGGATATGGATGGAAGAAACTTTCCTGTATGGATCCAACATAATGTCCCTTATGTTCTTACATAAATTTAATCCGAATCAGCTCAACTACCTGTGAAAAAATATTCATTAGGTAACATTACTTTCTAAACTTTCTCAAAATCTGTGAATCAATGTGTTATTAAAAGCAAGTGTTCACTCAAATATTTTTTGTTTCCAAATACTCTAGGGACTTTTATAATTTGAAAATGGATTTGTGTTATAAAAGAGGTTTTTATCCCATATTCTCTCCATTGTAACAAAATTAATTTTTAGGCATAAGGGCATACCGAACAACTGATCACACAACTCACTCATTATTTCAATTTTCACCATAGGCTTGTGGAGATTGTTGAATTTCATTGATATTGCGAACCGATCTAAGTTAGAAAACCAGTTGAAACCTGGAGGGATCAGGTAGTCGTTTCGTCCTAGTATGAGACACATCAGCAGTGCACATCCACGACTCTCTAATCGGTATTCAAACTCACGGCCTTTAATCTCACACACGAATGCCTAACCTTTATACCACTGAGTTTGGATCCAATGGTGTACAGGTCATACTTCAATCAATCCACGATATTACACGATCGTCCTTTATTGTTTTCAGTAACTTTCTCTCACTCGACATTATTGAACTACACTGGTTTATTTACTTAGTGGTTAATTCTACAATCATTTTAGTGTTTGATGATTTGTCTTTTTTTATTCAGTTATTGAAAGCTCTTCCTGTGATGCAATCTCAAATATTAACTCTATTAGAATTTGATGTAAGTTTTGTGGATAAGAATATTGATTCTGTCATTTTTATTTTGTCCATTCATTTTTGAAAATATCCAGACGTATTTTCCTGTCTGGATATCCGGTGACTTTTGTAATCACACTTCCATCTCTTGAATAGTCGATCGCATTGTGCATCATCACTCTATTGATTACTTTAACAACCAGAAATTATATTCATCCAAATTTATGGATTGAGAAGGTTTGGGTGATTTTCACCTAGTTGCGTCATCTGTAACATAGGCGAGTTGTCCGTCTACCAACCAAAGGAACAGTTTACTGTGCAACAGTTCGATCAACTCGACTTTATTAGTGCGAATCATAGACATTGGGGACAGATGGTAAATGTAAATTGATAGTATTCGACCAAAGTTGTCTTCGAAGCATTGCGCTTGTATTTTGTGACCAGTAAGCAATGATGAAGTTAAGCATATGATACTAGATAAAGATAGTGAATCTTCAACTGAGTTGGATGGGATATGTATCACGTCTGCCCAAACACCGCGTACTTTGGCGAGCGTTGTTGTTTTTGGTATAAGAGCGGATTGTAATGAAGCTTAGGGCGCCCAAACAATGACATGACGTCAGTCTATGAAGTTATTGGCAGTTGGACCCAGTTCAGTCAGTCAGTCAGTCAGCTACAACGTAGGACCAGACACATATGTGCATCGGTCCAGGTTGCCATACCGCATCAGCACAACAAGATGAACACCGGATTCACAGCAGTGGTTAGGTCAAAGGTGGTAATATATAAGAGAAAGATTGCATATAGAGATATAGTACAAGAAGAAAGAATTGGTTCGTAGAAAGAAAGATATGAAGTGATTTTAATCTCTTATTTTAAGGGAAGACAGGGAGTGTATACACCGACGCCATTGTGATCGACTCTGAGCCATGTCACCAAGAGTCTCCAACCATTGGTTACGAAAGTCACGCGGACCCCAACCAAGTAGTCTGCATCTACCAGTTATTTAGGTATGTGTAGACTATTTGGTCGTGGTCCACGCAGCCATCATAACTAATGGCTAGAGACTGAACTCCAAAATCTGCCTATGCCTTTTGTTTATCTTTTGTTACACCCAGTCTTTTCCACTATCCATTGACAGTGTTACTAATTCTACTCTGTGATTTGTCTTGAGAAAATGTTATGTCGTCATTCTAGTATAGTGTTTCAACCTAAACTGACACGACTATGTCAGATTCCAAGTTGCACATAACTGACTAACATCCAAATTTATCCTTCATCATCTGAATACAGCGTTATTTCCCTACCTAATCGTCATTCTTTATAAACTGAATTGTTATGCTAAGATTTATTATACACTACTCAAACCTTTCCTTCTCTGAGTATAACTATTCGTGATTTATTTTATTGTGTACCAGCTGAATCAACTAATTGTTAATTGGTTTATCTTCTAATGTAACCAGTCAGTACAGTGAACTAAATTGAATCAAGTACTTATCGTGTTACACGTATTTTTTTTTCAAAAAAACGCATAGTTTTGTATGAGTTTTAGCTAATTATTGAATGTTAGTTATTTTATATTTTTATAGGCTCTGGAAAAAGACTTGAACAATGCAATTATTAACGCTGCTTTCCTATTGTTGTATAAAGATCTGATTCGTCTATTTGCCTCATATAATGAGGGTATGATTAATTTGATAGGTAAGTTATTCAACATCAGCTTGGTGTAGTTGTTGACTTTCTTTCTCATATAGTTTGCATCGCAAATTGGTTTTTAGCTAGAAAACTGTTTTAAATCCGAGAACATTAACACGACTGTTTCATCATTGTAAAAGACCCTTCAGCAATGTTTACTCACGACCCCACATGTAGGGTAGTAGAGTCAGTCCTTAGTCCGGAATAATCCTGTCCTATGCTAGGAAGCGACAGGTGATTACGGTTCCCCAACTTACAATGGTTGTCTAGTTCAAGTTAGTCCTTGATCTGAACTTCGAAATTCAATAGTCTGGACAAACTCCTCACACCAATAACAACCATATGTTAATTAGTGTCAAATTTGAAAAGTCAGTTCTCGGAGTTGTCATGAGACTGAGATTCTATAACAACGCTAACGTAATTTTGTGAATGGTCGTATCGATGTTTCTGAAATTGACGTATTTGTTTGTAATATTATGGTAGTGTTCATTCTTTTGTACCTTTTTTATGATTCCTCTCTACTTGAATCTGAATCCTATAGAACTTGGGTGATCCTAAGGTTGATCTTAAAATCAACCGATTAAGTGTCACTTAGTTATTATGGCGCGTTTGTAAATAAAATATTTCTAATGAACGATGAAATTATAAAGTATGTAGATTGTTGAAATGCTAACATCCTAATCGTAACACTTGAAACTTATGCTTGTAAAGCAACCTCATTTATGAACTTCATGCCTTCTCCGAATGTCACTGGTTGATTGCAACCAAATAAGATACTCTTTATCAATAGTTTAACATTCTGTAGGTGATGTATAATAATATCATCAACCAAATTAGTCAAAATGCAGAATCTCGTCGAAAACACAATATCCTCTAACAAGTTAGCGAATAAGTTGAAAAAGGTTCAAAGCTAAATCTCACAAGTAGTGTGCAATCAAGTCATCCATCCTTTTTGTAACAATGATGAATTGATCTACCCATATAACAATTAGTTAAAGTTTAGAAATTATCTTGTTTCCTAACTGTGTTTTAAAGTGTGTGTGATATGTTCTTTCATTAAGCCTGTATTTCTCGACATCAATACAATGAACGTAACTACTTCTCTGTTCTATTAACTTGAGTGAAAAGTCCAGTTTCGTAATAAAGGCTTCGTCGATCATGACCTGAACAGATTTAAAAGTACATTTGAGTTAGTCGGTTACAATGACTAAAATTTATAAACGCAAATATTTTGAAATTTGACTTAACATTGATCTCAAATCGATATTAACTTCCTTCACTATAAGTAGTTGTATTTGGGAATTGGACATCTCTAACAATGTGCAACTCTGTATTCGTGCTGTATTTATTGGTCGCATTCTGTAGACTATTTCAAAATGTCATCTCTTATACATCACTGGCTTAGTACATATATGTTTGTGTACCCTATAATTGTAAATTCAAACCATAAGGTAATAACAATGTAATTGTAACCACTTTTTGTGCCCCCAAATGCCCTGGTACGGCCGAGAGTGAGGAGAGTCCGCTCTCCCTCTCGAAATGCTCTCACATGGCCACGCGTATATAGCCTCTGTTAGGGAAGTCCTACTCACTGCCTTCTCGTGGCGGGGGTGTTGTTTACAAAAATGAGAGGACGAAAAGCGAATGTCCGGCGCTTTAACCGGGTTGGTGGACATGGAGAGTCCACATAGGGGAGTTGGAAAACCCTGATTCCAAACCAATGGTGCACATGGGCTCCAGTATCCTGAAGGAACAAATGGCGAATGAACCAATCGTTGGTCACTGGCTAACATGGGACTGCATCTCTATACGATGCTCCACTGCCTTGTGGATCAGACCTTCATGTCGAAGGCTCGTGAAGTGGCCCCCTGAGAAAACCACCTGCTTCGGTTTGGGCACCCGGGCAGTATCACAGCCCTCACACATCGAATGAGATTTGTGTGGCGCGTATGTATTTGTTGCCTCATTGTACCGATTTTTATGTGTTAAAATAAATAAATAATAATAACTACTTTTTGTACATAGTTGTACTGATATTTTTATGTCACAATCTATTCATATGCAAGCATTACGTAACAGTTAACTAGGTTGTATCCTATGTTCGAACTATGTATTTCTGTTTGGACAACCTCAGGTGGAGTATTGCTTGCTCTAGGAGATTGAAGGCAGCCACAAAAAACTTGATCAACCCAGATTTTATGCTAATTGTTGTTAATTGGAATCATGAATTAATCAATGTTAGATCACCATTAAAAACCTGGTAGCATTATCCGGCCATTTGTCCTATTATAGGGCTCTTCATTAATGCTCATACTCGACTCCGCACACAGGAATTATACCTAGGACCTCCAGTCTCTCATGAAGTATCGTTTATTAGTCGAAGTTAGGCATTAACATTGCTGGATGCCCGTTCAGTGGTCTAGAGAGAGAATGAGGGTCCTGGGTTCGATTCCCGCGTGTGGGCTGTTGGATGCTCATTGCTGAAGATTTCCACACCTGGACGTAATAGCCATCCAATGCTTCTAGGTTTTCAGTGATCATTTAGCATTGTTCAGTTCACAATTTCAATGAAATTCAATCTCCACAACCTCATACTTCTATTTATTGATGTATAGAGAAATACTTTACTTTGAAACGAAGACAATGTCGTCTTGGCTTGGACTTATATCATGCTTTTCCAGGTTTATTATCGAAGCTTACTGAATTCCTTGCACTTGCTGAGGTATGTATCATTTATTGTAAGTACTTACCCACTATTCAATTTTAGATTGCCCTTAAAAGCCTTTCCAACTACACATTTTTCCTTAAATGTAATAACGAGTTCTGTTTTTTATTGGACATCATTATATGAACATTTGTAATTTGGTCTTATGTTGTCTTTTTTTGTAGATTTCAAGTCATATTGAACTCAGTTTTGTATGTATTAACGGAAATCCATATATAGTGTGTTTAATGTCTAAGATATAACGGATCACCTTGATAACATGTACGAGTAGTTTGGTTGATGGTACATGGTACAGATTAATAATTGCGGTCTTGTAAGGTTGTAATAGAATCCCCTGAATTATTTATATACATTTGTCACTAGCGTTTCCTCGCTATAATGCACTAGTACTCAATCCAACTGGCTAAGTGTTCATTCAAGAACACAACAGAAGTAGTTCACAACTTCACTTAGCTGAATTATTAAAATTCGAAAAAAATCACTAATGATTCGATCTAATCCCTTTGTTGAAAAGTAATCAAGTTCTTTTGGGCAATTTGTTAGGTCACACAAATGGAAGGCGGTTGAACTTATACGACTGCATATATATTCATCGCTATATTAGTAATTACACTGTGTTGCTAAAGCGCTTGGTACTGTACAGCTATTTATATCATGTCGTTTCCCGAATAGTTCTATAACCCTTTTTTCAATACATAATTTTCGAATATCTTCGTGTTAATTTTCTTGTGTTTATAGAGTTTGGGAATTGGCGATAAGGATAGTCTAGGTCTACAACCGGTAAGTTTCAACTTGATAATGATATCTAAACATACAGATGTGTAATTATTGTTTTTCTTTGGTAACTCAAATTACTCACATAAAGTGGAATCTGACACTCTGATATCTCTCACAATCTTAGTGACTAATCGTGAATAATTTATACATTTCATCGTTTGACTGGGAGAAGGCTCAGCTAGAGAGTTAATGCCGGCATGTTATCTACTCTGGCTAAATTTTATTAATAGCTCTAATATATCTTTGAGTTCTGTTAAGTATGTAGCTCAGTAATTTAAATACTCGATTATCAGAAATAAATTATAAATGAACTTCATGAAAGTTTGATACCAACTTATAATCGACAAGTATGTATTATCGAAGTTACATTTTTAAAATTATTGTACAGTGTTTTTGATTATGTATATCGGCTATGCGATGTGGAGCATAGAAGCTTCAAATTAATGTTCCTCTTTGGAAAATCGATTATTTTTATCGCCTGATTTTAACATGATTGGGAATTCCAGTGAATGCCTAAATCAGTCGGTCAGTCACCAACAACGTAGAACTTCGTACGTACGTACATCAGTTCGAGTTGCCATATCACATTAGCACACAGATACAATTGTCGATTCAAATCCCATAGTGGTTGAGGTAGTAAAAGTATAAGCGGTAATCGGAAAGATTAGGGTTTGAAGATGTTATTCAAGGAGTATAATCCAGTGAGATAAATTTGGAAAGAAAATAAATAAGGGACATGAAGAATTCAGAGGATTAAAATTTGGGAGAACACAAGGGGTGGATGCACCTGCGCCATTGCAAACGATTTTGAGCCATGCCATTCAAGGTTTATAATCATCGGTTGCTATCGTCTCGCGGATCCCAACCAGGTAGTCTACACCTACCAATATGACTCAGTCCACTTGTCAGTGACTTCATGGACTTGTGCCATGTTTTGGTCTGGTCGCCCCTAGCTTTCTTCCTACCTACTTCTACACCATAAAACATCGCACGTCGGTGTAGTCAGTGGTCGGGCATACGTAACACATGTCCCAGCCATCTCAACTGATGAAGTTTCACTACTTCATCAACTGATTTGCCATGCCTACCTAGTACCCGTTTCCTAACAACTGCATTACTTACTCGATGGTCTTAGGATATACAAGCAATGCTTCGAAGATACTCATGATAAGCCATTATAAACCAGGAAGTATTGAACTACTGTTTCTTTCTAGTGTGGAACTATTCAGTAGTGTCTATCGACTATTCCCCCGACCGTTGTTGCTACGTTGACGTGGTGGTCGGGCTTGCCTATCGTGATGAAGCAACCGAGCTATACTGGCCGGAACAACTGTTCCTCAAGGTCCTACCATGTCAGACAGGTCGGTTGAATAGCGGTAAGACTAAAAGCAACAAACCCAAGGTCCGAAGGCGAAGTCGTACTGCTGACTGTACAGAGGTGTGACAGTAGTAAGGTGTTTCCTTCAGACAACCAGCATGACAGCGATGCTGCCTTCCCACAAGGAGGGGTGGGGTTAGAAGAGGTCTACCCTAAAAATGCACGCCTCGCCTTATCCCGCGGATATCCGTCTCCGGCGGTAAGGTCTCAACAGGTGGGGAGCTAACACAAAAATTACCCATAAAAAGGTCGTGTGTGACCGACCTCAAGCAGTTGTCCCTTGGGCACTGCGGTCACGCTCTCAGGTCACTGAGACCACCTCTAATCCAATTTCCTTTTCAGGTACCTCCAGAAGAACCCTTCCTCGGTGTGGGCAACCGGGAAGTGGTAACCGCCCTCATATCTTTAACAGCACTCAAGACCACTGCATTCCTAATCGACTATTCCACCATGAATGTAACTTCGTGACCTATATGTATGAAAATCGTAGATACGCATTTCTGAAGGAGAGTTTTGTCGTAGTTCGAAACAGTTGACTAGTGTTTCTGGATATTTTTCTAGCTCTCTTTGTAAAGTCAATACTGAATAAAAACTGTTACCTAGTAAATATCTACTCATTGTCTATCTGCTTTGTTATTTCCTATCTCCACAATACTTGATTTTATTGATTCCACTCATTCAGGTCCCAGAGAAAGTTATTCAAGCCATGGAGCAACACTTACAAATTTTGGAAAGTAAAAAGGGGTACGTTGTTTTTACTATTTTCAAAGAATGATCTCATTGTTTTAAGTCATGTCTCATGCCTTTTATGCATTCAAATTTCCACTAGTCACGGGGTTTAAACCCTAATTCAGCATGAGCAAATAGATGGTGTATGGGTAGAAACTCACTATATAATTGTGAAATTTTGTGTCTCAAAGCTTCGAAAGCACACAGATTACGATATCGTGTTGATTTTAACCAAGGTCAACACATGTTAGTCTTTCATTCAATAACTTTATGAACTGATACCATGTCTTGTTTCTGTTGCCTCTCGGTTTCTTTCATCCTACTCCTATACGAGCCAACATCAGTAGTTAGCCATACTTACTACACGTCCTAACTACTTCAGTTGTCAGCACTTACACACAGCTACCTAAATACACGAACTTTTTGACTTCTAACTTCTCACTACCAGGAGTGAGCTCAGGTTCAGGGTTTTGCTAGTCTTGCAAAATTAACTTACACTTGGATGGTGCACTACACCAAAATTCGTCGTTGCCCATAGTAGTCTGAACATACTTAGGCAGCGATTTGAAGACATCTATGATCAGATGCCAGTAACCTATGAATTTTACGGTAAACTATCCCATATATATGCATATATAACTTTTGGAAATTCTCGAGAATTTATCCTCGATGGCGAATATGTTTTGTTTTCTAGATCAGATGATGAAGATGAAGAGACTCATACTTCAACCAAACCAAATGTACCAAAGAAGCCAACACTCCCTGTACCTATTCCAAGTCAAACCGTAATCTCCACTGAATCTAACAAGATTTCTAGCCATAATCCACCTAATCGAAACAGAGATTACAATGACGATGCTGAATCAATAAACAAAACACATGATTCTAATATTCTGGATCAATCTGAACAATTGAACGATGATACAACTGAACCGACTGTTGCATCATATCCAACTTTGGTCTTAAATGATGAAGGTCAGTTTGGATAAGTTATTTAATCAATAAAAATTTTATGGAGTACACTTGAACACAATGTCAATGAAATGATAATCGTTTTTAGAAGGCAATTTTTATCAAGAATCAATTTTTTATTGTGTTACTTGGAAACCAGAGTGTAGTCATGATGATTATTTTCGTTATAATCTTTGGAAGTCAACATCAACACTGCTCGCATGTTACAGTCTCTCATAGGAGTTAACTGGGGAAATTCAGGCTTCGCATCCGGCACGGTATATCTTAAATCATTGTGTGTGATTTCATCTGTCAAATTTTTGATAAAATATTGTAATCCTCTTCCACTACAGTCGTGTGTTCAGTGAGTCAGTCAAATGCACTGTTAAATCTGCAACATGTTTACATCGGTTCAAGTAGCCATACTCCACTAGAACAGCGAGATAAAATTGTCAGGGCTAAATCGATTGGTTACAATAATCATGAGGATAACAACTAATTAGTCTGCATCTACCTAGATGGTTTAGTCCAACAACCAATGTCTCTATCAGCTGACCTGATGTCCTGCACGCACCAATGAAATTAATCCTGACACCTCTTTAACTTAGTTCTTTTCCTATAGTGTTGAAACAAGCACCAACCTACGTCATATTAACGGAGGTGGCTTAGTGGTTAATATATCCGACCTTCCGTTAATAAGTTCCTTTGGGCAATACTATTATCCATGGGTTGTGATAATCGCAGATTGATCTCAGCCGGGGTACTATTAAGAATCAAAGTGTACTGAACAGCCGTTTTGTTCTAGCATGGTACTCCTCATCAGTGCACACCCACGACCCCACCAAGGATGGGACCGAAAACCTCTAGGTTCATTGGTGGGCGCTTAACTATCTAAACTGGATTGTTGTTTAATCGTATAATTTCAACTTTAGTCGGTTTGTCATATGGCATAAAGACTAGTCAATGATTAGGCATCCGACGCGAGAACTGAAATACCTGGTTTCAACCACTGACGGATTTGCGTGTACACTCCTACTAAAGAGTCTAATAATAGAATGAAACGGCTGTCCAGTGTGCTCAATGGTTTTCGTCCCCAAATGCCCTGGTACGGCCGAGGATGGGAGAGTCCGTTCTCCCCCTCCAAATGCTCTCACATGGTCACACGTATACATCCACTGCCTGGGAAGTCCTACTCACTACCTTCTCGCCATATAAGTAAATGTAGTCTAACTAGTTAGTGATCTCGTGATCAGCGCAGCCAATAGTTAGAGATCTAGGGTGACGTAGTTCAAAACCATTCGCAGCGGTGCGATTTCACTCACTTTGTCTTCTAAAACTTAAGTCTCTAAATTACCTTGTACATCCTTTTTATTCCACTAGTCCATCTTTTCCTCTCGAATTGTTTCTTGAACGTTTATTATCACTAGTACTGTTACTACCTCTGGTCTGCGTCAACACCTGAACCAAGGATAGGGAGTGAAGTAGTCGAACGCGTTGACAACTTCACTTATCTTGGAAGTCTGATCAGCCCTGATGTGTTGGTGTCTGACGAAATCTCAGCACGGATTCGGAAAGCTCTTTTGGTTTTTGCCAACTTACGTTACCTATGGCGAAGGCGAGATATCCGTCTATTAATAAAAGGACGAGTATATTGTGCGGCAATTTGTTCCGTTCAACTTTACGGCTGCGAAACATGGCCATGAAGAGTCAAAGATACTCGTAAGCTACAAGTATTTGATCACAGATACCTTAGAAATATTGCTGGAATCAACGGGTAAGTATTAGTGAGGCTAGAAGTGCAGGGTATTAGGGAGTGATGGTATATCAGTTGATGAGGTTGCAACTCTTCATCGACTGAGATAGTTGGGTCACGTGTTGTGTCGCGTATGCCTGAACACCGACTACCACGATGTGCAATGCCAACTGGTGTTGGTGATGGTTGGAAGAAAGTTAGGGGCGGCCAAACTAGAACGTGGCATCAGTGCTTGAAGTCACTAAGTTCTGATCTGAGCCATGTTGGTAGATGCAGACTACTTGTTTGTAGTCCGCATGACTATCGTAACCATTGGTTGGAGACTCTTAGTGTCATGGCTCAGAATCGATCACAATGGCGTAGGTGTATGTACTCTTTGTCTTTCGTTAAACTGTGAGATGAAAATTGCCTCATATCTTTATTTCTACGAAATAATTCTTTCTTCCTGTACTATATCCTTATACACAATCTTTTATATATTACTACCATAGACTTAACTACCCCTATGAATCCGGTGTTCATCTTGTTGTGATAATGCGGTATAGCAACTTGGACCGATGCATATATGTGCCTGGTCTTACGTTGTAGCTGACTGACTGACTGACTACCTCTGTTATTCTGGGATTCGCCTTGACAATTTAATCTCGCTGTACTAGTGGGATATGGGAATTTGAATCGGTGTATACCCATTACAAGTTCTGTGTTGCATACTTCTGACTGGCAGTAGTGTGTGTTTGTGTGTGAAATCGGCGTTCATACAACGTAGTAGCTTGTACTATACTGGAACAAAATGGGATGTCCAGTTCTTCCAAGTTTCCAAAAATTATTTAACGAAGATCAGTTTTTGACTTGAAAAAAATCTCTGAAAATTCTATAATCTCCACAAGAATTTTATATTTCAGATGGATTACCTTCCGCTTTACAAGAGGAGATAATTGCAACTGCTAAAGGTCACTTAAATGAAACACTTGTCAAGAGTTCCGAAGCTGTAAAACGTTCAACTCAACAAGGTGCAGTTAAAGTTCCAGTACATACACAATTGGGCAGGTGAATGCTATCATATTAAATATAATCTTTATGCATCATTATTGTAAAATAATTTCCCGTGTCGTGTAATGCTACCCCCCTAAATGTCCTGGTACAGCCGAGGGTGGGGAGAGTTAGCTCTCCCTCTCGAAATGCTCTCACATGGACACGCGTATACAGTCACTAACAAGGAAGTCCTACTCAATGCCTCGCAGTGGGGCGTTGTTTACGAAATTGCGAAGACGAAGAGAAACGGAGAGCCAACCTAGGGGAGTGATTGGATGATGCGATTCACCTACTAAGCACTGGTTTATTTATTCGACTTTTACCCACACTATTTACGCAAAGGCTAATAGTACTAGCAGGTCACTCAAACTGAATTAGGTGGAACGGGATTGGAAGTTGCAACCTCATTGGTTAAGATTTGAATACTTTAACTGATAAGCCACTACTTCATCTATCTAGCCTGTCATCTAGTCTTATTGTTGTTCTCTTTACTTCCAGGTTTCTCGACCTGGCAACGGAAATCACATAGAGTGGTTGTTGTGTGCTTGTTCACTCTGACTCGTATATTATTTATATGAAATCCGCCTATTTATTGTTCCTAATCCAAACGTTTTACACTGTTGGGGTACTGTAGTCTGACTTCCCATTCACTAATTTTCTGTCTGGCACACAGCTGGTTTGTACTAGACTGTTTGTGTTCTGGCTTAGAAGTATGTATCATAACCCAAAGCATTGACTATTTTATTCTACACGTTCAAGGAATCTATGTACGCAGTCATCGACACGAAACTTTGAACGGACGATTGTTCAGCTTGTTTGTGGATGACATCTTAAGGGCATTTTTGGAGTTGCAGGATATTTTGTAGTCACGCCTAGCTGAGGATCGGATTTTCATCTATCACGATACACAGTAATTCGTAGCATGTAGACTAGTATATCAACGCGAATTCTCGGTCAAAGATACCTTCCGAATAATTCACCTACAGCCTAGTGCGATCAGCATAACTAGATGGAGATATTGTAGTGTGTTTTAACTCAAGTCCGTTCCCTAATACTTAAGTGAACTTTTTACTTTTTCATATCATATTAAAACTGTATTTTAAAAAAATCATTACACAGATCGGAACATCGAACTGTATCAGTGCCACCGACACGTTCACGATCACCATCACCAGCTCGTCCACCCCCATCACCTAACCGTCAATATGAGAAAACTACACCGAAGCAACCATCGATCAGTGCAAGCGATAGTGAAGCAATTGATGATGACAATACTGATGGTATCAATAAGACAAAACATAATTCATCATCATTAGGTAAATTGATTTGAATGATTTGCTTTAATTCTTGTTCAATCGTTGTAATGACTTGAAATCAGAGAACTTTCTCCATAACCAATGTAAAATGCGACAATAAGCAGTAGAAATGTATGTTTATTGTGAAAAGCTACATAATACATATTCATAGTCTACAATCTTCCATTCACGTCTTTCGGTGTTTTCTGCCATCTATACTGTCTTATCATCTGGTCTCCAAATGTTCTATCGATGCCGTTGCTTTTGATACACTGAAAGTCTTCATAATTGTTGCAACTTCGACGTCATGTTCAGCTATACACTACTTACAAACGTCTTTATGTGTCGCGTCTACTACGGTATGATTAGTTCCAGATGATTCTTCGAGTGTAATTCTAACTCTTAACCCTAATTTTTTTGCATAATAAATTATTTATTTATGTACTGGTGTGACGTCACGGTCAATCCTCTTTTATTCGATATTGGGACCAATGTCAAACTTCGCGTCTAGCCGGAAGGTACTTTGCATACTAGGGAAGAATGTAGAGCATTGTGAGCGAAGAGGGTTAGGAAATAGAAGAACACAAGAAAAGGGAAGTCGACAACACAGCAAGCGCACACAATGCACTTACGTTTGATAACGAAAGCAATCAGCAGCGATCAAAAATAACACAAGCCTCAGATTAAGGCAGTCTTAGAATCGAAAGTAAAAGCAGGTAGTCCGGCCTATAGTTACCCCAGAAGAGCTGCCGTCGGAGTCATATATATAATCGAGTGAGAAGTCATACTGTCGAATTGTACTAGACTTCGATTCTGTTAATGTATATTATTTCTCATTTCTAACCCGTTCAGTTAGCAAAGTTGGTCACTGGTTTATCAATAACCCAATGTATTTATGTATGATTGTTTGAAATCGATTCTTACTAACCAAGATTATATCAAAATATCTTTGTTCTATCATATCTTCTACATTCATAAACTATTCCGTGTTTGTTTTGTCAACTGCTTCAAGGTCTTAATGTAGAAGTGAATGCACAGACTGATTCTGCATCTGTATGTGCTAGTCCTTTTGCTGGTGATGAAGAACCAGTTGAACCGGTAACTGATACTGATACTAATGTATGGTCAAATAAATCATCAGAAGGTTAGTTTAAATTTCTGATAGTTATTTGTCCAATAAATGTATATACATATATATGCATGATCAGTGATATGATAGAGTAGAATCCGACACATGTGAGTTGGTTTAAGTTGCCGTACCATATTAGCACAGCGAAACAGAATTATTTCAAGACAAATCCTTGAGCAATAGAAGTAGTAACGATGTTAGTAGTAGTAGTAGTAGTAGTAGTGTGGTGTGTGCTTCTTATGTTGATAGATATAAGTATTATGTAGCATCAATCGGAAGTGGCATATATGCCAGTAGAAGATTGGTAAGATTCAATTGAAGAAAACAGAAAGTAATTGTAATGACAACGGAATTACAAGAATCATGAAGCATGTAAGCAACAACTGATGGACGATGTGCAAGTTATGTATTTGATATATGGTATAGGAAAAGAAAAAAAAGGTGTAGAAAGATTTCAGGGACTAAGGGAACGTAAGAAACGTTTGCACTTACGCTATCATGGACGATTCTGCATCTTGTCATTCAAAATCTCTAACTATTGATTGTAACAGTCACTCGTACCCTAACCAGATAGTCTGAACGTCTTAACATTGGCCAGTCCAATTGTTAATGACTTCATAGACTGATGTCAGTTTATAGTTTGGGCGCTCTTAGCTTTCCTTCAACCTACTTCTACACCAGACATCTTCCGTAGTAATACGGGGTAATTGTGTTATATGATATTAAGATAGTTAGTAACTAAAGGGCAGTTGAAAGCTTGTTGAATCGTTACTTAAAATGTTCTCATATGGTTAATATCCTGAACTGAGAGTGAACAACAGTTACATCTTCCGACATAATCTCACTGACAGCTGCATTTTTAACACCTGTTTACTTGATTAGTTTTAATAATTGTCTACAGTTATTTATTACTGCAGCACTTTCTATCTCTTTTACTGTCTCTTCTAATATCATATCCTTACTGAGTAGTTGAAATGGTGTTCACTGTTGAAAGGATTAATGTCTAAAGAGTAACGGGTTAGATGCTAATACTATGTAAGGATGCCAAATTGGTTGATAGGGTAGTGAATCTTCATCGACTGAGATGGTAGAGACGTTTTCACGTAAGCTCTCTCCACTGCCTACCTCAGTGTTTATTCATGAGTGGCGTAGTAGTTTGTTGGAAGAAATCTAGGGCCACCCAAACTTTGAAGTGCCATCGGTATATGAAGTTAGTGACTGTTGATCTGAACCATGTTGATATATCCAGACAACCTGGTTGGGTTCAGCACGATAAGTTTGATCAATAGTTGAAAACGTGATATGGCGCAGATGCACTCACTCTTTATCTCTTCACTTAGGTTGGAGGAAGAGTAGGTTTAGAGAAAGCCAAGTGTTGTCAAACCCACTACATGATATTAATCCACAAAATCATTGATAGTTTTATTAGCCAGCGTGTTCTTACGTAGGTAGATAGGCAAGTAATTACAAATCTTAGAGATAGATAGTCATGATAAAGGATTGGAGGTAATGCATTTCAAAAGTCAGTTGGAATGAGCTAGAAATGTATTTATTCTTTGTATTGTTCTTTGGGAACTTATGATTTTACCAATGGATCGAACTTATCTGGTAGTCGATCATAGTATAATAATAATTTTATGCTTTATTGAGCATACTGCTTTTAATAATTGGCTTATTAATTATGTAATGTGTCTTTTTATGCTCCATTTCTCTTCTCTATAGCTCATGTTGAACCAATGCATGGTAGCAATCAACATTCAGCAATCGATGATTTACTTGGTCTTGACTTATGGTCCACTAATGATTCTATTCCACAAACCAATATTGAACCTATACCTTTCTCAGCTCAAACTGAGTCTGTTGGAAAGGAGTCTGAATCAAAGCCTTCAGCTATCAATACTACTGCTACTACTACCAATACAACAGGTCCTGCTTCAGGTATGAAGGGTAATTTGCTTAGTTGACTACTCCCCGGACCTTTGACCTAAAACCCTAATACACAAAGCAGTACAACAACATTACATGATTCAGTTCCATTTTAGCCGGTCACCGGAATGAGTACTTACACCATTCTTTCTTTCCCTGAGGATCCTTAGCCTATGTACATCATCGTTTTGGAATCAGTGTTTCCCGATTTCTCTGGGTTGAACCCTAAGTACCCACTAACTCGGTTTACGATTTTAATCTCCAGGTGATTAATTCATCCAAGAATGATAGTTTGTTGTTTGACTCCTGTTCCGTTATGAACTTGATGTCATCGACGCAGGGAAACTGGAAACTCAAGTGTATAGTAAACCGACACATACAGATCAAATTCTCAACTACTATAGCAACAACCCAAGAGCTCACAAAATCAACTGCGTACAAACTATTCAAGAGGGCAAGGACACAACACAACACACTGGCAGCACGAAAGAATGAAGACAAATACCTGAAGACTGTCTTCCAAAAGAACGGCTACCCAATCAACTTAATCAAAAAGTAGCATCCGAACATATCACCAGAAAAAAAGTCAAGTACAGAAATCGACAAAAGGATCACCCTACCATACATAAAAGGTATATCAGAAATTGCAATGAGATTGCTGAAAACCTTCGGAATAGGTGTTGCGTACAAATCAATGCATGTGGACAACTGCGGACACTCATTTGACTGGAAAAATGTGGAAATCTTGCATAGAGGAAATTCTAAAAGCACCAGAGAATTTTCAGAAGCTTGGCACTTAAGTCAATCAGCAATCAACAAGCACATTGAAATCGACCCAACTTATCAATCAATCAGGAAAAGTATGCACAAACGTAGGACCAAAAGTCAAACTAATGGGAGATACAACCAAAACAAAAAAATGAACAATGACAGGTTTAAGGTCCACAAGAAGCAATCAACATTGAGGTCTACAGGACAAGTTGTGAACCACATATGGAGAAATTCGAACGCTTCACTTCTATCTGAAGTTTGTGCTGACGATATCGTTCAGAAGAACGATGAAGGTTCCATGACCAAACCACCCACCTCAGAGAACAAAACTCCATCAAAATCTGGTAGCCGGTAATCAACAATAAGTTCATACGCTATTTGTTCCCTCGGGACCCCGTAGTCCACGTTCACCATTGGTTTGAAGTGGGGGTTTTCCAACCCCCTAAAGTATATACTCCTCATCCCCCAACGCGGTTAAATCGCTGGACATTTACTTTGCGTCCTCTACATGTCATATACAACACTCATACCGCACCCACACAGAAATATATGTACATATAAAAGAACTTTTATGGAAATCATAATATTTTTGTTTCATTGTGACTTTCTTTAGTGAGAAGTTCTGAGACTAGGGTATAGAGTACTAGATAAATAAAAGAATTCGATTAATGAAGTAATAAATCTTCATATACTGAGGTGATTGATGTATGCATGTCATATATGCATTAACCAGACCACCTATCTCGATGATCGGGATTCACATGATTATTGTAACCAATTATTAGAGACTTTGGATGAAATGATTCAGAATCGTCCAAGATATTCCAGACAAACACATTCGCTCTTTATCTTCTTTTAGAACTGGAGTCCTGAAATTATTTTAAAACCATTTTTCTTCTATACTTTGTCTTTCTTGATATTATTGATATTGTTACTATTTAGTCTAGGATTTGTCTTGAAATAAGTTTACCTCGTTGTGTGATATGGCAACTTAAATCGATGATACTAAGTTGCGTATGACTGACTGACTGACTAACATCTTAACCTTCATGACTTATAGTTGAAGGAGACGTTGTGTAACACGTTCTAAGATTATTTAATGATCTAGATCTATTCGACTCTAATTTTTCAAATGATCTTATACATTTTTATCCCAGAAATTCATTCTTTCTCGAATCACACTGTTTATACCTTATGTAAGATATGTATTAACAGTTTTGTCTTACTATATTGATATGATGTAACAATATGAATTGATATATACATGTACATTAGGTTCCATGTGACTTAGGGCTGACTACTGACTATTTCATTATACATAATCGAATAATATCACTATACTTTGTACTGAAAATCTAGCTGAATATCAAATATCACATATGTGTACTTAGTAACTACATTCTCTTAATTACAAGCTGTCATACAAAAAAATGAGAGTAAAGGAAACTGTATACTTCGTTATTAAGTTTTTTTTTAACGTTGAAGATTTCAACGATCTTAATACTGTGACTTCATTTTATAACTGTTCCTTGTAATTTTTTTTCTATTTGAAGTTTTTGACGACTTATTGGCATTAGATCCTCTTTTGGAGAAAGATTCCGTCAGTGGTAGTACTACTGCTACTACTACAAAGATACCAGTGAATAATCCCCCTACATCGTTTAATAATTCACTGCCTCCAGGTTTGTATGGATTAACATCATTATTATTCGTTCAGTTAAGCTGTAGTTAATTCTTGCCTATATTTGTTCCTGGAGTGATTATTGTCTACTATTTTACAGTTTCCTTTTGTTCGATTAAACAAGTAGATAGACTCAACAGGGATTTATGATCTAACCTAGATTGGATATGTTTTCTTGGATAACATCAAGAAAATTATTGAATCTATTAAGAAGGTTTACATCTTTATCATTAAGTGTTTTAATGACATACATAGATGTTATTAGATTTTATAGTTGAATTCATGAGTCAATTGAAGCTAGACCACCATGGAAAACCTTAAAGCACTGAACGGCCGTTTCGTCCTAGTATGGGACACCTCAGCAATGCGCATCCACGATCCCGCCTCGTAAGATTCGAAACCCATGACCTAGCGGTCTTGTGCGTGAACGCTTAACTTTTAAACCACTGAGCTGGCATCCAACGGTGTTAATATATAATTGCGCCATCGTCCACCATTGTCTTTGGTGAGTTACTAACTCACAATAGACTCGGTTGAACTCCACTGGTGATTGCTTCTCACTAGAACTCTAGGAAAATACCTCTTGAAGCCAGATTGTTTTTTCTAACTATAAAATTGAAATTACATAGTTCGAGGATATACTTTCAAAACGTTTCGTATCATTGATTGTTCACAATTATGCAACAGTGTAATATGTTAATCATTCAATTGAATAGATACATTTTACACTCATACACATACACATACACCCTGTTGATTAACGAATTTTCATCTGTTCTAAGATCTATTGTTTGCTAACCACTAAGCTACCAACCCGTCATGATCAATTTTAAAGCCTGAAACAAATGCTTATTAACCCAAGTTTCCTTACGGTATTAGCCATAACTAAATGAAATCAACCAGTGGGTTTAAATGATGGTAATGAAGTAATGTCAGCTTGTCTTTATCTTGGTTACAAACAGAAATAAATGTGATTATAAATAACAACCAGGGGCGGTTTACAACTTATTTATTCATTTAAAAATAAACATTGGTTTAAGGAGGCACCAAACAGATAAGCGGCACATAAATCATTCGATTTGTGTGAGGGCTGGGATACTGTCCGGGTGCGGGTGGTTTTCTTAGAGGACCACACTCCGAGCCTTCGACCTAAAGCTCTAATTCATAATGAAGTAGAGCAACGTTAGGAGATGCAGTTCCAAAGTAGCCGGTAACCAACAGTAGGCTCATACGTTAATTGTTGTCTCAGGATCCCGGAGTTCACGTGCATCATTGGTTTGGAGTGAGGGTTTTCCAACTCACTTAGGTGGACCCTCCGTGTCCACCAACCCGGTAAAGCGCTGGATATTTGCTTTTCGTCCTCTCGATTTCGTATATAACAGTAATGCCGCGAGAAGGCAGTGAGTAGGACTTCCTATGCAGTGACTGTATAAGCGTGGTTAATTGAGAGCATTTGGAGAGGAAGAGCGGACTCTCCTCACCCTCTTCCTTACCAGGGTATTTGGGGGCTAAATTGATATATAACTGAATCTCAAATTATTCGATATCGCATGTGATATGTCTGAATAAAAGCCAATTCAAGGTATTCTACAAGTGATCCTTCTCGACCTAGTTTTTGTGTTGGTGTTTGTCAATATGCTGTACTTGAAATTTTAAAACAGTGCTTCTAGTGGTGTATTGACTATCTAACTCAAACAATGAATCGCCATAAAGAATGTATCGGAAAATATTAACCTTCAATACTATGATATCTATCTACACATTCTAACTCAATCATACATAACTTAGAACCCAGCTGAGTGGCTCGATGAAAATATATTCACGATAAGTCTTGACTAATTTAGATTTATTCGTTTGCAAGGTCGTAGGCGCGTGTCACTTCTGTAAGGAGTTGTGTGCTGGGACAAAACAGTTGTCTACTGCACGTTGTATGATATTTAAATTGGCACCACATTCGTGGAAAATTGCTGATTTAGTTAGATTTTTTGCTCATTTTTTCACTTCCCAAATATTTCCTCTTATTAAAACTCAATACGCTATTGTTACTAAGCACAAAACTTATCTCTGTTTACTGTTATAAAAGGTTTAAAACCTGTTCCTTCAACTGTTCCAATACGTCCTGCTGTTGTTATGTCCGCATCACAAAACAAGAATCCACTTGATGCATTAGACAGCACCTTGTCAAATTTGGCTTCAAGTCTAGGGGGTCAGCAAACCTGGGGCTCTACTAACTTGAAGGTACGTTCCCAAAGTGTTATATATATATATATATATATATATATATATATATATATATATATATATATATATATATATATATATATATATATATATATATATATATATATGCATACCGGATTATGTCTATACCTTACTGCTTTTTGTCTGTTCTTACTGTTTCACAGAAGAAACCACTGGCTGAAAGTGAAAAACCAACGGTAAGAACATCTTATATAGTAATTATTCTTCATAGTTCCGTTTAATAAAAGACCATCTTAGATTCTCTGGATTAGTTGTCTCTGTTTATCCATTGTTGATTTTGACCTCAATCATTATGTTTCTTATAATCTCTAGTTTTTTGAACGTATACACATACTTTTCTCGAAGTAATTCTGGATTATTCATATATCAGCTTAACCAATGTTATTAATCTACATGGCTTATCTACCTGTATCATTTACGTCATGGACTGATGCTAACTGCTTTTCGACATCAAATACATCGGAACAAATGTTTCGGCTTAATTCAAAGTCCTCAGCTGTGCATGCCGACTCTTCGACATATGGTGGCCGTACCATGAAATCCTATAGTCCCGTAGTCAGAAATATAGCTTCATATTTCTGTACTCGTATCATTTGCCCTCGGTTTTCCAAATTCGAACTAAGTTATACCAGCTATTTAACTGAATGATAATTTTCTGTCTCATAGTTCCTCTATAGAGGTCAAGGATTGATGTCTACGACGAAAACTACCTTCAATCTAAATATCTTAAATATCCCACCCAGAGAATCAACATATTTTCAATGACTATTGACTTCTATGTTGATTTTGATCATAATATAGACAGGCGACTGATCATATTTAATCATGTCCGAGAATGAGTACAGCTTTTTACCAGCACTATCGGATAGTCCTTTGTTTTGTTTGAAATAGATAGGTTAAAATTATGGAACGATTATGCAGTCTGAAGATTACCTTAGTTGCCATGATACCAGTAGGTATAGATGAGTTCGAAACTGGTATGACAAACAGTTTCCTGGTGTTCTATTCCTATGAGAAGGATTATTCCGATTCATTTTAATTCGCATGGAGAATATATGCTTTGTAATGAGCAAACTTTAAAAAGTTAATGTACTGGCACTCAATCTTTATTTGGTTGCTTCCAAATTCTTCTTCAGTTCGACTATAATTTTGTTTGTACTTACTTACTTAAGTAAGTAAGTAAGTAAGTAAGTAAGTAAGTAAGTAAGTAAGTAAGTAAGTAAGTAAGTAAGTAAGTAAGTAAGTAAGTAAGTAAGTAAGTAAGTAAGTAAGTAAGTAAGTAAGTAAGTAAGTAAGTAAGTAAGTAAGTAAGTAAGTAAGTAAGTAAGTAAGTAAGTAAGTAAGTAAGTAAGTAAGTAAGTAAGTAAGTAAGTAAGTAAGTAAGTAAGTAAGTAAGTAAGTAAGTAAGTAAGTAAGTAAGTAAGTAAGTAAGTAAGTAAGTAAGTAAGTAAGTAAGTAAGTAAGTAAGTAAGTAAGTAAGTAAGTAAGTAAGTAAGTAAGTAAGTAAGTAAGTAAGTAAGTAAGTAAGTAAGTAAGTAAGTAAGTAAGTAAGTAAGTAAGTAAGTAAGTAAGTAAGTAAGTAAGTAAGTAAGTAAGTAAGTAAGTAAGTAAGTAAGTAAGTAAGTAAGTAAGTAAGTAAGTAAGTAAGTAAGTAAGTAAGTAAGTAAGTAAGTAAGTAAGTAAGTAAGTAAGTAAGTAAGTAAGTAAGTAAGTAAGTAAGTAAGTAAGTAAGTAAGTAAGTAAGTAAGTAAGTAAGTAAGTAAGTAAGTAAGTAAGTAAGTAAGTAAGTAAGTAAGTAAGTAAGTAAGTAAGTAAGTAAGTAAGTAAGTAAGTAAGTAAGTAAGTAAGTAAGTAAGTAAGTAAGTAAGTAAGTAAGTAAGTAAGTGAGTAAGTAAGTAAGTAAGTAAGTAAGTAAGTAAGTAAGTAAGTAAGTAGTTATTTCCAATCCCATTCCATTTCGGCAATATTAAATAAAATAATGCCTTTAGAGGAAATCCGATGTTTTCGTGTAATTGCTGTAACGTATAATAAGAACTTTTGACAGTTTACTGACGTTTTATTTCATCTGCATTCGACAACATGTCAATCGACAACAACCACAATCAAGATTTCGAAGCGACTAAACGGAAATTAAACATCAATATGCTATCTTCCTTTACACTTCCCACCAAACAAAAAGTTCACAATCCTTTTCACCAATTCTGTGTTTCGGGATAGGTTTCTGAGGACAAAAATGAGCCACGTGAATACTCAAGCACTTAGTGCTGCTTCTCACACTTCCTGATGTACAAGGAGAGAGTATGAATTACTGTAGTACCCGTATTCACCCTTCCTACCTTATCTCTTCGTTAGCTTCTCAGCACAACAATGGAGAGTCCACTTATCCGACTGCAAAACCCTTACCACCAACCGCATCATCATATCTCGATCTTGATATTTACACTATACCTTTATCTGTCTTGTCTGTGTAACCTAGGTCACTTAGCCATACAGTTGATCTTCACAATTTCTTGTTCATCCGTTTCACTCCCTTGTTGCCTGATGATGATAGCCTCGCTAACTGTGGCTGATTACAGTAGTCTCTAATGCAAAATCGAATGTTGACAAAAGCCCATTAAACCTATTTATATAAGCATTGACGTGTTTCTCTTCGCACTCCATAAGTTCTCTTAAGATGTCTATCATGTGATCTTTTCTCCACTTGTCCTATCCTGAAGCCTACTTGTCATAGGGAGCTCTTCTTACCTTTCTACATAATCCCCATGCATGGATTCCCCAGTTTCCATTATTAATACAGTTGACTCACATCATTCCTACCATCACGGTCACGTCAATCTTGGCTTCTTAGACAGAAACCTTGTCACTGACACTTCTTTATTCACTTTCTGTAACTCTTGAATAATGTGAAACTATTCATAGATATGAGCAGTAACATCTCATGGAAATGATCTGAGGACGCCTTTGATAAATACTGAATTTTTAGTCTAATTACTCATATTATTGTCTTTATTTGAAACTTTAAGTAGCTGAGATGCTACATCCGATGTGTTCATACATACTACCGAGATCCATAATAAAAACTGTTCACTCCTAACGCTAGACCATAATATAAATTGCTTGATTCATTGTTTGATAACTGTCATACCTATACATAAAATAGACATTAATTTCATTATTGTGTCTGTAGTTGCACCGATTACACTCAGGTGATACAACAACATAAAAAACTAACTTGTTTATTTTCAACCAACTTTAATACATCAGATTTTTTTTTCTAAGTTCTATAAGATGAAAGCATTAAAGTCCATTTTCATTATTAATGTTAATAGCAATGTAGTCGAGTTTTACATTTGATCAAGGTTAATTGTCTTATTGTATGATGAATTTTCGATAAATATCAGGGTTTTTCATGTATTTGGCTTTAAGACGAATTCATTCATTTATTTAAACCCATAAGCATTGGTACAAAGGGGCACCAAATACATATGGGCCACACAAATCATTCTGTTTATGTGTGGCCTGAGATACTACCCAGGTGCCGGTGACCAGCGCTTGGTTCATACGCCATTTGCTTCCTCAGAATCCTGGAGCCCATGTGCACCATTGGTTTGGAATCAAGGTTTTCCAGCTCCCTTAAGTGAATCCTCCATATCTACCAACCCGGTTAAAGCGTTGGACATTCGCTTTTCGTTCTTTCAATTTCGTAAGAAACACCCGTAGTGCGAGAAGACTGAGTAGGACTTCCCATGCAGTGAGGGAGAGCGGACTCTCCTCGCTCTCTTCCGTACCAGGGCATTTGGGGGCAAGACGAGTTCAACCTTAAATTATACACTATTAATCGATTATTCAGAGTTTATTACATTATCACAGGTATTAATTTCATTATTATCGTTTAAACCAATTAAGTATCTGTATTAGCACTATGAAAATCACATTTAATCACCGTGTTGCTTTGTACCTGTATACTTTAGTAATAGATGACAAATCTGGGATTAGTGTTTCCTCATTTTACAATCTTTACTTGTGTCTACCCTTCAAACATCATAACACACAAGTATCTCTTTCTTATAGCGTCCATTTCACAATACTAACGAATTCGCTACCTGTCCTAAACCATGAAGAAAACTAAAAGAAAATCAGAATGGAGGTTTGTCGAAATTGTAGTGGTTTAATAGTTGAATTCATAAGTTGATTAAAGCTAGATCACCATGGATGCGCATTGCTGAGAAATCCCATATTAGGACGTAACATCTGTCCAGTGCTTCCAGATTTTCCATGGTTGTGTAACTTTAATCAACACATGAATTCAACTATTAAAAGAAAATATGTTAAGTGTTACAAATACATACCCCATGATAGAATCAAATGTCCATTCTACATATAAATGGTATACGATTTTCAATTTAATATTTTTTATTAATCTCACATCGTTCTATTTGTTTTCGAATTGTAGTGAATTTCTATGGATCATGTGAAGTAGAGAATTCTCAGAAAGAATACTATTATCTCATTAAATATATACATATACTTATATCTCTTATATAACCTTTTTTCTTCATTATATATTTAACAGAATCTCCTTTTTGTTCCTTACACTTTTTGTTGTTGTTGTGATAATTTTTGTGCATTTATGGCTTGCTGATTATCTTCCCATTATATCCATGTTTTCTTTTTCCCCTGTTAGTTTTCGTTATCTTCATGAATGCTTTACTACACCAACTATGTAATTCTAGCATTTAAAGAAGAAAAAAACGCATTAATATTTCTCTTACAATTTTAGTTCATCATTTAATACATAAAAGTATCTTTATTATTGATTCTTCAGTTCTAACAGTGTTCTCTGAAATGATCACTTTTATTCGCTTATGATTATTTAAAAGAAAGATTTATTTCAAACAAAGGACGAGTTCTGTTTTGTAGAAATTCAATAGAGTGTAGTTACGTGTTAGAACACAAAATAGTTCGACATCTTGCGTTCTAGTTACGTCGAGAGCTCCACCTTTGTTATGGTTCATCTTTAACTAGTGCATCCGGCTTCTATTTTGGTATTGTCATGACTATAAATTTTATGGGCGGATTCATGTGTAAGAAGTTGTTTAATGGGCTATAGGTTATTGGAACCGAATACAAAGTAATAACAAAAACCAGAAACTGTATTTGGGTTATTCGGGGTGATGCTAAGTCGTGTCCATTGTTAATATGGTCTGCTGCGCAACGCGTTCAAGTTCTCTCGATATCACTGGTAGCCTTTACTTAGGAGTTAGTCAACCGTACTTAGTGCGGATACTTATGCTCTGACATCTCATAAACTTTTAAAGTAAGCATGTTTGACAATGATCTACCAGTGCTGTACTTTTGGATTTACAGTGTTGGTTTGTATGCACAACCATTGAGTGTACATCATCATTAGCGGTTCTCATTTATCAGTTATATCCTCGCCTAAATGAAGCTTAGATGCTTGAGATCCTTAGTTGCTGGTTTTCCAATGGGCACGCATGTTTTTAAATATTTTTAACTGTCATCTTAAGATCAGACACTAGGAGTGAGATAATTCGCACTAATTTAAAGCAAAATAGACGCTGCGTGCACCCATTCGAGATATGCTCTTCAATAAAGTTTCTGTTTGCTGAATTTTAGTCCTTGCTTTGTATACCGACTTTTATTTGGGGTTTGTGAAAACGTACTCCGTGTTTCTTAATATTTTGTTACTTTTGGTTAGTATTTGCTATTCTTTTTATGTTTTTTATGTATGATATCGGCTGCTCTTGATAATTGAGTTGGTTCTGTCAGACAGAAGTTTCCACATCATCTTGTAGGTAGTATCATTGCTTACTCTAAGGCACTTAACGGTTGTATTTAACAGCATGTCTTTCATATTACGTCACTTTGTACGATACATACTTTAGAGTGTTTAGTGGGTCATCTGTACTGTTAGGGTATTTTGTATTATCGATATTATTTGTTATTGAAATTCTGTCTTGATATTTGCTGTCCACTGAAACCATTATGCTAAGTTTTGATTGAGTTAAATCTCCACAACTAAATCGATTACGGAGGATAAAAGAAAGAATTTACTAGGAAAAAATATATTGAATTTCGTGTGCTATATGGTCTAATATACCTAGAGATTCGACGTCTGGATTCTATATCTACTCAGAACCTACTATATTGTGAAACTTAAGTGCGTGGAAACTGTTTAAAGGACTTACAGGTGACAGGTATACTAGAAGCGATAATAAGCCGAATGCTTATGACTTAAACAAGTCTTTTGTACGTCAGTCATCTGATGTCATGCTCCCTATATCTAAAGTTTTGAAGAACAGTTGTGTTCCTACTTTCACTAAAATTGATGTCCGAAAATGTTCTGCGTTATCTACTTACGAGTATCTTTATTAGAGGAAAATTTTCCTTCTGCCCACCACTTGATCCTGTGTCATAAGCTCACAGTATAGATATTCAGTTAAACTCTATAATGTGTACGTCACATAACTGGTTCTAAGAGTTTAGAGAAATTGTTTGGTGGGATTCTCGACTTCCGATGTAGGAAATAGGAAGCAATGCTTACATTGGAATACTTTGTGGGATAATTAACGCTCAATCGATGTACTAGATTATCCGACACAGGCGGAATAGATTGCGCGCATCGAAAAAAATCGAAATTTTAATGTAATAAGACACTGAAAAAGTAATTTCATGACACTCGAACTTACAATGTTTGAGTTAGAGAGAGGCCACTCGTAAATTCCCAATAACTGACATTTAAGAGAGTCAAAATAGTTTGTAGTGACTCATATTTATCACGAGAACACGACTGGTTTAATAAAAACAATTATTATTATAACCAAGTGTACCAGTGACTGTTTTAATGTGCTTTTGTTTGACTGTGCTAATGACAGCTATTTTTGTGCTTCCATTCTTATACTTACACTTTGATTGTAACTTCGCGCGAATTCGGTTGCGTTCTGTAACCAAGCTTGTATCCTGGCACGATCTCGGTATCCTTTCGATGCCACGAGATCGCCAGCAAATAAACATCGACTTGGTCCATTAATTGCCTTCTGGTATTCGGCTTCTCGGGGATTTTATGGAGTCATTTGGAACGAGCTTCTTACGCCTTCTGATCTATTTGGCACGTATATCTTGGTAGCGGTGTTCATAGTTAATCTCAACTCGACGCCACGCTACAATTGGTAATCCCAATTCGACTACAAGTTCATGGAGTTCAGGTCTATCGCCGTTTTTATTGCATTTATTTATGCTAAAAACGAGCCAAATACCAAATTGTTGACTAACCATGATGTGACTGTTCATTCTGTACGATGTTATTTCGATTCATCCCATTAACTATCGGATATTACCCTATCTCAGCTGTAAGCTTTTCTGTGACATATAAACACGTTTGGTAAAATAACGTACTGAACATAAAGACGAAAGTGATACGCAAGGATTTTTGATAACGTTCCTGCTCTAAACTTGTAGCATGTTATTCTAATCCGTATTTTAATGCCCGAACGTGAAACTTTCATGTTTATGTAAAGAGTTGCGTTCTTATTGTTTTTGGTGTTTCTTCACTGTCACTACAGAACTACCGTTATGGTAGGAGACTTCTGATCGCGAAAATATAGGACAAACCCCTGAATAAAGGTATGTGGTTGATCAAGGTAATGTCTAGTGGCACATATAGTAAATTCATTAAACAATGTAAACTTTATTGGGGAGTGCACGGTAGACCTAGGAAGGGAAGGTAATTAAACACGACAAAGCCGAATGGCAGATTTATCATGAACTCATGAAGTTTTTCCATCAATCCTGCAAGTTTTGAAACTTAGGAGCTCTTTCTTCCACTAGTAATCTTGTATTACTTCAACCACCAACATTACTCAGAGGGCTGTTCCTAATTTTCATAGTTATATGAAACCTTTTACAATGTCGAAATATTTTAATACAATTACCTTTTGGTTAGTTGATCTAGAAATTCTTATCTGATGTATCCTGAAATTGCGAAATTTACTGAGGATGACGGCCTAGTTGTCTAACGTTCAACCGCGAAGGTCGCAAAGTAGACTATTTCTGGATGCTACGATACAAAGCAACAACTAAACTAGTTCTTAATCGGAAGCTTTTACTCATTTTTTAGCGGTTCCATCCATCTTCACTTCGAGTGAAAAAATAATATTTCTTCTTATATTCCCTAAGGGTATTATTACTTTCAATTGTTCTCAAGTACGTTCTACAAAATCAATATTATTTGCAATATTTGACGAGGAATTCGTGAAAACAATAAAGGTATCTGACCTAGAATAAAGTACGTTCATCAGAAGACAAATGATTACCTAATACCAAAAACGTGTGCTGTAAACACCCTCTAAACTCATTTGGCTTTACTTAAAACATTTATAATCGAGTGAAATCAACATCCCTGTAGATCACTAACGTACTATTAACTCTTTCGATTGATCAAATGCTTCCTGAATTTGGTCGGGAATGATACGAAAAACCAGGAAACGTTGAAGTCACATCTCGCAGTTGGTATATAACGTAGATTACCCTTTCGTTGAATCCAGGTACTATGGTTGGTCTGATGGCTGTACAGCACAAAGGACATTATAGTACTAGATTATTAAGATTAGGCACAAAAAACAAATTGAGACCATCAGGGCATGGACCAATCCATAACGTTCAATGAATTGACGGGCATTAGTTGGTTTCGGCGTTAAAGTTAACTGGCGAACAACTCGACATTCAGTGACCCAACTTGGGATGATTTAGCTGGAGCCCAGTGACATTTCACTAACCCCACAAACCAATATCAAGTATAGTCACCTTGCAATCTTATTCTATGTGATTTGTGCGACTCAACCGGAGTCATGAAGGGTGATATTAGTTACCTCTTCAAGGACTGAACATAATACCTCATGCTAACTTACTGTCATTATCTGTGTCCTAGAGATAGGGTGTTAGTAATCCATAACTGTTAAAGACACATAACTTAAAAGCAGCTACTTTGACTCCATCTCTATCCACTTTTAATGGTTCAGGTTGTTATCCCTTTCCTCGAACAGTTTTCAATGTGATAGACCACCCTTCAGTAAGTGCTTTCAGATAAAATGCAGGATTTGATCGATGACCCAGATGAACAAGTTGGTTTAAACTAATTTACACTTTATTTTCGTGCAATTGATTTATATAGTTAACAAATCTTTATGATAAATGTTATGCCCTGCCTACATAGATTTTGTTATAATGTGTTGATCATGTGGACCTGTTTCTAGTGTAACTTTTGGTTTGGAGTCATTTAGACTATTTTGTCTGATTATCGTTTTCCTAATGAATATTTCTTGATTGATGGAAATATTTATTATCAATTCATAATCTTTTTTGACATTTTGCTGTTTTTAAATCTTCGAAATCCTATGATCCAGCTATTTAAAATGAAGACTCCATACTTTAATGCAAAATCTAAAGCTGATTTTCTTACATATCATTTAAGATATAATATTACTATAATTACGGTTTTCCAAAGTTTGAAGTGTTAAGTCCTTATAGCATGTGCACATCTTTATATAATGAACCAAAGCATTTGCTTAATCGTACGATTAAGCAAATGCTTTGGTTCATTATATAAAGATGTGCACATGCTATAAGGACTTATATATATATATATATATATATATATATATATATATACGTATATGGTTAAGTATATAGTTCAAAACTATAGTATTTACTCTTTGAAAAACATTTTTGAGTGGTATTGTATATTCAGACGTCAAGATCATCTTTACTGAGTCGCTTGTGATTATTCTTGCGAAAAAATGAATTCTTAAACCAGATATCTGTTTCGTTAATGTATATACACCAACGATATTCTGAATTCAAGATTCGTGGGAAGAGAAAATTTTCAAACTGCTTTTTAAGCTACACCTGTTTTATCAATGTTGCTGCACCTGGTTAGTTAACTAATATACCATCACCTCTAAGTCTTAAAGAAGTTACTTTTCGATACGAAGCTCCCGATTAATGGGAGGTTGCATGTAAAAGAAATAAAGCTTCTCTTTGTAGACAAAAATATGTTTATCTCCAAGATTATCAACGTTTTGCTCTCTACTCAAAGTTCCTACACTGAATACGTTACGTTCAGCACTGTTCTGCTCTGACCATATGTGACCATTTATTAAGAAAAAGGATGGATTTAGACAAAGTGCACACAACTTTCTGTATTTAAAACCGAATTAACTAGTAGAGAATACTACTTCAAGATGTCACTCAAATTAGTAGCTTCCAAAATTCGTCAATTACTATCTTGAAAACAATCACAGCTAACACAACTGAGTAATTCTGAAAACATTGATTGTATCAAAGTAATTTCAAAGTGGCATATATATAAGATAGTATAGCGCAAAAAGCACAAATCAAGTCCAAAAAAACTCTGAGAGAGTAAGTGTGAGTCTGTGAAAATCAATGTTATTTAAGTCACTTGTGAATAAAAATGCCTGTCTGCGTTTGGCTTTAGAAAATTCTCAAAATTCTCTTTCAATTTATTATTCTTTTTTCTTCTTAGGTTGTGTATATTTTAGTTAACACCTATTCACTCAGTTTAAGATGTGCTCTAGTAAGCAGCAAGAATGTTGAATTTCGACAACTAGTCCCAAATACGTAATACAGGTTTCAGTAGTAATTCTCATCTTAACATTTGCCATAAATGGAGCCTGTTTGTGTCTTGCTGATATATAGTATCGGACCAAACAAATATCTCAACATGTATGTCGCGTATCATTTCTCTCTTTACAACTCTACGTCCATAAAATAAGGACATACAACTGACAGATATGAGTGGGCTACAACGTTTCGGTCATAGGTGTCTTTGAAACATTGTTGGCGCCTCGTGGAACTGTTGAGTTAGTAGTGAAGATACTAGATATAGGATTGCAGGTAAAAATGGCAAATAGGCTGGTCAATATTCATCGATTGATGTAATTAGGGTCTTTGTTACGTACATCTAACTACGACATTCCTAAACTAGTGATGCTTGCTGGTGTAGGAGTATGCTTGAAGAAAGATATGGGCAACTAACTCAAAATGTGTTGTAGTAAACGAGAACCTAAGTAAAGGAAAACAATTTATTTTTCAATGTGAAACTACACGGTGGCCTGGTAAAACATGAAGATCACACATTTAATGCATCGTTTGCCCACTTTCTTTGAGTTGTCTTTTATTTACTTTATTTAATTTTATTAGTTTGCATCGCCAACTAGCCTTAGCCAGGCGACTAGTAAACATTATGGAGCATTGGGTAGCTGTTTTAAATCTAAATGTGGCTACTTTTTAACCGCGTTTTACAATTTTATCGGGGATCTAATCGTTGATGACTTTCTCATGACTATTAAATTTATTTATGATGAACTACTACATACGTCATAATGAATTCATATGTCTATTCCGTTTCTTTAATACTTACTCATAGATCTGATAAATTGATGAATTATAGTCAAAACTAAAAGCCAACGAACAATTGTCAAAATGGAAAATAAAAATGCTATTAGTTCATGGTCCAAAGAGAAATTAGAAGATCAATATTTACGATTGTATGATGATTATTTAACATTAAAAAAACATGCATGTAAACAAGAGGATCGTATCAAAAAGTAAATAAAATCAACATTAAATGAAAATCAATCTATTTTCTCCTTTATTTATTTTGTCTTTTTGTTGTTGTTGTTGTTGTTGTTGACAGAATGGCAACTAAAATTCTACGTTTAGCCAATGATAAGAAGGATTCTGATCCTGGAACTGTATGGAAAGAAGATTATCAAGAACAAATTGAAGTGTTAGAAAGAAAAAATGCCACATTGACACGAAAAGTACGTTATAATATTGTATGTTTAACAATTATAATGAACCTGTTATGACTTTAAGTCCAAATTTTTGTCTCATAACTTATCCATTAATCGAACTATGACTTATACAATCTTAGCATTTTGCTAAACCAATGAAGCTCAACCGGTATGAGCAGTATAGTGTCCTTATTGGTTCCTTTGTCATCGTAAACCTTCCATTTGAGTCCAGAATGCTAATAATAGCTACCATTATGCGAGTTATTTATTTCAAGCATACTTGGTTTATATATCAGCCAAACAGACCACATCACACCATTAAATGGGAAATAACATTTATGCAAGTTCAAGCCAAAAAAGTGGCTGTGAATGTAGGAGACTGTAATTGACAGACTGGGCGTAACTCAAGAATGCTAAATCGTGTAATAATAGCTTATAGATCAAAATAAAGCTTATACTAAGAGAAATATAGTTATACACAATCTAATTACAGATTAGTTATATAGTAGGACTATAAAGGTGATATTAGTCTACTAATAATTCTCTGAAGTTACTCGTAATTTAATCTTCGTTAGGATATAATAGAATATTATTAAGTTGTTTGTTAATCCTTTTCAAATAAAAGTTGATCGACTTTCAGACAGTAACTGAGTTTATCTCCAATGTTAATGGAATTGAAGGAAATTATCACCAATTTTAATATAAATAAAAGTTTTGGTCAGTTCCCCATTCATCTAGTAAGTGAAAGGTGTATATCAGAGTGCAATCCTCATTTAACATTTTATTTCAAATTCAAACGTCTAATATATCTTTGCTTTATATCCGTTATATTATGCTGCGCTCCACTGAACAGGTTAATATCAGACAGTTATGGTAAAAATTACGCTTTAATATAGCACTATTCCTTACTAAACGTAGGAAAAACGATCCGAGGTGTTTGGAAAATCGGTATTTAGTGAACACTGAAAACTGTAGGTTTAGGAATGCTTGAATCTAAGTTTCGTATTAGTTTGAAGATCATCAACAATGGATTATCTGAATATTTTAAAGTGGTAGATACTCTATTTAGGATTCATATTTAAGTTGTTCACTATTACAGTCGGACAAAATTATCTATAAGCTTTTTAGGCTGTGGCTGGTCTACTTTAAGATCGAAATGATAACATTGATTGATGTTATCTAACTTATGGTGCTAAGCAAATTCCATTAACCAAGTTTCAATATATCTAAATGATGCAATACATTTTTATGGACGCCACCAAAATGCTTCACAAGAGCTTCATAGTTTGGTTTAATATACATGTCTTACTATATTGAGGCTATTATTCCAACCGTATTCAATTTGTCCCATTGTAACTGATACTTAATCATTTTTGAGAGTTTTGTTTTCTGAGGTGGATGATTTGGTCGTGGAACTTTCATCGTTTTTCTGGACAACATCATCAAAGCAAACTTCAGGTAGAAGTAAAGTATTCGAATTTCTCCATAAAAATCATCCACCTGAGCTACAAATCTCCATCACTGTTGATCATACTTAATAAATTCATATAATTTGATTAATTAGATCCTTTTATCGATGTTTAGCACTGCAGTTGATCAGTCTCTCTTGGCATATACAAATTCTGTGCGTATTACCCTCATATCGCCTTCATATTTGAAGTTAACGGTACCGCGTTCGAATTCCTGGTGAACATCAACTTTGTTATGCAGGTATATGTAGCTGATACGTCTCGAATAGGACGAAATATGTTTCATGGTTTCTATCGCTTGCCATTATCTATCTCTACTGAATATTTAATAAGTTTGTTTTAATGAAGAATGTCATTTTGATCCGTCATTTCATAATTTTAACCTAAAGTTTCTCCTTTTTTTCTACAGTTAGCATTAGTACAAAATCAGTTAAACGTTCAAAAACAGAGAATTGGTAGCGCAGTAAGTGTTTATCAATAAATGAATAGGTAACAGTTAGTTTCCGTTTACTTTACAATGATAAGTACACGCCCTCATAAGTCACAAGCATTATTAGCAAAGATGGATCTTGGCTAGTAGTGGAATCGAGTACGCGCATTACATCTTATTTGGGACTGGTCAACTGGATGTACCTGAATCTCAGAGTTGATGTTCACTCTGTGACTCGAACCCAGTACCGTTTACTTCAAACGCCATCGCATCATCCAATTGGCTACTGTGTCACAATAGCCACTTCCTTGTGCAATAGGATGGAGTTTAAATTCAATTGATGCTGTTTACTTGTATCTTCCCATTGTTATTTAGGACTGCAATTGATCAGTCCCAAGTACGACGGAACACACGTCCTGAATTTCACTGCTGGCCACTATCCATCTTTGCATATGGATCATACTTTAAATCAGGACATACTTTTAGTCTACATAAACACAAAGTTTTAAAGCTAAAGGGTTTTTATCTTCTCTACTCCTTTAGTTTTCCCGAGTCACTTGTTATCATGTAATTTAAGCTGGAAGTTCCTGAAATTCCCTAGGACTCATCTTTGAAGATACTTTATCGGGGAATGAAAATAGCCAGAGAATCAGTGAAAAACTAGGATGTATTTTACAGCTGTTTTAGTTTAGTTAGAAACTCCTCAGCATGGGCTTCCCGATATTCCGACCAGAGGACTGGACATAAGATGTTCAGGTTACAAGATGAAAACGTTATCGTCAGACTGCTCAATTGAAATCCATTTGTACATATATTTCAACTGCAGTTCATATCCATTGCTAGATCAAAACCATCTGTTCTCATCGACTAGTGGCAACATCATTTACAACGTAATTGAACTCCACCAGTTTTTTTCATTTTTATCAATTAAATTAAACTAGCACTCACAAACTGTCCAACTAAAACAATCATTCAATCAGTTAAAAGCAATATAGAACATGGGATCTGAGTACATGATTTAGGTTGTCGTAAACTACATCAATGTTACGAGATGAAATTATTAAGACAGATACATGAGTAGTAATTTCAATAGTGGTCTCGCGTGTGAACTCTTAACCCCTAAACCATTGAGCCGACCGGCATCCAACGGTGTTAATGTCTTAGACCGATAGGTCCTGGGTTCGAATCTCTCGAAGCGGGATTGTGGATGCGCATTGTTGAGGAGTCTCACAATAGGATGAAATGGCCGTCCAGTGCATGCAGGTTCTCCACGGTGGTCTATCTTCAAGTGACTCATGACCTCAACTACTGAAATTACTGTAATATCTACGAAAACCCCTTCTGATACTAATCAGCATATACTCACTAGAGACTGGCTTTTTTTCGATTTCTTCCTGTTCTTCCTCCTTTTCGCTTTATTTCAGTCGTTTACTGGCTAAGCATTCCATTTACAATTCTCGCCACATACTAATATCTATCAGTCTAAGTAGCGCACATTACAGTAAGCATAGTAACAGTATCAGTTACTTACTTGAGCCTTTTATTCCCAATGGAGCATAGGCCGTCAACCAGCATTCTCCAACTTACTCTATCATAGACCTTTTTTTCTAGTTCCATCCAATTTTTGTTCATTCTTCACATGTCTGTCTCCATTTCTCAGAGTAGTGTTCTTTGGTGTTCTCTAGTCTCTTCTCCTTTGACCTTGAGGGTTCCGAGTGAGGACTTGCCTTATGACTCAGTTGGGTGCTTTCCTCAATATGTGTCCTATCCACTTCCAGCTCTTCCTGATTTCTTTCTCCTCTGGAATCTGACTTGTTCACTCCCATAGTAGGTTATTGCTAATAGTGTCCGATCAACGGATCAGAAGTATTTTGCATAGACAACTGTAGAACATAACAAAGTGTTAATGAATTCTTGTCATTGCAAATAACTTATATATCATATCAACCATTGTTTATGATAATCGACTTGATAAAACGGTTTCTTTGTTGTTGTTTATTAGCCTCTTTCAGCTAGAAAAGCAAGTTCTGCAACTATTCAAACAACAAGTCGTAATTCGTTAGTTGGTGAAAAATCTATGAATAATTCTAATGTTATACAAACATTACGTTTTCAAAATTCTGCATTGTAAGTTATAGATTACATATAGACAGTGGTTGAATTCATGAGTCGATTAGAGTTAGATCACCATTTGGAAAACCTGGAAGCACTGAATAACCGTTACGTTCTAGTATAGGACTGTTCAGCAGTATTCATCTACGATCCCGCTCCGCGAGATTCGAACGTAGGACCTAACGGTTTTCTATGGTGGTTTAGTTTTATTTGACTCATGGATTCTATTACTAAACTATCAAAATCTTCACAAAACCCCTTTCTGAAAATTTAAGACTAGTTCTTGTATCATTTATTATTAGGTCTTTCAGGTCAATATGAATAAGTTACATATTCCTCATTCATGTATATCAATGTGTTCCCGGTCATTCTCATATATATATATTCTTTACAATATTCTTTTAAACAACGAGAAGCGTACTATGCTCCATATGATTTTGAGATGGTTTAGAAGATCTGTAGCTCAGATGGATGATCTTGATTTAGTTTTGTTCTCTGAACTGGATAGTTTGGTCATGGATCTTTGCATCGTTCGAACTTTAGGTAGAAGTCATTCAGAAAAACGATGAAAGCTCCACGACTAAGTCATTCAGTTCAGAGAACAAAACTCCATTAGAATATTCTTTATTTATAGAAGTATACTTGTCTCAACTTCCTGTTCATTATTTCGAAATATCGTTGATGATCCTCAGAAGTCAAGACGCTCCTAAGTTTAATCATTTCACCTTTCGTACATGATCCAGTTTCTGTGTCTGCATGATCATCTTAAATTACAATAACAAATAAAATCACAGTTGATTAAGTCTAGTGATTCAAAAGATAGTCGTCTTTCATCAGATCTATATCAATTCATTTACTGACATCAAATGGATCCAGAAGCCATGATTCTGAAAAGTTTCTGGCTAAGGAATTTCTAGGAGCATGGCTTCTGGATCCATTTAAAGTCAGTAAATATATTGACATAGATCTGAGCTATCAAACCATACGAAGATGTTAATCAACTACATGTTTTGGATTTCAATGGAACCAGACAGATAAATTAAATGCAGAGGCAGCGAAAGATGTGAAGACAGTCAGTCACATCATGAAGAACTAATTCAAAGCTTTTACAATAAATTCAATCTACACGTTTACACGAAGTAAGTCCTAGAGATATTATTCAGTATGATGATGAAAACAGCTCAAAGAAACCGTCTACCGTAGAGAACTCCATAATACCAAAAACAATCATCTTGAAAAACATCATGAAAAGAATAAGATTAAAGTACTCCAAATTCTATAAAATAGTGAGGTTTTACAACCCCAGTCTGTATGTTTATTTGACATAGTTACAAATCGGTTTATAAAAGGTAACTATTGTAAAAATCAATAATCTATTGGTTAACACCCTGATGTTTTATTATCAGTGAAAAAATCATCATTGTTTGAAATATTCACATTTTGTTTAGTTTACATTCAGTCAGTCAGTAACAACGTAGAACTTCGTAACTACGTACGTACATCAGTTCAAGTTGTCATATCACATTAGCACAGAGATGCATTTGTCTATTCAAATCCCAAAGTGGTAGAGGCGGTAAGAGTATAAGCAGTAATCGGAAAGATTAGTGTTTGAAGATGTTATCAAGGAGTATAATATAGTGAAATAAATTTGAAAAGAGACAGAAAGGGGACATGAAGAATTCAAAAGATTAGAATTTTGGAGAACACAAAGAGTGGATGCACCTGCGCAATTTCAAACGATTTTGAGCCATTTCATTCAAGGTCTCTAACCATCAGTTGCCATCGTCTCGCCGATCTCAACCAGGTAGCAGGTGTAGACCTACCAGCATGGCTCAGTCCACTTGTCAGTGACTTCATGGATTTGTGCCATGTTTTGGTCACTTAGTGACAATCAGATTTTTTCTAAATGACAAACTCATGGATTGGTTTTCTAAGCGGTAGAAATGTATCAATATAAGCGACTATTGATACATATATTCGGTAGATCAATAAACCTCTCCTTCATTCTTCTCTTGTCAATCAAGTAATTAGTCAGAGAAGTAAAATGCATAACGCCCCTAGCTTTCTTCCAACCTTCTCCTACATCACAAGACATCTCACGTCTGGGTAGTTGGTGGTTGGGCATACGTAACACGTGTCCCACGCATCTCAACTGATGGAGTTTCACTACCTCACCAATTTATTCGCCATGTCTACCTGGTACCCGTTTTCTAGCAACTACATTACTTACTCGGTGGTCCCAAGATTTCTCGTATATCCTGAGACCATCGAGTAAGTAATGCAGTTGTTAGAAATTTTTAATGCAATTAGTTTACATTAAAAGTTGATTAAAAATTACGAAGGACTGTATGCGTGTTTCATTACCCCCAAATGCTTTGGTACGGCTGAGAGTGGATAGAGTCTGCTCTCCCTTTCCAAATGCTCTCACATGGTTACGTGCATACAGCCACTACCTGAGAAGTTCTACTCACTGACTCCTCACCACTGGGGTGTTAATTAAAAAACTTATGAGGACGAAAAGTGAATGTTCGGAACTTTAACCGGTTTGGTTGACAAAGAGGATCCAAGTAAAGGGATTCGGAAACCCTCATTCCAAACTAACGGTGCACACGGGCCCCACGATCCCGAAGTAACAAATGGCATATCTACCGATTATCGGCCACGAACTACCATGGGACTACATCTATCGGCGTTGCTCCTCTGCCTTGTGTATTAGACCTATGGACAAAAGGTTCGAGGTGTGGCCTCCTAAGAAAACCATCGGCCTGCGCACCCGGACAATATTCCAGACCTCACACAAATCGAATGATTTATGTGGCGCATATATAGTTGGTGCCTGTATGTACCACAGTTTATGTGTTCAAATAAATAAATGATGAACATTTGTTTCAACCTACAACAGAACTCTTCACAAGTGCCCAATAAGGGTCATACAACAGGTTAAAAATGAGAACTCCAGATCTTTAAATCAGTGCTTAACCTTTAAATCACTCAATCCATATCCAGTGATTTACATTGCTAACTGATTTCATGCTTCAACGAAACAGTTTTCCAGTGATTCTTCAGTTTCAATAGCTATCCTAATAAACTCAGTTAGTGATAATGTAGTGAACGAGAACACCAGTGGGGACAATCGAATACATTTGAACACAATATTACTGGATCTCTTAGTAAAATCTGAGATTCATACAGTAAATACTTCATTTGCAAAATGTCAATCAATCGTCTCAGAATTCATTGTCTCTTCGTTTCAACATCATTCATTCTTTGTTCTCCTTCTCTTTCCTTCGATCTTCTTAACGTTCTACCACCAGGCATATCACTTTGTACTGATGATAAACATACTACTTATATCTGTCGACATAAGTAGCACATACCACAGTATGACTACCCATACAAAAACCTTCAACTAATGTCATTGTTAATGTTAAGGACTGAATTTCAGTCATAAAATTTATTCCATTGGACAAGCTAGAGAACGGGTAGCTTGGTAGCAAAGATACTAGGTTTGAGTCCTATAGTGAGCATTGACTCTAGGATGCAAGCACATTCAGTTGATGGGTCCAATTGTTTCAGACTTCATTGCTCCTTGGTTTCCACACTAATCATTCTCTATTGTCATTGTTTTTCCTTCGATCTTCTTAACGTTCTACCTCCAGACATTTTATTTTCGATCGATGATACACATACTACTTATATGTCTATCAACATCAGTAGTATACATCACAATACAAATAATAAAAATCTAATGATCTCTATAAATCTTTTTTTTGTTTTTATAATTTAGTGAAAAAACTATACAAAAATTATCTGAACAATTAAAAGAACGTGATGAATTAATTAATCAATTAAAACAAGAATTACAAATGAAAGAGAAAATTCATACAAACGATTTGTTTACACTTGGTGAACAAGTCACATCAAAACAAAGGTGATTTTATAAAGGAAAGAAGTACCCATTTTGTTCTTCTAAGAAGACAAAAAAGAATGTTTATCATTCAATTTTGTTGTTGATTGAGATCATGAAACGACTGAATGGCTGTCTTGTTCTATTCTGGGACGCCTAAATGGTGTGCATCCATGATCTCACCTCGCAGGCGAACACAGAACCTTTAGACTATTGGGCCGGCACCCAACGGTGTTAATGTCTAACTTCAACTAATCTAAGAAATTGAGCGACCATCTTCCATTGTACTGAGGTAGATACCTGTCTCTACCCGACATGGATTAGCTTCACTGGACACTGCTTCTTAATAGAACTCCATTAATTCATTCATGAAGCTAGTATCAGGTTCGCGCGCGAGACCGAGGGCGCTGGGTTCGAATCCGGCGAGCCGGATCGTGGGTGCGCACTACTGGGGAGTCCCACAATAGAACGAATTGGCCGTCCAGTGCTTCGGTTCATGATCTCAATCAAAAACTTAATAATTTCCACAACCCCATATTGATAATTTAATTTTGAAATCATTCGAATTATCTTGGTGGTAATACTCTTTGACTGAGACTTATTCAGTCTTGATTGATTTGTGAACATCCTGTCTGGATTGCATTGATTTAGAACCAATCAACATCAAGATCTACAGAACAAACTGTGAGTCATACGTAGGGGAATTTGCACACTTCACTTATACCCAAAGGTTGTGCTAATAATGTCGTTTAGAAGGACAATACAAAGATCCACGACCAAACCATTCAGCTTATATAACAAAACTCCATCAAAATCATTCACCTGAGCTACAAATCTACTCCACCATTACAAACTATTGAAATAGGATTTACACTTCAACAAACACTATTAACCAAATCACAATAGACAGTAACTTAAAGCTTCTACAATTGGGTTTCAATTACATTCAATCGTGAACTATGTGTCGCTTAAGACATAAACAAATATTACTTGTATCTTCCCATTAGTGTTTTGGGACTGTAATTGATCAGTCTCTTATTAGCATATATGAACCTTGTGCGGACTGCCTCGATATTGCCTTAATTCATAAGTATTATAAGTAGAGATGGATTGTGGTCAGCAGTGGAATTCAGGACACACCTTTCGTTTTATTTAGAACTCGCCAGCTGGATGTCCCAATGATCTAAAAATCTTGAATTCTATCCCTTCTACGATCTTGAGTATGGAATGTTAAGGAATCTTAAACACAAACCAGTATCTCCTGGCTCTTAATGGTTCTCTTCAACATAGATGAACTAACTATGAGTTCGATTAATATATCTATTCATCTCTTTCAATCATACTAATCCTGTATGTTGATTTTTTTCCTTTAATCTTTAATCTAAACTTTAGAATTGCTTTACAAGAAAATCTTGATTTAATTCGTACACAAAGAGAATTACGTGAAAAACAATTAATTATTAATAATTTAGAATCACGTATTAAAGAATCTGAATCCAATTATAATATATTAAAATCAACAAATCATCAATTAATTAATGAAATTGAACGTTTAACACGTGAATCAAGTCAATTAGAACAAAAATTATTTCATTTACAATCTGATAATAATTTAGCATCAAAACAACAATTGAAAATTTTAGAAGTAAATATTTATTTATCTTTTTCTAAATTTGAATATTGCGCTTAAGTTTAATTGACCAATCAGGACGAAGATATATACAAGTGATGTTGAACAACCAATCAGATTTAGAGATGTGATTTTGAGTGAGATTATAATGTATGGACTAAACCAATCAGATTTAAGATAACAGGTGTTGGATTTTGGTGCGAAATACACTCATCCATTTGGTTGAATAGAGTTTTGACATTATAACTGATGTCAGTTCATGACGAAAACCCTCAATCTAATCCCTTACGTTAATCATCAACTGTAAATCATAATTTTAATTCCTCACACTGGTTTATAACCTTTATTTGGTACTGGTTACTAGGTGGATACTCTCAGGGTCATTGTAGCATTGTTCAAAGGTCTCACCAATCAGTTGTCATACTAGGACGATAAACATTTCGTTCAGTGATTTTCTATTTGAATCTAGTTTAATGTGATTAGGTACATTGATGTAATGGTAGTAATAATACTAATCCTTATACCTAAACCTAACTAAGAATACATTAAGTATTCATCGATTATAATGAATTAGATTAAGAAATGGAAGAAATGAATATCTTTTGTAGATTTGTAGACGTGCATACATCATCTACTGACGTAATCAAACGTGAATCATAACAGGAATGGAAAACAAGTACATTGAGTCACTGAAATGTCAGATGTGTAAAGTGACCAATGATGTCTAAGTATCATCATATTTACCAAGAATACAACTATTGGCGTACAATTTTGACTGATAAGAACACAACAAGTAAATAGTTTTTAAACCTGCATTGATTGAAGTACAGTAAATTAAGTGAACACAAAGTAATGCCAATCAATTGGAAAAAGAAAGTAAGGGTGATAAGAAAAGCTAAACCAAAGAACTATTCTTTGTTGGTCACCATTGCTAGTAAGATTTTAGCATAATTAACAAACGTTTAATAATTACATAATCACCTTGGCAACCATATTATTTGATTGTTCTTTTAAATGTTCATCTACAAGAGAATCTTGATAAATATTCATTTCAATAGTTGAGATCATGAGTCAATTGAGGCTAGACCACCATTGTGGATATGTAGCTGAATTTAATGGATTAGTTGAAATCACACTTAACACCGTTTGATGCTGATCGGCTCAGTGGTCTAGAGGTGAAGCCTTCGCGCGCGAGATCAATAGGTCCTGGGTTCGAGTTTCGCGATGTGGGATCGTGGATGCGCACCGCTGAGGAGTCCCGCATTAGGACGGAACGACCGTCCAGTGCTTTCAAGTTTTCCATTGTGGTCCAGCTTCAATTGAATCATGATCTCAACTATTAAAATTACTATAATATCCACAAAAACTTTTTCAAATAGTCATTTGTTTCTTTTTTCTCATTTTTAGCTTCAATATGCATTTGACGATGCAAAACGTGAAAATCAAGCACTTAAAGAATCAAATGAAAAACTTATAGCAAAGTAAATTTTATTTATCAGTATATGGTTATGAAGATTGTTGAAGTTTCATTGAAATCACGAATCGATCAATTTAGTGGTATTGGTGGTTTAGCATTGATCGGCTGACGGTCTCAGTTAAACTTTATTTGACTAAGCCTCTTCCTAGCTTAAATCACAATTCGATCTAATTAAGACTGTGAGGTTCCCTGTAAGTGTGGATCTACAACCTCAGCATGGAAAATTGAATCCAGGACCTTCGGTCTGAGTGCATAACCTTCAAACCATTAAGCTAGCTTCTAATGATGTACATATCAGATTTCTATAAATGCTTGATATTGTGCAACGTGCTTCCAATGAATGTAGTGTATATCTTTCTTACTCAAGACATGGTTAAACTCCACTGATTTAGGTTTCTCATTAGAATTTTAGGAAATGTATTTTGAAGTTAGTCACTAGTAAGCATATGATTATTATCTTTTGATATGGTGAGCCAATCAGAAGTGACCTGTAGGACAAGTCTATTTCATTGGCTAAGAAATAGGCCAATTTCTTAAGGCTGAAATGGTATATATATATACATGAGTATTTCTACATTCTATTCAGTAGCTCAATATACTTCCTAGCTCATTCTTGTGTTCTTACTCAAATAGTCAGCTGGGGGGGGAGGGATTCAGAGCATAGCATACTGTATATCAATATCAGATTTTTGGACACCGCTCGTTAAAAACAACCTTCATTTGTATGATATCTTAAATAAAGGTAACGATGCTACAGTTGTAGTCAAATATGTAATTAAATAAAAGTAACTTTTGAAGGCCTACTCACTGCCTTCTCGCCATGAACTGTTATTTACTAAATTGAGAGGACAAAAAGCCGGATTGGAAAACCCATATTCCACGGGCTACAGAATCTTAAGGAAACAAAAGGTGTACGAACTTATTGTTGGTCACTGGCTACCATGGGACTTCACCTCCTAACTTTGCTTCACTGCCTTGTGGATTAGACCTTTATGTCGAAGGCCTCAGGTGTGGTCTCTTGAAGAAACTATTTGCTTTGGTTTGTGCACCCGGGAAGTATTATAGCCCTCACGTCAATCGAATGATGAAGTGTAGAGCATATATATTTGGTGCCTTTTTTTTACGAATGTTTATGTGTTTAAATAAAGAAGTAAAATAAATATAAAGAGTGTGTATCAGTATCAGATATCAGATACCACACTCCATAACCCATTTAAAAGAAATTACAAGCTGAAGAATTAGAATTTACTGTCCCTTTTGTACAAGGTCATCACCGATCCTTAGTTGGCTTGAAACCAATCAATCTATTATAGTCAATCTTGATGTCCTCTGGAAACTTTAATTAGTAGTATCTTGTAAGTATTATATGATAATACTTCAATTTGGAATGAGTTTGAGCGTCAGAGTGAAAATCGACGCTGACATTCAGATACATCTAACTGACGAGTTACAAACAAGGCAAAATATGCGTTTCAGATTTCAATGCTAGCCATATTCCATTTACTGTACATATGGTAGATATATGTATACCTTGTTATAGTCGGTTATGTGAAGCTGAAGAGAATTCTCTAAGTGAAGTGAACACATATTTTTTTTTATCGAACGATCGGTTTATTTACTTCAATGACATGTTTTACATATCGTGTTATCATACTTTAAAAGTTTTATATTGAAGGATAATTGTGAGATTACGAGGAAATCAGTATGATTTAGTCGACTAGTTAGACTCTTTATATCAACAGATAGTAGTATGTAGTAGTAGTAAGTAGTATGTAACATCAATCGAAAATTGTGAATCTGGCAATAGAAAATTTTAAATGTCGACTTGAACAAAACAGAAACAGAATAAGAAAGCAAATGTGAATTAGAAGAATCATACAGAATGTAAAGGACAAATGATGAAAATTTGCAATATATATGGTTTCTTCCACTTTTGTTCTTGTTCAGAACAACAGTATGAGGTTATCAATGAAAGTTTGCATTTCACGTTTGTTAATATTAAGAATCAGAATCGATCAGTTCTTATTAGCATATATGCAGCTTAAATGGATTTCCTCGAGTGAAAAGAAAACTTTGGTATTCAACCATACTGAACTGACAAGTGCTAAATCGAATGAAATCTGCATCCTAGATTCCGCTGTCAGCGATAGTACTTAGAGAGCAGAGATACGTTCTTTGAAAGACATAAGTTACTACAAATTAACTTAAAGCTGTTACTCGTAACTTCCTTAAGATTATAAGATCTAATTAGATGTAAGACAATGCAGCCGGAAATACTTGTCATACTGTTGGTAATAGTAAACTAAGAGTAGAAAAAAGCTATGGATACCTGTTTCATCCTACTATGAAAATGTTTGGTACTGCTCAGTCATGACCCTATTAGAGATTACAATCCAAACAAAGAATAACTACACCTATGATCGAAGATTTTTCAGTGTGGAATACGAATATTTCATCATCTTCGACCAGAATGTCTATTTTCCTTTTTTTCATATCATTCGTCAATTATTTATTAATCAGAAAAGCGTTTTGTGGATATTATAGCAATTTAATAGAGGAATTCATAAGTGAATTAAAGCTAGACCACCATAGAAAACTGGGGGGCACTGGACATCCATTTCGTTCTAGTGTGAGACTTCTCAGCAATGCGCACCCACGATCTTGCATGCGGGATTCGAACCCAGGACCTATCGGTCTCATGCGCGAATGCTTAACCTCCAAACCACTGAGCTGATCGGCATCCAGCAGTGTTAATGTCTAATTTCAACCAATCCACGAAATTATGCCACCGTCCACCATTGTCTTCAGTCTTCAGATCCGGTCAGTAATTTTTAGAAATTTTTAACAGTTGGTATCATAAGTCTATTTAAACTAGACCATCATGGAAAACCTGTAAACACTAGATGGCCATTTCGTTTTAATACAGGATTCCTCGTCAGTGCGAATCCATGATCCCAATTCAACTTTCAATTTTCTCCCAATCACTAGTGTCATCAATATCTGATCCTTAATAGTGATCGAATTTTGTCGATCAAGTTACAATATAACCACTAGTTTAATTAACTAAACATCATGTAAACTATGCTCAGATGTTAGACAATTAGACTAAAATTATAAGATGGTGGTTGGAGTTAGTCCCTAGGAAACCCTAGACCTAGGTTTCGTGCTACTTGACACTTGTCAGCAAGATATACCTGTAATCTTGAGAGGATTGATGCTTCTTGACGGTTTGGATCCCGTGTCACCCAGCTTCACAATCAGAGACGTTGTGGCCACTAGTCTAAATGATTTGGTCGATAAGATTCGATCTACATTAAGAAGGATCTGATATACATGACATTACTCACGCATCACCCAGTGATGCATCAATTGTAAAGACCGTCTTCATATACAAAACAAAATATAACTGAACAATAGACTACATCAATTGAATTCATTAGAGAATATCTAAGAATTTCTTTTTTAAACTTTTTATTTTATGAATAGATCCGAGAACATGTAAATTTTTATTAAGTTTATTGTTGTCAAAGAACTTTGTATGTTGTCATACACGATGTTCAATGATTCAATCAACCAAACCACAAATGCACTTCAGATGTCTTCCTCTTTCTCTCTGTGTGTGTGTGTGTGTTTGTGTGTTCGATTTATAATTGTTAGTCTTGCACATTCAATGTAATTCTAAACATTTCTATTGGTACTTGTTTCTATGTTCTATCATGATTTATACATCATTATAATACTTAATTTGATTGTTGAATTGATGAGTCGATCTAAGATAGATCACTATAGAAAACCTGGAAGTAATGGACGACCATTTCGTTCTAGTATGGGACTCTTCAGTAGTGCATATCCAGGATCCCACACATGGGGTTCAAACCCAGGACCTATCAGTCTCGTGCACGAACACTTAACCTCTAGAACACTGAACCGACGTCTACCGGTGTTAATGTCTAAATTCAATCAATCCACGAAATCACATCACCGTCCACTATTGTCTTCAGTGAGTTACTTCTTCTCAACAGACATGGCTGAACTTCACAGATCATGGTTTCTCACTAGAACTCCAGGAAATACTTCTTGAAGCTAGTCTTTAGTGAGCATATAATGATAATTATTAAATATTTACTAAGCTGACTGAAGTGATCACTTTCTTTTACAATGTTAAATACTAAAATGTCTTAATTAAGTTGACGAGTAGGAAGCAAAAAGAACGGTCAACTAGCTGATTATTACATAATGTAGGTCGTAATGAACTCCGCATGGAGACCCTCTGAGGCTAATGTCGGTCCCAATCTAGGATAAAGGAGGAGGGTTTGACATAAGATTAGTGACCCCATCCCGTAGAAAACTAGTTCACTAAATAAAGACTAATCAGAAAAAAGTAATTCAGCCTATTTAAACTCTACCTTGGGATTTAGAAGGTCTTCATTTAAAAGAGTTATAACACCTCATGTTGAAAGTCAAGTTCCTTCGGAAGTTACGAGGTTGGTAGCTCTTCTAACAATCAAAACAACTATTAATTAATTTAGGTATAGGTCTGACTGACTCAGTAATTCAGTGATATTGTCTTAAGTTCTATTTTAAGAACCGGTTTTGAGTATAAACTTTGGGGCGGGGGTCTGGATGTAAAATCAAATAGCTATCAATGACTTCATTTCTTATCAATGGTTCATTAATCAATACTAACTTCATTTACTAAAGATATATGTGATAAATATTATCAACATTTAAATCGATTTATCTAACTAAAAGAAGTGACAGAAAGATAAATATACAAATCGTCTATAGCGAAATGATTCCATTTCTTAGGACAATAATTCATTTCAAAGAGGTTTTGAAAAAGTGACAATCAACATTGAGAAATAGGGAAATATTGGAATGATGTTTTATGTTACCCCTAAACATTCTAATTATATACAAACATGTCAATCTTAAGATTTACATATCTTTCAGTGACTATCTAAACTTACTTACGCTTTTTACCCCTCATTGAGGAGCATAAGTCAATCAGTAGCATTCCACATTCAACTCTATCCTGAACAATCCTTTACAGTTCTTTTCAGTTGCTATTCATCTTTCTCATGTCTGCGTAGTGTGTTCTTCGACCTTCCCCTTTGACGTTTCCTTCCAGGATCCCAAGTTGGTGATTGTCTCATGATGCAGTTTGGTGATTTCTTCAATGTCCTATCCACCTCTGACGTCTTTTCTTAATTTCCTCTTCAGCTGGAGGCTAGTTTATTCTTTCTCACAGAAGTTAGCTTCCGATAATGGTATCCGTTCATCAAACATTGAGTATCTTGAATAGATAATTATTTATAAATACTTGTACCTTCTTTGATGATAGATATAATAGTTCTCCACGTTTCAACTGTATACATTAGAACTAACTGTCTTAACGTTCGTATTGAAGATTGTAACTTTGATATTGGTTCACAGTTGTTTTGAGTTCCAAATGTTGTTAAACTGTAGGAATGCTGTTTTTGCTTCTTCAATCTTTTTATTTGATTCTGCATCAAATCCTCCTTGTTCATCGATGATTCTGCTCATGTAAGTGAAATATCCCAAATCTTCCAGAGTTTCTCTATCAGGTGTGACTAGGTTGACGTTGTCTGTGTTGTATTCCACGTTCTTGGTTTTTACATGTGTGTGTTGAGGCTTACTAATGCAGAGACTGCTATTACACTGATTGTTTTGACCTGGATTTTTTCGTGTTTAAAAGGTCGAAAGGCCAGGTGATCTGGTATTGGTTAAAAGATGGTTACTTTGAGTTCCTTATGTTCTTTAATTGTAGGAATGGTTTCTTTGTTTTTATCATACAATTTGACGATTGTCTTTTATTTATTCAATTTTAGTGCATTTTCTATTAAACCTGAACAAAATTGGACAATAAAAGAACAGAAATTACGTGGACAAATTGACCATTTAGAAATGATGGTACATAATTTACAACAACAATTAAATCAAACTGAACAACAACAACAACAACACCACCACCGCCCCCAACAACAACAACAACCAAGGAAACAATCCATTGAAGAGGAAATTATACTAAATAAACAACAATCAAATCAATTAGAAAGTATTCCAATGAAACAAAACAATTCAAATGAACAATTAACAGGAGCAAAAACAACAACACAAATGTTTGCACAAGTAGAGATAGTTACTTTGAATATAAATGAATTTTATGCATAGTTGAATCTATGATTTGATCTAAGCTAGACAACACAACACACTAGACATCTGTTTCATCGTAGTACGAGATTCTTCAGTAATACACATCCATGATCCATTACTCTAGATCTGAACCTAGATTCTTTGATCTCATGTGTGAATGTTTAACCACTAGATCTTTGAACCAGTAGCCAACGGTGTTAATGTCTACTTTCAATCAATCCACAATCTTGTGTACGGATTGAATTCCATTGGTCATAACTTCTTAGAACTCTAAGAAATCTATCTCTGAAGTTATTCACTAATGAGCATATGATTATTATCAGAATGAGGATTTGTAGAGATTTTAGTCATTTTTAATAGTTGAGTTCATGAATCATGATGAGTACCATACTAGGATGAAAGAATTCAATGATTATCTCACTTAGATTAACACATGAATTCAACTATCAAAATGACTACGATCTTCACAAATCCGTTTGAATAAATATGATTACGTTCGTTTTTCCTCAGTTCTTAATGGTAATATTTAAAAGGGTTTACTAATTCAAAGTTTAGAATGTACATTTCACTTTATTTTACAATTCATCTCCTGTTATCGTGAAGAACTCCGCCTGGAGTCTCTTCGGTGGCTACTGCCGTCCCCAAGTTTGAATAAAAGAGAAGGATTGGGCATGGAGCTAGCGACCCCATCCCGTAGAGAACTAACTCGCTAAAAAACTCAGGATTTTCAACAGTTATTTAAATGCAAAGATAGATAGTGGCTAACAGTCGAATCCAGTTTGACGAGCGTTTTGTCCTACTCGAGATTCTTCATCTAGATGCATCTGCATCTTAGAGTTCATGTTCACCCTGGAACTCGAACCCAGTACTGTTCACTCCAAACACCATTGCATTATCCACTTAGCTACAAAGTCCTGATAGCCACTAGCTTGTGCAATAGCATGAAGTTTAAATTCATTTTGTATTGTTTGTTTAAACCTTCCCATTGATGTTTACGACCGCAATTGATCAGTCTCTTGTTGGCATATGTGCATACTGTGGCTATTGCCTCGATATTGCCTTAATTCAGAAGCATTATAAGCAAAGGATGAAACGCTCACCTTGGATTCCACTGCTAGCCACTATTCATCTTTGCTTATAATGCTAGTAACCTAAGACAATATCGAGGCAATCCTCACAAGATGCACATATCCTAATAAGAGACAGACTGATCAATTGCGGTCGTAAACATCAATGGGGATATTCAAGTAAACAATACTAAATGAATTTAAAATTCACCCCATTGAACAACAAAGTAGATATTAGGACTCGGTAGCTAATTGGACAACGCGATGGAGTTTGAAGCAAACGTTACTGAGTTCGAGTCTCATAATGGACATCAACTCTTAGATGCAGGTACATCCAGCTGATGAGTCGCGAATGGGACGAAACCCGCGTCCTGGATTCCACTGCTAGCGACTATTCATCTTTGCTTAGAATGTTTTGAATTAAGGCAATATCGAGACAATACGCACACAACCTGAAACGATGAATATTTTGTTTCTCTTTAATTAAATTTCATGTAGATTACTGGATTCACTGTTGAAGAATTAGAAGATGCCATTATGATCTTACGAGAGCGTAAATCAAAATCTCAATCAGTCAATGATGATCTATTACCGAATTTATTGGATCAAAATAAAGGTAAGTTTATTGATAATAGTTGTAATATGTGGATATTAGTGAACTGTTAAGAAAACTGTAAAGAATACCATTTCAATTACCACTTAGGAGAGTTGTTCAAATGACAATTATAGACTATTGAAATAACTGTTAGAAATTTTCTGGTTAGCATTGTTTTTTAGCAAGGTTGTTTTCTATAGGATGCGGTTGCCAACCCCCATACCTAATTGTCCTCTTTTACCCGGGCTTGGGAACGGCAGTAGCCCTAGAAGAGCTTCAGGCGGAGAATCCTGACGAGAGGCCGATGCTCCTCTATGAGGAGTAACAGGCGTAAGTAAGTTAGTTCGTAGATGCAGACTACTTGGTTGGGGTCCGCGTGACTTTCGTAACCAATGGTTGGAGACTCTTGGTGACATGGCTCAGAATCGATCACAATGGCGTAGGTGTATACACTCTCTTTCTTTCTTCAAACTATGAGATTAAAATCGCTTCATAACTTTCTTTCTACCAGCTAATTCTTTCTTCTTGTACTATATCCTTATATGCAATCTTTCTCCTATATATTACCACCTTTGACCTAACCACTCCTATGAATCCGGTGTTCAACTTGCTGTGCTAATGAGGTATGGCAACCTGGACCGATGCATATATGTGCCTGGTCCTACGTTGTAGCTGACTGACTGAAGTTAGTTCGTCTAGGGTCTTCATCAATATATCTTCCTTATAAGATTTCTTTTACCTTCCTTCCAACTGTTCATGGAGTTACAGTTGAAGTGTTATGTAATAAACATTAGATCTAACCAATTAGCATAGATCTTCTTTTTATAGGAAGAATCTATTCACAACAAAATTCAACCAACTTAATATATAAGTATCAATTACTACCCCATAGGTAATTGTATTCATACACATATGTCAACTTATGAACATAGTAGAGTGTGACGTCATCATTAACATGATGTTTATTTTGATAAAATTTTGTTCTTTGAGCTGAATGATTTGGTCGTGGAGCTTTTCACCGTTCTTCTGAACGACATCATCAACACAAACTTCAGATAGAAGTTTTTTATGTTTTTTGTGAACTAAAGACATTATTCTTTCGATTAAAATAATCTAGGCATCATTATACATTCAATTGATAGTTAATTCTAACCTTCAATTGTCAAACACAGTTGAAATAGATAACATGATTGACGTCAACTTTAGCTTGCTTACTTACTTACGCCTGTGACTCCCAATGCAGGATAGGCCGCCGACCAGCATTCTCCAACTCACTCTGTCCTGAGCCTTCTTTTCTAGTTCCATCCAATTCTTGTTCATTCTTCACATGTCTGTCTCCATTTCTCGCAGTAATGTATTCCTCTTCTCCTTTGACCATAAGGATTCCATGTGAGGGCTTGTCTTGTGACACAGTTCGGTGCTTTCCTCAATGTGTGTCCTATCCACCTCCAGCACTTCTTCCTGATCTCTTCCTCCACTGGAATCTGGTTTGTTCTCTTCTACAGTGGGTTGTTCCTGAAAGTGTCTTGCTAACGGACTCGAAGTATTTTGCGTAGAAAACTGTTAATAAACACTTGTACTTTTTGGATGGTGGCATTCATAGTTCTTCAAGTTTTCGCCCCATGCAGTAGAACTGTCTTGACATTTTGTTATGTCTTTGGACTGTCTACCCACTTTTAGTGCTGAGGATACTTATCTAATTCAGATTAATACCTTGGCGCGATAAGCTGACCGACCTAACCTTGAGGCTAGTACGCGTGAATTCGAAGTGGGGTAGAAAGAAGAAAACTATCCTGTCACCTGATTGGCTGACAAGCACATGAGTGATAGAAAATAAGACAACTGGAACACCACTCGATCTATTCCCGATTTCAGATCAGTGTAAAGAGAGATACATGAATAAATAGGTGAATAACCCGATCACAACGTACAATAATTAGGAAAAATACAGTTGTGTCCACCTTGACAAAAATAGTTTTAACTGTCATTCAACTGAGTGCATAAATAAGTGAAACTGGTTGACGTTGTGATCCTTGTAGAGTGTGACCAATTTGGTAAACTGGAATAAATAGAAAAAAGAAAAATGGTTAGTTACTAGGTGCAAGTAATAGCTAAGATATCACGATTAATATCTTCCGTCAGAAACATATGCTCTTCTCTTTGGGTCCACTTGCAGAATATCTGGTGTTCTACATTTCCGTAATGTTCTTTCAACAGGATTTTGTTCAGGTTGCACAGTTTTCTGAGTCGCTGAACATTTTACACCGAAACTGTCCAAAAAGATTTTCCACATTGAGCCCAGTTTCTCAGTTTTCTGTGAAGTTCCCAAATTTTCCAGTATGTGGTTGACATGACGTGTCCACTGTTGACCTTCAACTTCCACCACATACATTACATTTCCTCGTCTTTTAAGTATGCGCCCACTTGTCCATTGCGGAGGTGAGTATCAGAAACCACGGACGTATGCTTTTGGATTATTTTGGAAGATTCTACTTCTCGCCCCATGATGTCGATCAAATTGGATTTCCATCTTTCGGTTTCTTCTTCCTATGCCATTTTGCTCTGATTTTATAGCATCGAGAACAGTTTTAACTTTTCTACCAAACATAATTTCTGCTGGAGACATTTGATTTGGTGCTGATGGACTTGGAGTTGTTCTGTAGACCGATAGAAAATCATCAAGAATTTCCTTTATCTTTACCTCCCCTTTTGCCTTCAGTAGAGCTCTTTTGAAGGTATTCACAAACCTTTCGACTTGACCATTCGATTGTAGATGGTATTGAGGTGAACGAACATGTTTGACTCCAAATCTGTTGCAGAAATCTGATAAGATGGGAGAAGTAAACTGAGTGCCGTTATCCGACACAAGGATATCTGGGACTCCAAAGCGGGAGAATAACTGCCGTAACTCCGTAATCGTCTCTTGAGAAGTGATTTGATTCATAAGAGGGATCTCCGGCCGTTTTGAGTAAGCATCAACACAAACGAATAGATTAGAGACAAAAATAAATGTTAGTGTTTTACAAGCTTTGCATAAAATGAAATAATGTCCCGAAAAATAGCTTTCGTAGTTTGTCAGGGCTTCTTGTTTCCCTGTTCACATCACATTTGTATTGGACATGCTGACTTTGATATTGGTTGAGTTTTGTTATTTTGAATTCCAGATATTATTCAATTATAAATATACTGCTCTTGCTTTACCGATCCACACCTTCACATCTACATCAGATCCGCTGTGTTCATCAATCATACCATTCAGATATCTAAATATTTTGATAAGTCTTGTTAATTTGACCGCTTTATTCGGTTCCTAAGCTATTCTGATAACCCGCAAGCTAGAACTACGCAGCGAACTGAACTCGATAGAAAAAGGCGCAAAATAAGCAAAAACACTTTACTCCAAAGGGTCATTTTTGTACAGAAAAACACGGGTATCTATAAATGTTAACATTTGTTAAATCAACATCATATTTTGGTTAATCCGCTAAAAGACATATTATGCTACTGACCAATAGTAGCACGCCACGTTGATATCCTAGAAAGCTCCATCATGCTTTGATTGGCTAGGACTCTTCCGCTTCTTTAGAGCCTCTGGAGGCTCCATTGCAATTCTCAGAAAGCTGACTCAACAGATGTTTACATCATTCAAATCTTCTCCCATCAACTATGATTCAATTGTTACATCTTTTGTTATATTGGACAATCTTTTCTTTTAGATCCATTGAAACAACTTAATGAAGCGGAAGTATTACTTGCGGATACAATTAATGAATTAGAGAAAACACGTAAATTATTAAGTGTTCAATATAAAATTAATAAAGATTATCAAATTGAAATTAAACAATTAACTGATCAGTTAAATGAATTAAAATTAGAATCAGAACAACGTTTAATGGAACATAGAAAATTATTAGAGATTCGTTCGAATCGAATTAAACAATTAGAAAATCAATTACGTGATTTAACTTATGGTACATTGAATAAATATAAGGTAAGTATCATTTTGTTCCTATTGATGGTTTATAAAATTACGAATGGATCAATCTGTGAATCTTTTAAGCATTGATTCAATATTGTCTTAGATGATTAGCGTTTCGTCCTGTTTGAGACTCATCAGCTGGATATATCGGCATCCTAGAGTTGATGTTCATCCTGAGACTCGTCAGTAAGTCAGTCAGTCAGTCAATAACAACGTAGAACTTCGTACATACGTACATCAGTTCGAGTTGTTATATCACATTAGCACAGAGATGATTCTGGGACTCGAACCTAGTACTGTTCGCTTCAAACGCTATCACGTTATCTACTTAGCTACTGAGTCCTGATAGACATGTTCTTGTACAATGAGGTGAAGTTTAGATTGACTTGTTATCGTTTGCTTGAATCTTTCGATTGATCTTTAGGATTGCTATCGATCAGTTATTTATTGGCATATGTGAATACTGTGAGGATTGACTCGATATTGCTTTAAGTCACAAGCTATGTAAGGAAGGATGAATAGTGGATAGCAGTGAAATCCATGAACAGCGTTTCGTCCTATTTGAGACTTATCAGCTGGATGTATCGACATCCTAGAGTTGATGTCTGTTTCGGGACTCGAACCTAGTACCGTTCGCTTCAAACGCCATCAAGTTATCGTCTTAGCTACTGACTCCTGATAGCCACTTGCTTGAGCAATGGGGTAAAGTTTAAATTCACTTATCAGTATAGGGGTTGTGGAGATTATTAAGTTTTTGATTGAGATCATGAACCGAGACTGAGGACCCTGGGTTAGAGCGAGATCGTGGATGCGCACTGCTGAAAAGTCCCACAATAGGACGAAACGGCCTTCCAGTGCTTCCAGATTTCCAATGGTAGTCTAACATCAATCGGTTCATGATCTTATTCAAAAACTTAAATTCACCTGTTATTGTTTGCTTGAATCTTTCCATCGATGTTAAGGATTGCAACTGACCAGTCACTTATTATATCTTGTGAGGATTGCCTCGATATTGCCTAAAGTCATAAGCATTATAAGCAAAGATGGATAGTGACTAGAAGTAGAATCTAGGGTGCACTTTTTGTCTTATTTGAGACTCGTCAGCAAGATCTACCTGTGTCTCAAAGTTGATGTCCACTAAGGGACTCGAACTTAGTACCTTTCGCATAAGATACATATATTCCAATAAGAGACTGATCAATTACAGTCCTAAACGTCAATGGGAAGATAAAAACAAACAATGTCAAGTGAATTAAACTCTACCCCATCACACAAGCAGGTGGCTATCAGGACTCATTAGTCGAGTGGTTAATGCGTGGAGCTTGGAGTGAACGGAACTGGGTTCGAGTCCCTCACTGTACATTAACTCAGATGCAGGTACATCCAGCTAACCAGTCCCGGACAGGATGAGACGCTCATCAAACTGGATTCCACTGCTATCCACTGTCCATCTTTGCTTATGATCATAAATGTTATGAATTTTTACTTTTTTTGTGCTTACTGAATAAGACCAGTAAATTATTTTAGTTCATTAATGACAGATCAGCTTTACGTTGATAGTATTAGTGACCTTCAGATTGTGAGAAGAGATAATCAGTTTTGATTTGAAAACGTTTTGAGACTATAATTTGTGGAAGAACGTTGAAAGAGTTCAAGATGACCTTGAGACGACTCACTAACTTAATAGGGTGAAAAGATCGTTAGAAATTAGGATTATGATTTTACTATGATCGGAATATTTCCCATTTATGGTGATACAAGATAGTGAGACTATAATTTATGGACGACCATTGAGCGACGCCAGACTGACCTTAAAAGTGTTCACCTAATATCTAAGACAAAATGTGGGTTATAAACCAGTGTATGAGGAATTAGAATTACGATTTACAATTGGTGATTAAGGTTAGAAATTAGATTTAGGGTTTTCATCACGAACTAACATCAGCTATAATGCCAAAACTTTATTTACCCAAATAGATGAGTGAATCTCTTGCCGAAATCCGAGACCTCTTATCCTATACGTAATTGGTTCGTCCATAAATTCTACTCTCGCCATACACGATTCCAGTCTACCTGCATCTCAGAGTTGATGTTCACTAAGAGACTCGCACTTAATACCTGGAATCACCAAACAGTCTTTTCGTCCTAGAATGAAATTACTCAATAGTGTTCAACCACGACCACACACGAGGGAACCAAACCTAGGGCTTTCAGTCTCGGGATCGAACTTCCAAACACTAGACTACTGCTCCTAGATCCATCGGTGTTAATGTCTATCCTCATTCAATCCAAGATCTTTTCGACCATCTTCCATTGTCTTCGGTGGGTAACTGTTTCACACCCGAAATGGACTAGCTTCACAGGTCATGACTTCTCACTAGAACTCCGGAAATTTCCTATCGGCTCAATGGTTCAGGGATTGAGCGTTAGTACGCTGGATCAAAAGTTCTGGATTTCACCAAATTAAAACCCGATCTTCATCTCTATTCCCTTTTAACTGTAAGTAGCTCAGTTCGACTTCTTATTGAAAACATTATGTATGGTTAATTTGTTCCCTTTGGACAATATCTTCAATCATAGACTGATAATGGCTTAAGAACTCTTGATAGCCAGTGGTAACTGGAAAATTGTTTTGCTCTATATCATGCATCTTCAGTGGTGTCCACTTATGGACTAAAATCTAAGGTTACTATTTTCGAAGCCATGACATGATATCAGCAATTAGTTATTTAAACGGATTAACATAATATGCACTCCAGTAACTGCTATGATTGAATTATGATTGTTGTGCTGAACATAATTATTATATCAGAAGAGGTTTTTGTGGGACTTCTTAGCAGTTCGCATCCGCGACCCCACTCGCCGGATTCGAACTCAGGGCCTTCGGTTTCGCGCGCGAACACTTAGACTCTAGACCATTGAATCGGCATCGACATACTCATCACTCTATAATTCATTTATTGTATATAAGTTATTTAAATGTGTGTGTGCATGGGGGTGATAATTCTAGACATAACTATGTGTAAATCTTATTTACATTACATTTTTAATGTGCATTTTGGGATCTAACAGAATGATCAACTTTCGAATGACAAGCTAACAACAGAAGATGCTTTAAAACCAGGAGAAAGCTTAATTGAGGTATGTAAAAGTGGATGTTTATGATTGATTGATTTATTTAAACACGTAAACATTGGTACAAGAAGGCACCAAACAGATATGCGCCACATAAATCATTCGGTTTATATGAGGGCTGGAATAATGCCTGGGTACCAAAACTGAAGCAGTTGTTTTACTTAGGAGGCCACACCCGGAACCTTCGACCTAAATGTCTAATCCGCAAGGTAGTGGAGCAACGTCAGGAGATTCGGTACCATGGTAACCGGTCACTAACGATTGGTTCATAAGCCATTTGTTCCCTCAAGATCGTGGATCCCATGTGCACCATTAGTTTGGAATGAGGGTTTTCCAACTCCCCTATGTGGATCCTCCATATACACTTAGTCGGTTAAAGCGTTGGACATTCGCTTTTTTCCTCTTAATTTCGTAAATAACACCGGTAGTGCGAGTAGGCAATGAGTAGGACTTTCTTTTCAGTGGCTGTATACGTGCGGCCATGTGAGAGCATTTGGAGAGGGAGAGTTGACTCTCCCCACTCTCGGCCGTACCAGGGAATTTGGGGGCACGTTATGATATATCTTCGAATATATGTTTTAGACTAGAATTCTCCATGATAACAACGAATAAATCAAAAAATGTCTTCATTCTTTTTACTAAATGTCAAAATGGTCATTTACACTACACTGACATTACCCATGATTTCAATAAGGAAGTGTTACGGTGTATGGTAGTTTCTATTAGATAGTGATATTGATTAGACGATTCCAGTACTTGAGTCCAACCTGGTATGTAACTGAAATGATTAGGAAATACTTAAAAGTCAACTAAATATCACATTTGTACAATAAATAATTGAAACAAATCACTAGTCTTAAAACGAGTTTTAAATCTTTGATTTGAAGATGACCCAGTCACTGGAAATGATCAATCTTCTCTATATATTCAAAAAACAAGTTTCTCTCATTTAAAATCTAGTCTAGGCATTTCATAATTCATTTTAAATATGAGAGTCAGTGAGAAAGCTTACTGATCTTCAATTCCTATTTACGTTACTATAGTAGGTGCAACTTGGACTGATGCATATATATACCTGGTCCTACGTTGTAGCTGACTGACTGACTGAGTAGGTAATATGGAGATTTGTGAATTTCACAGTTTACATCACTAACTGATTTTAGTTAAGCAAATACTAAAAATAAAGAAGCGCCGGGGAGCTGTTTTGTTCTCATGTGAAACTCCTCATCATTGTACCTACACCACCTCATAATCTGGAATCAAACCCAGACTCTCCAGGTTTTGCTGAGACTACATAACCTTCAGATCACTGAATTACTATCCAGTAATTCATATTTTTAACTTTAATCAATCCACAATATCGTGTAACTTCATTCTAATCTCATCGTTAGGTACTCGCCTCACTCGCCATATGGTTGGACTCCACTAATCAAGGCTTCTTACTGGAATTCTAGTGATGACCTCTCGAATTTAGTCACCGTGATATTAAAGTGTCCTCAAACACTTATTCCATATTAACTACGTCAAACAAAAGGCTGGTTATATTCGAGAGAAAACGAAGACTTGAAAGAGATAACTAGTCATTGTTCACTGCCAGCTTATACGATGGCTACGTAAAATATGACATGATTTGCACATCTTTCAATTGTTCTGTACATACTTTTTCATCCTTCCAATTCTGTTGTTATTCCAACTCCTTTCTGTTTTCTTTACTTTGGTATCTTTTCAAGGTTATGAAATGTTAAAGTTTCAAAAAGATCTATTTCAATGATTTCCCAAGTGCAATGAACAACAATTAGAATAACCAGAGAGGGGTTTCATGGAGACTGTAGTAATTTCATAGTGGAATTCATGAATCAAGTGAAGCTAAACTACCATGGGAAACTTGAAACCACAAAACCCCTCTCTGATTATAATCATCATATGCTCACTAGTGACTATCCCCAAGACTTTTTTCCTGGAATTCTAGTGAGAAAGCATATCTCTTGCGAAACAGTAACTCATTGAAGACAATGGTGGACGGTGGCTCAATCTCGTGGATCGATTGAAGTTATACATTAACACCGTCGGATGACGGTTCAGTATTCTAGAGGTTAGGCGTTCACACGCGAGACTAATAGGTCCTGGGTTCGAATCTCGTGAGGTGGGATCGTGAATGTGCACTGGTGAGGAGTTTCACAATAAGACGGAACGGCCATCCAGTACTTCTAGGTTTTGTAGATAGTCACTAGTGAGCATATGTTGATTAGTATCAGAAGAGGTTTTGTGAATATTATAGTAATTTCAATAGATGAGATCCTAAATTAATTGAAGCAAAACCACCATGAAAAACTTGGAAGCGCTGGACGATCATTTCGTTCTACTATGAGACACCTCAGCTATGCGCATCCACGATCCCACACTGCGAGATTCGAACCCAAGACCTATCAGTCTCATGCATGAACGCTTAACAACTATACCATTGAACTGACACATCCATCATCGTCTTTACTGATCTATTATCTTACAACAGACCTGATTAACTTTAACAATCATCTATTTCAATCAATCAAACTCGAATCTAACATTCTACTCAATTCTATTACATAATAATAATAATAATAATAATAAATATAATAATAATAATAATAATAATAATAACAAAAGATTACACTTTCTATTTTTTTTTGTTTTTACTCTTTTCTCATAGTTACATATAGGTCAATTATATTTGTTACCATCGTTACTATCGAAATATTATCCAACAATATCATCTAATATCAATCATGATAATAATCATAAGAATGAAGAATTCATTCAATTATTTTTAACATGGGATTTTTATGATTATGAAACACAAGCAACATCCATTTTACTTGTACAGGATTCAATTGATTTCAATATGACAATACAATATCCTATAGAAGTGAATGATACATTCATGAATTATTTAATTAAGGTAAAATAGAGAAAGAAAGATTGATTAACTTTCTTTTTGGCGGAGGGGGGGAAGGGGACGTAGATGGGGGGGTAATGATGATTATTATGATTATGTTTTTTTTTAATTTTCGTTAGATACAGTACATTTTTCATAAATGTGTATTGTATCGATTTTTTATACGGTGAAATTTATCAGTGGTATAACTTGTTGCTTTGTACCCCTATCAATATACGACGTAATGATACCGCCAATAAGAGAACAGTGATTTATTGACCGGTGCAATAATGCATAAAATCATACGAGTAGTATAGAATCTTCATCGGTCCTTCTTCCTGTCTAGCCTTACTTGTTAAGTCCATAACATCATTCTCAGCCACCGCGATATGAACCGTGTATATCAAATATATCGGGTTTATATACAAACCAAACAAATCACACTGCACTACAATATTCATACAAGATTTAGCCCTATTCATGTATAAATGTAATTATACTGTCAATTAGAGAACAGTGATTTATCAACCGGACTAATGACGCGTAAAACCCGTACGAGGAGTCTAGGTTACTCATTGGTCCTTCTTTCTACCAAGCCCTGTCTGACTGTTGAGACTAGAACGCTAACCTTAGCCACTACAATATGAATCATGTATTTCAAATATACTAGATTCATATACAAACCAAACAGACCACATCATACCATGAAATCTAGCCAAAAGCGGTTGTGAATGTGATAGACTGTAATGAATAGACTGGGGAAGAACGCAAGAACGGTAAATTGTATGACAATGGTCTATAGGTCAAAATAAAGCTTATAATAAGAGGAATATGAATATACATAGTATTAATCCATAAACAGATCCCAACAGTTACTATCCATATATTTTTTATAATACAGAAGTTTACTTGTAATGTTTACTCATTTAGAAGTAAGAAGCGACATATAAGTTACAATAGAGCCTGTATATATTACACAGTATATATCCGATTTTTGCGCATACATTTTCCAGCAGTTTATAGTCGTCCAGAGTTATCTTTTTCATTGTGATGTAACTGCTGATTATTGACAACTAGATGTTTTACGATACTACGTTTTGTGCTAGTTGACACCATTGATAAAGCATATCTGCGATTTTGAGGGTACAAATCATACTTGGTAGATACAAATCAATGTCACTCAGTTTAAATGTCTGTAAAGTTCCCAGTGATCTATTCAAACTTGTACTAACCTTCTATAGCACTGAGGTATTTTTGTGATGTGTGCTACTGATATTGATAGATATAAGTAGTATGCACCATCAATCAAATGTGAAATACCTGATGGCAGAAGGCTGAGAAAATTAAAGAAAAGAGAACGAGAACAGAAAGTGATTGTTGTAGAAAGGAAGTAACAGTCATATTTGATTGTCTCTACTGGTATTCTTGTACACTATATGTGCACTGATGGACGACGTCACTACATGTATAATGAATTAAAAATTTTAGCTTAAAGGAAGTCAATAAACTCTTCATGTGTATATCACCAAACCATCTCACAGAAGTGTGCTCATAATCCAATTTAGTCACCTTTAAAACATCTTTATTCTTTATTCTAGGAACCATGCACTGTGGAAATGCATCAAGTTATCAATTCCAATTATCGTACTATCGCTATTGGAAAACTTCATTTTTCACAATTATTCACTGGAAAAGGTAAAATAAATCCCTTATTTATTCATATTCAGAGAGAGGTTTTGTGAATATAGTTGAATTCATCAGTCAATTGAAGCTAGATCATCTGGAAGCGTTGAAAATTAACACCGTTGGATGCCGGCTCAATGGTCTATAGGTTAAGCGTTCGCACGTTAGACCGATAAGTCCTGGGTTTGAATCTCATGGGGCGAGATCGTGGATGCGCACTGCTGAGGTATCCCATACTAAGACGAAATGTTAATCCAGTACTTCTATGTTTTCCATGGTGATCTGGCTTCCATTGACTCGTGAATTCAACCATAAAATTAATTCATATTTTGAAAAATAACTGTATACGAAATCTATTCATAAATGTGGTAACTAATCAACTAAGATTTGTTATTACATGAAGGGAGCACCTTCATTAAATTTTGAGACCTCTTTTTAAAGATAATATTTCAAAGACAGCAAATCTCTTCAAGTACACCAAACAAATCAATGATGTTTGCGACGACTACAAAGATGTTTCTAAGCCATGATGATGGTAGATCATCTATGTTGATGAAAAAAATGGACGTGTGAAGGCTATACTAAATAATTTCTGATAAAATTGAGCGTTGGGTGGATCTCTAATCATAAAAATGATGATATATTTAGATTGATATCATGAATGGACGACCGTTGGATGCTGGCTCATTGGTCTAGAGTGCGCGATCGAAGATCTTGGGTTTGAGTTCCATGTGGATGTGCACTGCTGAGGTGTCCCACACTAGGACGAGAGAGCTGTCAAGTGCTTCCAGGTTCCCAATGGTGTTCTGGCTTAGATCGACGCGTGAATTCAACTATTAAATTATTACAGTTTCTACAAATGATCATTCCGATAGTGATCATCATGTGCTTAATAGTGATTGGCTTCAAAATGTATTTCTTAGAGTTCTAGTACGAAGCTGTGAACAGTGGAGTTCAACCGTGTCTGTTGTGGGGAAGTGACTCACTGAAGAAAATGGTGAACGGCCGTGCGATATCGTGGATTGGTTGAAGTTAGACATTAGGACTGCTGGATACCAGCTCAATGGTCTAGAGGTTAGACGTCCGCTCACGTGACCGAAGGTCATGGACTCAAGTTCATCGCATGGGGTCGTGGTTGTAAACTTCTGAGCCCCATACTAAGATGAAACCGTCATCTCGTAATTTCAGGTTCTCAGTGGTAGTCTAGCGACTCATGAATTCAACCATTAAAAATAGATTTCCCGATAGAACATGACGTAAAATGGTTTTCATTTGAATTTCCACGTTTATCATCAATCAGTGAAAGGAATTATCAATCGCCATCGTTACTACTGATACTTTATGTCATTCCAGTTAATATTTCCAGTTATTATAAGATCATTATTCAAGCAGGTAATACTCTTTATAAAGCCTATCATTATAGACTAGGTTTAACTGATATTCATGATAATCTCCACAACCCCTATACTGATAATTAACATGGGCTTACTAGTGACTAGCTTAGTGAGAAAATTCTCGAAGTCCTATTGAGAAGCCGTGACCAGTGGGGCCAATCTCTGTGGGGTAGAGACAGGTATCTACCTCAGTATAATGGAAGATGGTAGCGCGATTCCATGGTTTGATCGATGTTAGACACTAATACCACTGGATCCTGGCTCAGCGGTCAAGTAGGTTAAGCGTTCGCGCGTGAAACTGAAAGCCCTGCGTTGGAATCCAGCGAGCGGGATCGTGTATGCGCATTGATGTGGAGTCCCACAATAGGACGAAATGGCCTTCCAGTGCTTACAGGTTTCGAACGGTGGTCTAACATAGAATTCTCAGAAAAATGTATTTTAATAATTTTCCGTTTTTTAATTCTTAGTCGATCCTGACGATAACTATTGAATGATCTCCAGTCCGATGTTAGTAGTCCAGTCAATCAACATCTAAATAATGTACATTCATTTTCTATGTATATTGCTAGCAATCACGATATCTGTGATTGTACTTCTTTGTAAGCCGAACAGCGAAATGTCGTAAATGTTTCATAACTGCATCTGAATAGGTTATGAGACTAATGAACATTATGTTGTATTAGAAAAAACAAACAAGAAAACAGATAACTTGTTGAAATATCTAGATGTCAGGAACAGGTAGTCCAGATATTCAAGTAGGCCACCTTGTATATATATAATTGGAAATAGATCATCATTAATTGTTATCTTGTAACTAATCAAACGATAAGTATTCTAGTGAATTATAAATGCATTTCATTGAGAAATGAATGAAATAGAATGACGAACTCTATTTACTTATTATTTCATTTATTTGAACATATAAATATTGGTACAAAGGAGCACCAAATGGATATGCGCCACACAAGTCACTTGATTTGTGTATGAGCTGTGATACTGCTCGTATGACCAGAACGAAGCAAATGGTTTTCATAGGGGAACACTCCTTGAGCCTTCAACTTATGGGTCGAATCGACAAGGTAGTGGATCAACGTTGAGAGACGCTGTCCCATGGTAGCCGGTAACTAACATTAAGTTTATACGGCACTTGTTCCCTCAGGATCATGGACCTCATATGCACCACTGGTTTGGAACCAGGGTTTTCCAACTCCTCTACGTGTATGCTCCATATCCACCGAACTGATTAAAATGCCTGATATTCGATTTTCATTTTCTCGATTACTTAAAGATGACACCCGCCACGAGAAGCAGTGAGTAGGACTTCCCTGTCACTGACTGTATACGTGTGGCCATGTGAAAGCATTTCGAGAGAAAGAGTGGACATACATAACACACTACGGAGAAAACAACACGTCGATGCATTCATGTCTGCAAAACGCTCACTATGTATAATAATGAATGTGTGTCTGAACTCTTGAATCAAGGTTTTTCAACCCCCCTGAGTGCATCTCCCATGTCCATTAACCCGGTTAATGCGCCGAACATTCACGTTTCCTCCTCTCAAATTCCTAAACGCCGCAACGTGGCGGGAAGGTAGTAAGTAGGACATCCCTCACAGTGAATGTGTAAGTGTGGTCAGGCGAGAGTATTTGGAGAGGGAGTACTGACTCTCTCCTACCTCGGTCGTACCAGGGCATCTGAAGGCAACAAACTCTATGTTATGATATTAAGTTCAAGATTTTTTAATGAAATATATTCAAGAAATTCATCAAATAATCTAAACAATGAAAAAGAAACTGTCCATTTTCAGTTTGTAACATTAAATCAATTACTGAATGTATTGAATTCAAAAAAGTCTAGTTCCTTTTTCTTGGTTATTACAACTATTGAAATTGTCTTTCATATTGGATAAGGTAATTATCATAGTAGATATCTGTCAGAATAGTAGAAACTCTGCAATATTTACAAATGATATGGTGTATCCTACTAATATAAGTCAACAGATATAAGCAGTATGTGTATCATCAATCGAAACTGAAATATCTAGTGGCAGAAGATTAAGAAGATCAAAGACACTGTCAGCAACAACCTACTGTATGAGAGAACAAACCAGATCCCAACGCATGAAGAAATCAGGAAGAAGCGCTGGAAGTGGACAGGATACACATTGAGGAAAGCACCCAACTGCGTCACAAGGCAAACTCTCACTTGGAATCCTGGTGGCCAAAGGAGAAGAGGAAGATCAAAGAATACATTACATTGAGAGACAGACATGAGAAGAGTGAACAAGAATTGGATAAAACTGGAAAGGAAGGCTCAGGACAGAGTGCATTGGAGAACGCTGATCGGCAGCCTATTACCCATTGGGGTTAACATGCGTAAGTAAGATGTCGATAAATATAATTAGTATATACCATCAATCGTAAGTGAAATGCCTGAAGACAGAAGGTTAAGAAGATTGAAGAGAATACAATGAGTGGAAGTGAAGAAACAATGAAGTTTAAGATGATTGATTGACACTTTTTCAATGAAGTATTTACTGTATGATTCTCATATTTAAATAAGTAATTCTGCAGTTTTGGTTGTTCCGTATTTGTGTTCTCATTCACTACAATGTTACATTCTAAGAACTAGTTACTGACAATAATGATTTTTTTTCTTCATTCTATTCAATTTTAGACGACATTATAGAATTACCTGGTCCTGGTAGTGTTATACGTCGACATGGTCAATTAGATTTATTTCTTATCTCTACTCCAGATAATTCAATGAATAGTAAAGAGATGAATAAAGTAAATGAGAAAATTAAAGTAGGAACATTAGATTATTGGATACGATTATCTGCACCAATGTCAGATTCTATAAGGTAAGTCATATAGTAAATGTCATTTTGCTTTGATTTGTGATGAATCTTATATCTAGAGCTTAGATTCTTGCTAGACCATATACGACTTTAGAACTTGAACACTAGATCTCTCCATGTAGCAAGTGAGAATAAAAGAAAGCAAGTGAGAAGGTACGAAAGTCTAAGGTATTTATAGTTTTTTTAGTCAAAATGAAATCATCATTCAGTCATCCAATCCGCATATAGTGAGTTTTAGCATATGTCAAATAGGAAAGCTACACATCGAGTTTTTGGAATGTTCTTTTAAAAGATGATTGGGTGGAATGTTTTTGGCTATTTCAGAGCTTCCTTGAGTTCAGCTGGAGATAGTCCTTAGATCTTAATTATTGATTTTATTCATAAATAGATGATTACTTTATCAATGAATCAAATATATTGTTTCTATTCATATATATTCATAGCAAAAAGTCTGTAGTGACCTACTTTTACCAAGAGAACGCGATTGATTTAGTTGAAACACTTATTATTATAACCAATTGTACCAGTGATTGTGTTTACTGTGCTCGTTTGTTTAACTGTGCTAAAGACAGCCATATTCCTCCTCTATTACTCTCCCGCGGATTGTGACCTCGTACGTTCGTTCTCTTGCCTGCTGATTCCACTTGTACTCCTTTGGCACGATCTCGGTATCCTTTCGATACCACGAGATCGCCAACGAATAAATCTGGTTACGTTCAATCTTTGTCTTCTGATTTATTTGGTACGCGTTCCCCTGTAGTGGTGATCATAGTCAACCTCGACTGGACACCATACTACAAGTCTATGAGTTACTTATTGTATAACAAATTTAAATGAAAGTCATCTAATTATTAACTCTTTTATTGCAGATACAAGAATTAAGGCCTCTTTGTGCTTGTCTGTCAGTTCATTGGAAATAAAATCCACAATTTCCTGTAGTGCAACTTGATGAATAAAGACGATACATCTAATGAAATGCTGATTAGTTTTGGGGATGATTGAAAGAAAGTTAGGGGCGACCAAACCAAAATGTGGCATCAGTCATTGAAGTCACTAATTTCTAGTCTGAGCCATGTCGGTAGATGTAGATTACTTGGTTGAAGTCCGCGTGACTATCGTAACCATTGGTTGGAGACTCCAGGTGACATGGCTCAGAATCGATCACAATGGCGTCGGTGTACACACTATTTGTCTTGCTGTAAACCATGAGATAAAAATCGCTTCAAATATTTTTACCAACTAATTCTTTCTGCCTGTATTATGTCCTTATACACAACCTTTCTATTATATATTACCACCACTGAAGTGACTACTTCTATGAATTCGGTGTTCACCTTATTGTGCTAATCCAGTATGGCAACTTGGACCGATGCATATATGTGCTTGGTCCTACGTTGTAGCTGACTAACCGACTGACCGACATCTAATAACACCATGAATGTATTTTTGACCGATATGGTTTTATATCATGAACACATTTTTTAGGAGTCCTTGACACTACACTTAAAGATTTCTTGAAGAATTTGCAGTAACTATTTAGATATGATAGACTGAATCAATAATATCTTAAAGAGGTCGGAGGAGTAAGCGTTATTTTTTAAATCTATTTATAGCAGAACATATTAGCCTTTGTGTTATCATTCGTGTAGGTTTCAGCATTTTGAATACTTTTTTCCGAAGTAAAATCGTGTTGTTTAAGCTGCTGCAATGAATCTCCCATGCCATTCTTCACTACTCGTTTCTGATGTTTATTCCTGTGGTTTGTCGAGGCAGTGCGTACAGTATGCACATATCCCAACAAAAACCTGATCATTTACTCTCCTAAACGTTGATGGGAGGATTTAAATAAATAAAACAAAACGAATTGAGACTTCATCCCTCGACACAAGCAATCGGCTATCAGAACTCAGTAACTAAGTGAATAACAGGATGACGTTTGAAGTAAACGGTACTTGGTTCGATTCCCAGAGTGAATATCAAACCTGAGTTGCAAGTACATCCGGCTGACGAGTCTCAAATAAGACGAAACGCGAGTCTTTGATTTTACTGTTAGCTATTATCCATCTTTAGACCTTTATCTTGTTTAGATAGTCCTTTGTATTCATTTGAACTACACTATAACTTTAAAGTTTCGATAAAGATTCCTTGTATTTTCTTGTCAATATCCCATTCAATCTATATCTATCGTTTAAGTATCTAAGGCAATAATCGACTTGTGTTGATTTAAATCTTTCGAAGTTATTGGCTACACTATTTCGGCATAATGGTATTTCTACATTCATTTGATCAAATAACAGATATTCTCAACCAAATGTCTATAGAGTAAACTTCTATTTCACACTATATTACATAATTGATAATCAAATTAATAAGCACATAATATGACTTGGTGGTATTACAATAAATATAGTTTCCATTGAACAACACCAATTGGTCATAGATACTTATTCTCCTCTTTAGCACTTAATATCATAAGAATATCAAAAGATAACAAATAACTTGTAACTATAAGGAGTTGTTACGTCACCAAAAATCCAGTTCGTTATATATATATATATATATATTTCTAGTATGGGACTCCACGGCTATAGGCGGCCACGATCCCATCCCGTGAGATTCGAACCCAGTACCTATCAGTCCTATCAGTGCTCCCAGATTTTCCCTGGTGGTCTAGCTTTAATTGACCCATGATCTCAACCATTAAATTACTAGAATATCCACAAAACTCTCTCTGATATATATTTATATCTATTTAGACTATAATTAAAATGGGATGTCGAAACAGGCGATATTGCCTTAATTCACAAGCATTATAAGCAGAGATGAATAGCTGTTAGCCATGGAATCCAGTTTCATGCGCATTTCATCCTATTCGGGACTCGTTATCTGCATGTACTTGCATCTCAGTATATAATTCATTGACAAAATATCAATCCCTTATCTCAGGCTTCATTTTTCATTCGTTTATGTTATGGATGTTTATTTCACTTGTTAAGTATTGTGTAAATGTTGTTTTCTATTTTATGGTACGATGTGGTTTGTTTGTTTGGTATATAAATAGAGTATGTCTGAAATACAATGATTCATATCTCAGAGGCTGTGACTTTTGGTCTGGACTCAATTGGCTGGGATAGACAGGGGAGCGGGACCAATCCGGGCTCTAGGTCGTCCACTGCATGTTTACGTGTCCACTGTAATCGATCGATATAAAACGCTGCTTATCAGAACCTGCAGTCTCACACGTTACAACAGTTTCCTTACCAATCATTCTCTGTTCTCATTCTCTTTTCTTCAATCTTATTAACCTTCTGCAGTCAGACATTTCACTTTCTATTAATGATATACATACTACTTATATCTGTCGACATCAGTAGTACACACCACAGTATAATTTAACACCATAAAATGTTTATTTAGAATTTAAATATCAGAAAACAATCATCCTTTTTATTTCTTTGTTAATTTCAGACTTTACAAAGAAAGATTTCAACAATTGCCTAAATCTATGTCATCTATTCAACAAGACCTACTTCCAATAGATCCATTACAGAATATACTTACTATTGAAATTGTGAAAATTACCAACTTGACTAAGAATTATTTAGATTATTTACCTTCTATTTATTTTGTATATCAATTTTATAATCAATCAGAATATGCTTCCATGATAATGAAAGAGAATAAAACACCAATATATAATGATTGTCGTACTATTCAATTAGAAATGAATGATAAACTTGATAAGTAAGTTTGTTTGTTTGTTCAATTTTTTCCTTTTGATTGAGATTTTGAACCGAATAATGTTAGATCACCATTGAAAACCTGAAAGCACTGGACATCCGTTTCGTCCTATTGTCAGATTCCTCAGCAGTGTACATCCACGATCCCACGAGAGGGATTGTAGTCTAACATCAATCGGTTCAAGATTTCAATCAATAACTTAATAATCTCCACAACCCTATACTGATGACTTTTTTCATCAAGTTGAATATGTTAACTTTATGTTAGTAAATGTGTAAGTATTCACTTTGTACCATGTAAGCTGTATTATAAATAAAGTGGATTTCTGAGCTATGATACAGATGTAGGCTGTCGACTGAATTCATTACTAATTCGTGAATCTACTATCTAAGATATAAGTAGTCTAATTAAAAAAGGATAAAATATATCCAATCTATGTGTTGTGACTGTAAAGCCCGGCTAATTATCATGTGATTTATTCACCAATCGAAATACGAATTATTCAATTTAAGTTCTGTGCCAAACTAATGACGTTCGACCAGTATGATTAACCTAGCGTACCTGTTGATCCTTTTTTCTCCTAACCCTTCTAGTATCGTTAAATAATGTTATCGCATGATTTGACACCGTAAGACCCCAAATGCCCTGGTACAGCCGAGTAAGGAGAGTCCATTTTCTCTCTCTAAATGCTCTCACATGGCCACATGCATTCAACCACTGACAGGGTAGTCCTACTCACTGCCTTCTCGTGGCGGGGGTGTTGTTTACGAAAATGAGAGGACGAAAAGCGAATGTCCGGCGCTTTAACCGGGTTGGTGGACATGGAGAGTCCACATAGGGGAGTTGGAAAACCCTCATTCCAAACCAATAGTTCACATAAGGTCCAGGATCCTGAAGGAATAAGTGGCTTATGAACCTATTGGATCGCATCTTCTAACGTTGCTCCACTACCTTATAGATTAGACGTTTATGTCAAAGGCTCCGGGTGTGGTCCCCTAAGTAAACCACCTGCTTCCATTTGGGCACCCAGCAGTATTTTCAATAAATAATCCAAGTAAAAAAGAATTATTGATTATAATCTCATTTCCTTCATTATAATTTCATTGATTTTCAGTTATTTAAGAACAGAGAATTTAAACATTTACATTGTGGATAATGCAGATCCTTCACCTGAAACAAGTTGTATTGGTTTAGCTATCATTCCATTAATTGATTTAATTAATAAAAATCAAAAAATTGATGGTGTATTTGAAATATTCCCATTACATGCATTCACAAATAAACAACAACAACAACAATTTAATCGATTGGGGAAATTCAATCAAATCGATAAAAATCTACCTAATTGTGGCTTATTATATTTAAAAATGTATTGGCAACGACCTTATACTACTAATAATACTACTACTACTACCAACAGTCTTAAAACTGTGGTATATAACCAACCAAATATGGAAGAATCCAAAGATCTAGAAATGGAACCAGTGAAACAGGCTGCAGAGGTAATCTGTTTAACTCCAAAAAATTATATATGAAATAATTGTTTTTTTAAGCTTAGTTTTGATAGGCAGTATCTAGTAATATTTGGTTTATATAAGCTGGTGATTGTGTGGCGTGAGCTACTTATATCCACATAAGCACGACCGTTGTTGCTACTTTGATGTGATGGTCGCTCTTGCCTATCGTGATGAACCAATAGAGTTATACTGGCTAGAACAATCGTTCCTAAAGGTCCTACCATGTGAGGTAGGTCGGTTGAAGAACAGTAAGACTAGAAGCAGCAAATTCAAGGTCCTAAGACGAATTCGTACTGCTGACTGTACAGAGGTGTGATGGCAGTAAAATGTTTCCTTCAGACAACTAGCATAACAGCGATGCTGCCTTCCCACAAAGAGGGGGTAGAAAAGGTCTACCCTAAAAATGCACATCTCGCCTTATTCCAAGGATATCCGTCTCCGGCAGTAAGGTCTCAAAGGGTGGGGAGCTAACACGAAAATTACTCACTAAAGGTCGTGTGTGACCAACTTTAGGCAGTTGTCTCTTTGTCACAGCGGTAACGCTCTCAGGTCACTAAGACCACCTCTAGTCCAATTTTGTTTTCCGGTAACTCCAGAAGAACCCTTCCACGGTGTGGGCAACCGGGAAGTGATAACCACCCTCACATCTCTAACAGCACTCAAGACCACAGATCCAAATATATAATGATAGTCAGGAATAGAATATATCTCATTAGAAGATCGAGAAGGAAAGAACGGGAACGGAGAGCATTTGGTATGAAAATGCAAGAACAATGAAATCTAAGACGATGGACTGATATTTGCAAAAGGTACAGTCAAGTTTGAGACAATCGATTGATATTTTTCAAATTAAGTATTTACTATATGGTTCTCAGATTTTAGTGAGATATTCTGTAATTTCGTGTTCAAATACATTCGATTGTCTCCACTCGTGTACTTGTTTGCTACAGTTGAAGGTAGAAAACAACAGGAAACCCTGATTGAACTAAGTTTCATGCTACTTAACGCATGTCAATAAGATGTATTTGTATTTTTAGGGGAACCGATACTCCTTGGTGTATTTTATTATGTGTCAACCAGCTTCACAGTCACAGACATTATCAATGAACTATTCAGACCATGATAGACTTCCTGTAGAACTAAGATATGTTTACAGCTGATTAGTCATGGAGTAGCGACAAATATCATAATCTAGGTTTCCTATTGACCACCATTATACATCTAAACACTGTTCACATTAATGTCGAGTAACTTAGACTGATGGATACAGTGTTTGTTGATTGAGAAGATTCGATTAGCTTGAATAAAAACTTAACATAAATGTCATTGATCATTACTTACTGATTAATCAATTGTAAATGTTGTCCAAGTTTAATACTGATGTACACACCTCCTAAATGCATGATAATACTACTTAGTTCAGTAACAGAATGGAAAGTGATCAGCTCTTATTCATTCAATGAATCGAAGACATATTCATAACTCATTCATAAATAAAACTATGCGATATTGACGACCTTAAGAGAATTTAAAAGATAACGCTGTGAATAACCAATCAAAAACAGTCAATCAGGATTCAGCTTCAATGTCAGAATCAATAATTTAAACTTAAGATCATTGTTTTGAAATCAGTCTATACCCCTATTTGAAGTCAAGCATATTTTTAAAAAAACTAACTCTAACTGTAAAATTCCTCAATTCGAGCTCTTAACCCTAATTCCTAATAAGATTGTGGTTGGAGGTAATCAACAGGAAACCCTGAACCCGAGTTTTGTGCTATTTGGCATTCATCAGTAATGTGTACTTGTAATCTCGAAGAAACTGGTGCTCCCTGATGGATCCGATCACGTGTCACGCAGCTTCACAGTCAAAGACGTTACCACTGAGTTATCCGGACCACAACTAACCTCCTGTAGGACTGAGATGTCATCACAGTTGATTGATCACTGGGTGGTGGATAATCAGTGTCATGTGTGTCAGTTCCTTTTGAGTGCAGATCGAATGCTATCGACCAAGTTGCAATGTGTCCACCAGTCTAGATGACTCGACATTGCGTGCACTATGTTGAAATAAGATGGTGGTTAGAGGTAGTCAACAGGAAACCCTGGAACTATGTTTCGATCGAGTCAAGTCACCTAGAATAGTGGCCATATTGCAACTTGATCGATAGCATTCGATCTGCACTAAGGAGGACTTGACATACATGGCATCGCTCACCCACCAACCAGTGATCAACCTAATTCTTAATCCTAATACTCATAAACCCTTGATCCTAACCTTAATACTATTAACCTAAAACTCCTTAACCCTAACATCTAAACCTGATCCACTTAATCCTCAAATATTGACCTTAACAGTTCATCCCGCATAAAAAATAACCATCCATTCATGAGTCTCAACAGGCTATCTTTAATGGCTTCTTAAGAAAAGATGGGTAGTGGCTAGCATTGGAATCCAGTTTGTCGCACGTTTCGTCCTATTCGAGACTCGTCATCTGGATGTATCTGCATCTCCAAGTTGATGTCCACTCCGGGGCTCGAACCTAGTATCGTTCGCTTAAGACACCATCGCGTTATCCACTTAACTACCGAGACTAATTAATTGTGGTCCTTGATAACAATGAGAAGATACAAGTAAAACAACACGAAGTGTATCTGTAATAGCGTTTTAAATTCACTCAACGGTTAGTTTGACTGCAGTTAATCCATTAAGACCGTCAGTATAGTATAGTTTTACCTATTCACAAATGTATATCTGTCTCCTACGGAAAATCAAGTTAGATTTTCAGTCACTAGTATATATCAATTTCCTTTAAAAATTAAGCCATTTCTGAATCAATAGCATTCAGTTATTCGCATCTGATTTACGTCTGGCTATCTATACCTAACATAACGTTGTTTATCTAAATTCTATTCATTTGTCATAGAAACCCTACATAATTCAATATGAATCTTCTAAAGAAACTTACTTACAATCAAAATCATCATCTGATGTTTCGTCTACAAGACCTAACGATAAACTACATTCTTCTGATAATCTATCACATAGCTCAGCTAAACAAAATCAGGATAAACCTGATCTAGATCAAGCCATTGTTAAAATCCCTGAAATAACTATCAATAAACCAGATAACCAGGTGAGAAACATCACATGTTTTTACCAGTTTATTCATCTAGCGTTTTATGGGGATTGGTATAACTTTTAAATTTGATTTGATGACAGATTTATCTGTGTTAGGGTATAATTGAAAACCAGAGATTATCGTATAATTATTTCGTTTTGATATGGGACTACTCAATAGTTCACACCAATAACCTTCTCTCTAGAAGCTGATTGTCACCCTATATCGAAGATCAAACTGTATAATTAAACAATGACTTAGTGATTCTAATTGTTAAACATTCATAGTGATACCTGAAAGTCATAGGATTAATCATCTGTGGGATCATAAGCTGAGAAATCCTATGCTATGGAGAAATAGTTGTCCAATGCTCCCTAGTTTTTTGACACTGGTCTATGTCGAATTTAACGTACAATTCAATTTTCATCTAAAAAGGTATTTCTTAGAATTATTCCTTGATCCTTTAATTATGAATCAGTTATGTGAATTGTATTAAGAGGATTTATTCATTCATTGTAACTATACATAATTAAATTGGCTTCATTGTTTTTGTGATTACAATTCAAAAATGTTTTGATAAAAATGACCTAGGTAGTTTCAAAATTATAATATTGAGTATCCATCCCCCGTCCCCCTAGTTACTGACTTACCATTTCCCGGAAGATGACAACAAATAACTGTAAAAAATCTGAGAAATGATTAAAATCAGTGAGTCAGTCAGCTACAACGTAGGACCAGGCACATATATGCATCGGTCCAAGTTGCCATACCTCATTAACACAACAAGATGGACACCGAATTCATAAAAGTAGTTAATTCAGAGGTGGTAATATATAAAAGAAAGATTGCATATAAGGGTATAGTACAGGAAGAAAGAATTAGTTCGTAGAAAGAAGGGAAGACAGTGGTCTTGAGTGCTGTTAGAGGTATGAGGGCGGCTATCACTTACCGATTGTCCACACCGTGGAAGGGTTCATCAACAACCTTTGTAATACTAATAGCTGAGATCATGAGTCAATTGAAGCTAGAACATCATGGAAAACCTGAAAGCGGTGGATGACCGTTTCGTTCTATTGTAGAACTCCTCAACAGCGAGCATCCACGATCTTGCTTGCGGGATTCGAACCCATGACCCAGTTTTAGTGAGAAGCCATGATCAGTAAAGCTAATTCATATCAAGTAGAGACAGGTATCTACCTCAGTACAATAGAAGATGGTCGCAAAATTTCTAGGATTGTTTGAATTTCGTCATCTAATCGGAAGATTCATCAAAACAACTATCAATAGTATTCAAGTAATAAAACTGATCGATAATGAATTTTCGATAACCGCTCACTTTATTTGTAACTTCTCCTTGTAATACAAGTACCAATTGATACTACTGATCAAACTATACAATAGATAAACAGATATTAATCATTTAACCAGTTACAAACAGACAGTCTTTTTCGGTTAAATGTCACATTGATTGACTCTAGTGCAGTTTTTTTTCTTCTAATCAATATTAGGTCTCAATTCATTCACATGATCATTCAAAGATCAATACAAGAACCGATAAAATATTATCACCTTCGATACAAATTCAATTAGAAAATTCCGAAGAGAAACTAATTGGTAAGAATAATGACAATGATGTAATCACTTTATATTGTAATTGATTATAAGAGTACTATTTGAATGAATTGAAGCTTATAACAAACTTTCATTTTAATTGACAGGATTTTCATCTGCCTCTCATTCTATTTCAGTTAGGTGTAAGCATACGTTTAGAAAGAATACTTCCTCAATCTGACTTTTAAGGAGTTACTGTAATACTGACGTAGAATATGCAGATGATAAAGTTCTATAAGCAAAGATGGATAGTGGCTAGCAGTGGAATCCAGGACGCGCAACAAGCAGGTGGCTATCAGGGCTCAGCAGCTAAGTGGATAACACGATGGCATTTGAAGCAAATGGTACTGGGTTTGACTTCCAGAGTGAATATCAACTTTGAGATGCAGAAACATTCAGCTGACGAGTCTCAAGTAGGACAAAACACGTGTGCTGCATCCCACTGCTAGACATTATTCATCTTTGCTTATAAAGCTTGTGACTTCAGGCAATATCGAGGCAATACGCACAGTATGCCTATATGCAAATAAGAGACTGATCAATTGCATGCCATTGAGTTATCCATTAAGCTACTGAGTCCTGATAGACACCTGCTTGTGAAGTGGAGTGAAGTTTAAATCCACTCGGTTTTGCTTTACTTGTATCTTCCTATTTCTATATAGAACTGCAACTGATCAGTTTCTTGTTGGCATATGTGTATCCTGTGTGGATTGCTTCGGCAATGCCTGAAGTCACAAGGTTTTGTAGCAAAGATGGATGGTGGCTAGCAGTGTAATGTACCTGCATCTCAGGAGTAATTTTCACTCCGGGACTCGAACACATCTTTGCTTAAATAGCTTGTGACTTCAGACAATATCGAGGCAGTCCACATAGGATGCATACATGCCAATAAGTGACTGATCAGTTGCAGCCCTAAATAACAATAGGAAGATATAAGTAAACAACACCAAGTGAATATGAGAAAGTTCTGTTTCATGAAGACTGACGAAACTTTTAAATATTTTAATCGCCTTAAACAACATAGTAGACATATTTTGGGTGGATTTCTCCCTACGTAAATGCAAAATGTTGCTTGAAGACTGGTCCGTGTTACTATTTCAGTTTGGCTGTAATGCATAAGCTTGGAGAGCTGTGTACAATCAGGTGGGGGAACCATACATTAAGTACGTCATTTACAAATCTTACATCAGTTGTCTCAAACTTCTTCGTTCTTTCATCGATATTACGATTACTCTCTATTTACATTCCCCTTCTTTTCAGTGAGATCTTTTCGACCTTCAGCTGCCAGGTATTCCATTTTTGATTGGTGTTACATACTACTTATGTCGGCAGACATAACAATAATAATAATGTGAAATAAACGATTTCATTTAATTCTGCCAAGATTTCCTATTCTCGCAAATATTAATCACAAATCATATACAGTGAAAATAGTTACTCATGAGTAGTACAGTCAAATAACTAAAATCGTCAAGACTATAATTTCATAACGAACCAATCCGATTTAATTCGCCAGATCTTGGATTTTGGCACGAAATTCATCCACTTATTTGGCATTTTAGTTTATGTCAGCTCGTGATGAAAAGACTAAATCTAGTTCCTAACCCTAACGTCCAACTGTAAATTCTAATTCCTCACATTGACCTATAATCATCATTTAACCATAGTAAGTAGATGGAGATTCTCAAGGTTACTTTAGCGTCGCTTAAAGGTCGTCCATAAATGGTAAACTCTACGTTCGGAATATTTCTTTTAAGTCAATGTAGATCTAAATACCCTAGCATGACCAAGAGTAGGGAGAGTCAGATCTCCATCTACAAATGCTCCCACATGGACATGTGTATACAACCACTACCAACGAAGTCCTACTCATTGCATTCACCCACCACGGGAGTTATTTACGAAACTGACACGACGAAAAGCAAATGTCCAGAAGCGGCTTAAACCGGGTTGGTGGACACGGAGAGTCCATGTTAGGTGAGTTAAAAATCCCTCATTCCATACTAATTGTGCACATGGACTCCAGAATCCTGTAGAAAAAAATGGCATATGAACCTATTGTTGGTTACTGGCTACCATGGGACTGCATCTCGTGACATTGCTCCGCTGTCTTATGGATTAGACCTAAAGGTCAAAGGTTGTGGGTGTGGTCCCCTAAGAAAACCACTTGCTTCTGTTTGGGCAGCCGGACAGTACCCCAGGCCTCACATAAATCGAATGATCTATGTGGTGCTTCCGGCGAGACTCTAATTTATGGATGAGCCAATCAGAAGCGTTTGAGGAATTTCAAGGTCACGGCGCCAAGTTAAACACCTGATGCTTACATACGATCGGTTTACAGAGGATTTGAGAGAAGAGGTGATTATAGATCGGCTACAAGAGATGAGACTACCAAGAAGTTCCTGTACCTGTGATTGCGGTAATCAAATGACTGCAGTACGGTTTGTAGACTATCGTGATGAGATTGTATTTCGTTGTTCTTTATATTGGAGAAAAAAGTCTGCTCGAACGGGGACTTTCTTCTCTCGATCGCAACTGAGACTGAGGCAAATCATGATAATAGTTGCAAATTGGATTAGAAAGGCACCAGTAACACTGGCTGCGGCGTTTGCAGATGTTATTGAAACTTCAGCCATCCAGTGGTATGAGTATTTTCGCGACATATGTGCACTTAAAATGACACGTCTACACGAATCATTCGGAGGAGTTGGAAGTATTGTGAAAATAGATGAAAAAGTAGTACGAAAGCGAAAAAACAACAGGGAGCGCAGTATCAAGGAAGTTTGGGTAAGTAGCACTTCCGTAAATATACTTGACAGGTACTTGAAATTTATGATCACTCAACGCAAGTGGCGCATTTCCAGATGGTGAGAAACCGTCAGGCAAGCATAATAATACCAATTATAAAGGAATACGTACAGCCGGGCACTACGGTATATACAGATGATTGGAGAGCGTATAGATGCCTTCATAGACTTGGGTATGTTCATCATGTCGTAGTGCATAAACGCCCTTTTGTCGACCCTACAACCGACGTTCATACTAACAACACTGAAGCCATGTGGTCGAGATTGAAGTGAGAATCTTCAATACGAATGTTAGGGCAGTTCTACTGTATGGAGCTGAAACTTGGAGAACTACAACAACCATCATCAAGAAGGTGCAAGTATTTATAAATAGCTGTTTACGCAAGATACTCAACATCCATTCGCCGGATACCATCAGCAACAGCCTTTTGTGGGAGATGACAAACCAGATTCCAGCTGAAGAGGAAATTAGGAAAAGACGGTGGGAATGGATAGGACATACACTACGCAAATCATCAAACTGCATCACGTGGCAAGCCCTAACATAGAATCCTGAAGGGAAACAGAAAAGAGGAAGGCCAAAGAACACATTACGTCGGTAAATAAAAGCAGATATGGAAAGGATGAATAACAACTGGAAGAAGCTGGAAAGGATTGCCCAGGACAGGGTTGGATTGAGAATGCTGGTGAGCGGACTATGCTCCTTCACGAGGAGTAACAGGCGTAAGTAAGTAAGTAAGTTAAGACCGTACCACGGCTTCAGAGGACGACTATTATGGAGTCATATAGACGAGTTCCTATATCGTATGCATTATGATTTCAGAACATCTGAACCTTTATCAAACCTTAATAAGTTTTTAAATCAAATAAAAGAGGAATATGCATTGTAATTCACCAATTAATTTTGTTTCTTTGTTGAAATTAGTTCCAACTCCACATCCTAGAACAAGAATAACTGAGTCACAAGATGAAAAGAAATTGATCAATTTGGATGTTTCTTCACAGAAAACTATCAATAATAACAATGTCTCAAATTCAAAACTATCACCAACTATTCAATCCATCTCTACTAATGATGATGATAATCATGTGAAAATTGAATTACATGGATTACAATTAACAGATTTATCTAAACTATCCAAAATGAATTCATCATTACCAAATCAATTATTTATTGAATATTCATTTCTTGGTTATAAAGAACCATTTGAAACTGGTTCTTATCCATTAGTTGAATGGATAGATAATAATAAAAATATATTAAAAGCAAATTTCTATTATAGTAAAAGTAAGTTGAACAACCTTTGTAAACTATTCAAGGATTTGTAGAGATTATTGTGTTTTCATAGTTAAAATCATGAATTGATCTAAGCTAGATCACTGAACGAATGTTTCGTCCTAGTACACCACTCTTCAGTTGTATGGATCCACGGTCCTGCATCAAAAACTCTAAACCTGGGATCTTCGATCTCGTACGTGAACACTCACTGGTGACTAGCTTGAAGATGTAATTTTTGAAGTTTTAGTGAGAAATCATGACTAGTCGAATGCAAGCCGTATTGCTTGTGAAACAGTTATCCACCACAGGTAATAAATGATGGGTTACTCAAGATCATGGATTAATTGGATTTAGACATTCAAATCGTTGGACGTTGGTTCAGTGTTCTAGATGTTAAGCGTTTGCGAACGAGGCCGAAGGTTATGGGTCCGAGTCAAAGAACAAATGAAATATGACTAACCGTGTAATCCAAGACGTGCATTTTGTCAGTCGAAATTACATGCATCTAAACCATTTTAAACTGAATTATGTCAAGTTACCAGTTATATTGTAGCATATACGATAATATAAGATAAGAATCTATAAATTCATAGTGTATTCAAATCTGAATGTATGTATTATTTGATCATTTTCAGTTTGTTTATGTAGGCCTTTTTTTCAGGCTCTAATGTCCACTTTATTCGATTTTCTCATCTATTAATATGGTATACATTAAAGTAGTGTTTACAGAAGACATATGTAGATTTAGTTTAAGTGAAAGTCCTTAGTGAAAATCACATTTCTATATTCAACATTGACACATGAAATGAACGGACAAATGATTAAAATGTTTAGATTACTTACTTATGCCTGTTACTCCTCGTGGAGGAGAATAGGCCACCTACCCGAGCTCTTCATCCAACCCTGTCCTGGGCAATTCTTTTACAGTTTTTATTCATCCTTCTCATATTTACTTCTATTTCACGACGTAATGTGTTCTTCGACCTTCCTCTTTTCAGCTTCCCTCCAATATTTCAAGTTAGCGTTTGTTTCGTGATGCAGTTTGATGATTCCCGTAATGTATATCCTATCCACTTCCATTATCTTTTCCTAATTTCCTCTTCATTTGGAATCTGGTTTGTTCTCTCCTAAAGTAAGCTGTTGCTGATGGATATTTCACTTTTATTGAATACTGATAATCCTAAAACTATACAACTAAAACCCTGAATGAAATGTCAACTAAATAAAAGTAAGAATATTAGCGTGCTACACACTTAATGTGTACAACTAGAAACAATACATATTATCTTAGGTTGTATATTGTTAGTACTTGGCTAAGTGTGATAGGATAGTTTCCAGGCTTTGATTTTTGCTAAGATCAATGTGAAAACAAAAGACTATCTCTGAGGTAAATAAATTTTTCGTACCTATCTACCGACGGTAGGCGGTGGGGGAAGGGACAGGGGTTCACAACCTTACCATATTCTCCTTTTTTTCTACATTATAGCATTTCCAGTTGATTTTACAAAGAATTATGAACGTAGACAATATTTAGCAAGTTATTTATTACCAGAAGATCCAAACAATGGTAATTTAATATTTATTATTGTTAGTGAACCATCTACATCAACAACACAATCAGCTGAATGTGAAGAAATTGGTTATGCTATGATTAATATTAGACAAATAATACAAGATAATTGTGATATAGATCATGTATTTATTCCAAGTAAGAAAACTTTTCAATATTATGCTTCTTTTTTATATGATGAGCAAGTATTGTTCAGTAATGATGAATGACGTAGGACAAAATAACTAGTCAATTCTGTTTGCTTTTTACTAGATCTATAACTGATGTCCGTCTGTAAAAAAGAGTATCTTCAAGTAATATTATTGCATGATCATTGATGATTTGACACTGTAGGCCCCTAAGAGCCCTGGTGCGGCCGAGAGTGAGAAGAGTCAGATCCCCATCTACAAATGCTCCCACATGGACATGTGTATACAACCACTACCAACGAAGTCCTACTCACTGCATTCTCCCACCACGAGTGTTATTTACGAAATTGACACGACGAAAAGCGAATGTCCAGCAGGGACTTAAACAGAGTTGGTGGACACGGAGAGTCCATGTCAGGTGAGTTAAAAATCCCTCATTCCATACTAATGATGCACATGGACTCCAGAATCCTGTAGGAAAAAATGGCATATGAACCTATTGTTGGTTACTGGTTACTATGGGACTGCATCTCGTGACGTTGCTCCGCTGCCTTATGCATTAGACGTAAAGGTCAAAGGTTGTGGGTGTGGTCCCGTTAAGAAAACCACTTTCTTCGGTTTGGGCACTTGAACAGTACAACAGCCCTCATATACATCGAGCGATTTATGTGCCTCCTTGTGCCAATCTTTATGTGTTGAAATAAATAATCACATTGTAGTGTTAGTATGTTATTTGTGGTGTTTAACGGTTGAGTATGTTCAATCCCTTGGCGTAACTTATGTGGAACAAAATTGTAGCTACTAAGTGTTACACACGTACATAATTAATCATTCTATATGACATTTGGCGTGAGTGTATAATAGATGTATGTGTCTATATACTTGTCTCTCTTTCATGCCTATCAATAATGAGTGGCGTTTTCACTAAACAAAGTACGCACATGTGAATTATGAAACTGGACTTTCCACTCTCGTTAGTGAGTCAGGGAGTATGAGCATAGAATTAATGTCATCCAATGTATTGAAGTTGTGAAATATCCGTTTAGTGGACAAACATATCGAAGCGAGACAGTGAGAGGCTAGTGATGATTCAGCTATAACTCTAGAATGAATGAAGCTTGAACATGGAGACCGGTGGATACTTACTGAAGGTTAAGCTTCTATCTCGTGTTAAGTCGAAAATATCTCACTGCTGAAGTATTCTAGATACGTATTGTTCAGTACCAGAAAAGAGTAGCTCGCCAGTATTCCCTAGTTTTTAATGGTACCCTAACCGAGTTCCGTCTGTAACAAATATCATTTATAAATGTAATTTCTTCCCTTCACTTTCTTTGTGTATATCTTTTTCTAATTTCTAGTTACAGCTGCTAAAACTGTCGATGGTGAAACAGAGAGTTTAAATGAGATCGGTAGACTTTGTGTATCATTTTATGGTTTATCAGCACTTCGTGCAATCATTGCTGAAATGCCTCAAGTTAAATTGGCTATTTAATCAGCTAATCGGTTGCACAGACGCAAATACAATTATTTGGTCTTACAAAAGTATTCCACAATATGACAACTATTTTTTTCATTGTAAAACGACATTTCCATAGAAAAATATTTTTTATGGGGAAGTCGTTGTTTTTTTCATATCACTAAGTTCTACTGAGAAGCCGTGACCAGTGGAGTTCAACCGGGTCTGTTGCGAGATAGTAACTCACTGATGACAATGGTGGACGGTAGCTCGATTTCTTGGATTGGTTGAAGTTAGACATTAACACCGTTGGATGCCGGTTCAGTGGTTTAGAGGTTAAGCGTTCGCGCGCTAGACCTATCGGTCCTGGGTTCGAGTCTCGCGAGGCGGGATCGTGGATGTGCTCTGCTGAAGAGTTCCATACTGGGATAAAACGGTCGTCCAGTGTTTCTAGGTTTTCCATGGTGGTCTAGCTTCAATCAACTCATGAATTCAACTATTAAAATGCACTAAGGTTGCAGAAATCTACGCATGAGAAGTACAGTCCAAAAAAGAACAATGTACATCGAAGAATGAAAAATTAGAAAAGCAAATGTATCAGGACATATCACTTAATATTCCAAACCACAAATTATTAACAAGTGTATGTTAACCAGAATTTTGTAACCATCGATAAGGTTTAGATCAGTAAATAATGACATCGTGAATTGATGATATCTTCATCTGCTAACTTGTAACAGTTTTCAAACCTACTTCTATACTAATCAGTATTGTGAATAGAATAAGAACACGTAACATACACATGAACTACTCAAAACGATGATTTAAGTTAAATGATATTTCTTCCTGAAGTACCTGGAAAGAAATGTTGAATAGGTATGGTCTTGATGACCCAGAAGTGACTGCAAAGTCCAAGACACTGGTGAAGCTCGATTACACATGGTCTTTATGGGTGTTATTTAGTTATACACAACGTAGAACGTGACACATACGTGCGTCAGTTTATGTTGCCAAACGACATTAGCGCAGCGAGATAAAAAAATTTTAAGAAACAAATTCAAGAATAGCAGGTATGGTAACAGTATCAGTAGAAAAGACTAGGTATTAAAAAGGCATTAGATTTCGAGACTCATGCTTCAAAGGAAGACAAAGAGTGAATGCACCTGTAGGGTTGACGATGATTCTGAGTAATTTCACTACTAGTTACGATAATCATGCAGACCTCAACCAGGTAGTATATAGCCTGTTAACACGTTTCAGTTCAACCATCAGTGACTTTATGGGCTGGTGCCATGTATTCGCTATTCCTAACGTTTTGCCAACTTACTCCTACACCAGACATCACCCGTCGAGATGGGCGGTGACTGGACATACATAACACATGTATCAACCACTTCAGTTAATGATTCCACTACCTTATCAACCGATTCCCAATCTTTATATAGTATCCGATGCCCCAGCTCGGTATCGTTTACTCGATGGTTTCAAAATACACAAGCAATAGATCAGACATATATATGAACGGGTACGAACTTATTTTTGTCACTGATTACCACAAGATTGCATCTCCTAACGTCACTTCACGATTACGTGGATTAGACCTACAGGTATAAAACGTTCAGAAAGTGATTCTATAACAAAACTACCTGCTCTGACCTACACATTTAGGCAGTATGCCAATGTCACACAAAATACAATAGTAATTATAATTGAAGAAAACTAGATTGTAAAAGTGTAGTGAACAAGAAAACGAGTGGGGACGATCGAATGTATTTGAACACGAAATTACAGAATATCTCACTTAAATCTGAAAACAATACAGTAAAAAAGTAATTTGAAAAACATCAATCGATTGTCTCAAACTTGACTGTTCCATCGTCTCAGATTTCATTGTTCCTGAATTTTAATACCTAATGCTCTACGTTCCCGATCTTTCCTTCTCGATCATCTATTGAAATACATCGTTCCTGACTATAGTTATATACTACTTACGTGTATATAAGTAGTGCACCACACTCGTCCCCCCTTTAAAGCAGTCATTCCTGTGGTGGTTCTGCTCGCCATGCCACTTTCCTCTTTTTTGCAGTCTGCGTCAAGCTCTCCGTAAAAATGTCGAGTCTGCGGCAGGCTGACGTCCATAACTCCGTCGATCTGCCAGGGCACCAACATCCGATATCCACCCGGCACCTGGGACGCTTAACACCCGTGCTCCACCGACCTGCTGAGCTACCTACATCCGATTTCCGCCCAGCAGCCGCACGTTCCACCGCTCCTCTCCGTCGACAGCACCCGCCACAGCCAACGCCACCTGCCCCAGCCGGTACCTCAGCTTAAGGCCTGCAACGGCGTCCGCAGAACAAACACCCTTTCTCTCTCTTGGTTGGAATCAACACCCAATGTAGTGAACAAGAAAATGATTGGAGACAATCGAATGTATTTGAACAGGAAATTACAGAATATCTCACTTAAATCTGAGAACAATACAGGAAATAGTTAATTTACGAAATATCACTCCATTGTCTCAAACCTGACTGATTATTTTACAATATATCAATCCATCGTCTAAGGTTTCATTGTTCCTCCATTTTCATGCCAATTGTTTTCCGTTCCCGTTCTTTCCTCTTTGAAATCCAATCTACTGCTGACTATCGTTATATACTACTTATGTGTATATAAGTAGCGCACACCACAAAAGGAGTAGACAACTTTATACAAATGTATTTTTAGAAAAAAACAAAATGCATACAGCAAGAAAAAAAGTTAATAATAATAATCTGAATCTTCATTATTGCAACTACTATTCGATGAAGAATATAGTGAATTTGAATGACTAGATGAACTACTACTACTACTGTCTTGTTCATCAGGATAATCATTACGCCAATTTGATTCACTATTTGAATCATCTTCATCATCATCAACATTAGTATAATCATAAGAATCTTCATTGAATCCCCAACTATATTCATCATGTATATAATTATCAGCATTTCTAATCAATTGATCATTTGTACACCATATTGTTTGTTCTAATGATAAACATTTTGGATCCGATAATGAGGAGGATGATGAGGATGGTGATATCATTTTGTATATATCATAAATGAAATTCGTTTGATGTATATCATTATTTGAATGATTCGTTTCAGTTAATTTTGGTAATACATTTGATTCATTAGTTGATTCAGGGGTTAATTCAATAATTTTGAAAATTTTCGGAGGATTTGAACCAATAGATACTTTGGATGAATCAATATTAAGATTATTGAAATCATTGAAAATTTCAGCAGTAATAGCAGGACGCTTTAGATTATTCACTTTGATCTATTAAACAGAAGAAAATGTTTAAGAAAAAAAGGGATTTGATATAATAATTTCACCTTGTAGATCATTCGATTTGTGTAAGAGCTAAGGTACTGTTCGGGTGCTCAAAGCGAAACAGGTGACTTTCTTGGGGGACCACACACACGGAGCCTTCGACCTAAAGGTCTTATCCACAAGGTAGTGAAGCAACTTCAGGAGATGCAGTCGTATGGTAATTGGTGACCAACGATTGGTTCATACGCCATTTGTTCCTTCAGGATACTGGAGCCAATGTGCACCATTGGTTTGGAATGAAAGTCTTCCAACTCCCCTAGGTGGACTCTCCGTGTCCACCAACCCGGTTAAAGCACCAAACATTCTCTTTTCATTCTCTCAATTTCGTATACAACACCCTCGCCGGGAGAAGGCACTCAGTATGACAGTTCTCTCTATGTGAAGATTAGTTGCATTAGTATACTGTACGATTGTATGAGCCGAAGTACGTGAAGTGGGGTTTAAACCTGTACATTCAGTATTTGGAATTTTGAATGCCTTGTGGCCATTATGTTTAGTCGGAAATGTTATCAGAATAAATGACTTCAATTTAACTAGAGATTTTGTTTAAACTCCAATAGAATGAAAACTATAAATGATGAGTAAATTATTCTATTGAAGTGGATTCACAATGTTTGCCGATTTGATTACCTTGTCCGACCTCATTATTAGAGCAACAAAAAAGAATATAACAGTATTGTGTTCTTTTGCTTAGACGTCGAAGCATTAAGAGAAACAGATTTAATGTATTTTTTCTCATTTATTAACTTGAATAAAGAAAGAACAAACATCATAACAGAATAACGTGAATTCATTTACTTTGTTAGTTCTCCTCAGCTACTAAAAACCTAAAACTATTGTATTAACTATCAAAATGAAATAAGTATACATACATTCTATACGTTACCAATATTCTGCTATGATAATTGTCCTTTCTTTATGCAAGATTCAATGTAATTGATTCACCATGTATTTACGTACAGGATTTCGAAAGAACAACATTTATGAGGAGGGCGGCCATTAATCTTACCCAACTGTCTAAACCTGGGTTCGAATTCGGTATCTATTCGTTCAAGCACTCACATCAAATCATTCATACTTATCCAGTATATTAAGATCAAATCTATAGATAACACATGTTTCTAAGCAGAGATGGATAGTGGTTAGCAATTGAATCAAAGACATGCGTTTCATTTTATTTTGGACTCTTCACTAACTGGATGTACCTGAACCCCAGTGTTGATGCTCGCTCTGGGACCTAGAACCAGTATCTTTCGATTTAAATACCAAGTCGTCATTTATTTAGCTACTGAGTTCATCTCTTCTTAAAAGATTTCCTGTAATTGATGACAATACCAAGACAATCTATATATGACGTACATAAACCAAAAGACACAGATCAATTCCAGACTTCAACAACAACAATAGAAAGATTCAAATCCTTACAACTGAATAATAATAATCCCATCAGTTGAGAATGAATGTTTAACAATCAGGATGAAAATGAGAATTACAATAATAAAGCTTTCAAAGATATCTAATTCTAAACAAGAATCATTAAATAATACACTAATCTGATATTTGTGGAATAATTTTATAAACAAAACTCCGCCTGAAGTCCCTCCGGGGGCTACTGCCGGTCCCAAGCCCGGATAAAGGAGGAGGGTTGGGCATAGGGTTAGCGTCCCCATCCCGTAGAAAACTAACTCGCTAAAAAACGCTAACAAGTAAGTAAGTAAGTAAGTAATTTTATAAACAAAAAAAAGTTGACTTCTATAGGAATCACATTTTAAAACTAGTGTCTATAGAACACAACGTTGTAACAAGTTAGTACATGCTTAGTAAAGTAAGATGAACGTTGGTCATATATACGATCAAGCTTGACCTCAATAGAATACAGAATAGTATGATTACACTTACTCTACATGTATTTACTGACTATGTAATCTAATTCAGTCATTATTTTACTGTTAAAACAAACGTTAACTGTCGTACAGTTTGGATAAGGTTATCTATAACATCTCAATGTTATATACAACCGCTCTGATCACTTCATTTCTCTCATTTATTTAATGGAGTGAAAGCTGGATGTCGATGTGCAATTTTCATTCAAGATACTGGAGTTATCCATACACTTATCTGTTGTAATTAAGTGTAGCGCAACCCGACATCGCGTGAAAAATACATTCATAATAAAAGTAAACACTGAGAATGAGATTTTTTAAATGATAATTACACTCGAACATACAACACTCATTCACTACATAAACGGGAGAAATAGATATAAGTACTGGATACAACAAAGTGAATGAAGACTGACAAGAGTGTAGATAACCTCAGACATACAAGTTCGTGTGCAGAACATCAGTTAACCTGTTTATCTGATTACTGAGGTATCAACGTATAATTATTTCTAAAACATATACAAACTACAGAATGTGTAATTTATTTTAAAGCAAGTTATTTAGCTCGAAGTGTAAAAAACAACATGTTAACAGGACATAGATTGGATTAAAATATGCATGTTTCATGCACAATTGCATTGGTGCACGCTGATTAACTAATTCTTATCCAATCAACGCTAGTCGATACTTGAAGAACAATTTAGAATCTTCTCATATAAGAAAACTATCAATATACTAACGTTTCTCCTATAGTGCTTCTTACTTCCATCTAACCTTATTAATTGGAATATGATCTCTTTCCTGTTCAACTGTGTTCTGATTTGGGGATTTGTCGAGTGAATTGGCGTTCAAGAATACTGAATAATAAGAATATTTATTTATTTATTTGAACACATGAATATTGCTACAAGAGAGCGCCAATATATATGCGCCACACAAAACAATGGGAATTTGAAGAGCAGAAGGGAAAAAGATGAGGAGCGTAAAGAAAAAGGACAATAACGAACAGAATACGGTAAGGTAGCGTAATAATAATAATGGGAGAAACGAAAAGGTACAATCAGAACAAGTCTTTCAGTTAAGGAAGATACAACCACTTTTTATGCAGAAAGTAAAAGGTTACAGCAGGATCGCCACTGGCTTCTATTCTGAGCCATATCTGATAACGTCTCTAGCCACTGTGTTGCACCAACTGTCGGACCCCAGCCGGAGAGTCGTGAAGGACCAACACAAGCCAGTCCTTTGCAGCTTCCTTTCATGCCATGACACCATGTTATGCACTGACCACCTCTCCGCTTCTTCCAACCAGTCCCAGAGTCGGCAAATAATGCACGACGTGGAATTCTCTGGGACGACATTCGGAGAACATGTCCAAGCCACCGAAGTCGGTGTTTCAAGATGGTGACATCAATTGCATTGTCATCTCTGTACCCGAATACACGATGCCGAACCTCTGCATTACTAACATAGTGTTGCCACTGGATGTCAGCAATCCTTCGGAGACAGCGATGATCGAACACAGAGAGTCGTCTAACGTCCTCAACTCAGAGAGGCCAGGTTTCACAAGCATAGAGCAAAACTGCTCTCACCAACGCGTTGTAGATCCGACCTTTTACGGCCAGACTAACATCACGAAGGCGCCAAAGGTGGCCCAGATTGGCATAAGCCGCTCTGGCTTTCACTATTCGTGCATTGATCTCATCACTCACACCCCCACCAGCACTTATGCAGCTACCCAGATACACGAACTTCTCAACTACGTCTATCTGCTCACCATCCAGGGTGAGTACAGGATTAGAATCCTGCCAGTCTTGTAGAAGTACTTTGCACTTCGAAGGTACAAAGCACATACCATACCTACGGACACTGATTGCCAACTGATTAAGTGCGAATTGCATGCCTTGGGCATCATCGCACAGTTAGACATATTGTCTAATAGGAATAACTGGGTTGTGTAATAAGAGAGAATTATATCACAACACTAATTTAAAAATGAAGTAAACTCGGCTTTGTAAAACTCGGACACACTAACACAAAACATTCAAAACAGAAATACGTACATTACTCTAACTTGTCGATCCATCTGATAATCAATAGAACGAAAAAGAAATAAGGAAACCTTTTTTATTGAGGATAAGGTTTCAGAACCGCAAATCAGCCATTTAAAAATGTCATCTTTGACCGACTCTTATGGGATTTTTTAAACAAACATTGGATCTTAAAACAGTCTTCAGTGAATCAACTCAACAAACTATGTTTAATACATTAAAATATAAAATGCTGCATTTATTGAAGTTTTGTCACACCATGCAAAGATGGTATACATAATTAAACGAACCTTTAACAACAATTAAAAGACATAAAGAACGTTTTCATACACCCATGAAATTTCCAATAAACAAGCGAACTGGGCTATCAAATCAGTCAGTCAGCTACAATGTAGGACCAAGCACATATATGCATCCGGCCAAGTTGCCATACCTCATTAATACAACAAGATGAACACCAAATTCATAGTAGTTACTGCAACAGTAGTAAAAGATTGCATATAACGATATAATACAGGAAGAAAGAATTAGTTCATAGAAAGAAAGATATGAAGCTATTTCAATCTCGTAGTTTAAAGGAAGATAGAGAGTGTATACACCTACTACATTGTGGTGGATTCTCAGCCATGTCACCCACAGTCTCCAACCATTGGTTACGATAGTCACGCAGACCCCAACCAAGTAGTCTGCATCTACCAACATGTCTCAGACTAAAAGTTAGTGATCTTTGTGACAGATAAATAGCCTGAGAGATGTTTGATTAATGGAAATGAAGTGTATTATAAAAATAAGTGAAGAGAATTCATTGATATTCCCTACTTTAGGTTTTTTATGACCTCAGTTCGCGTATTTACCGGAAAAACAGTATAAACACCACGCTATAGTCAAATCAAATGTACAATTCAAGATTTAACGTACACTTTTTCAAAATAAAACCAAACATAAACAAATTAAACTGTAACTAAACTGAAAATCGATTGTTCATAATGTTCACGGAACCATTTCACACTAACCTTTTAGTCTATTCGAAAAAACTATTTTTCTTTATAAATTACAAACTATAGATAATTCCTGTGATAATAAAAAGGATATAACTTTGACAAAGATGATCATAAAAGATAAAGCAAAGTTGAAACAGATCTCAAACACATAAGACTTAACCTAGGACAAAAAGAAATTGAGGAATTGTTAAAGGATGTACAATGTCCACTGCCTTGTGGATCAGACCTTTAGGTCGAAGGCTCTGAGTGTGATCCCCTAAGAAAACCACCTGCTTCGGTTTGGGCACCCAGGCAGTATCACAGCCTTAGCACAAATCAAATGAGATTTGTGTGGCACATATATATTTGGTGCGTCCTTGTACCAATATCTGTGTTCAAATAATAAAAAATTAATAATAATATGAGGAAAGGAATCAATATTGATTTGGGTGAAATTCTGTTACATGAAATTATTCAATGTGAACATTATCCATAATTTATGTTAAGTGGCAATTACTCAGTTTATAAATTCTAATTATTGTAACTGATGTATAATTGATTCACTTAAATTCTATCAAAGTCATCATTAACAAAGTTAACACTAATAAACTGAACTTCTCAGTTTAATTAGCACAGTACGAAACAAGAAGATAAAAGTAGTTTTATACACTTTATTGAAGTCAAAGTTGCAATATATTTACATAGTGCACAGGTGTATCAAGGATACAATGAAACTAGTATATTCGGATTTATTTATTCGTTAGACTATGACGCGTACCAGCATTATATGAGGATACTATGGATGATATTGAATTTTACAAACCAATACTATTTCGACAGTTCAGAAACAACAATCTACATCCAAAAAATTTTGTGAGTCAACCTAAGAACAAGGTAGAGGATATGGATAATTTGACACTAAATTAAAGCTATAGTGTCATTTATCCCACCAAGTACATATATACACATATACTCTAAACCATGACTCTACTATTTATTATTTGAGGGTTGAAGCTGGAAATATGATGACGGTTACCATCTGCCGGACGCCCATATCGTGCAAGAATACTTCGTTTGGAGTAGCTGAAGAAGAAACTGAGTTATTTGTTATCTTAATGGCCTGAGAATATGACTGTAGAGCTCAAATAGCAACTCCTTGAGATCAAACAGACGCGTAATATTATTACGATGAGTTAGCCCCACACTCTAAGACCTTACCATTGGCAACGGAAATATGTGTCAAAGTGAAGCGATCTGCTTTGAGGATTAATCTATTGTGGCCGTTCCGTTTTGATGTAGAAAAGCAAATTAGCTGTGGATGACCCTGGTTGCTTAAGGGAGATACCTTATAGCCAACAGTGAGACTTCGAGCTCAGACTTTTAGTTTGCCGATTTCATTCTTACCACTATCCAAGCGACCTGGATTCCGAGCATGGTAGGATCTAAATGAAAAAGTGTTCTGGTCAATATAGCTTGACTGGTTCATCACAATATCCGAACTCGACGACCAAGTTACAATACTTTCTACAGTCGGATAACTGACGGTAATAACATTCATTACGAACTATACTGGAAATAAATAACATTGAATACTTGGTTAGTTGTAGTTTTATGACATTTAAGTCCTGCAAAGAGCATAATACTATTAAGTTACTGGAAATGCGAGAGCAGATTTCACAGGATTACCTTAAATACATTTCTAAGACTTAATTACGAAGTAAATCAGTTTGAGTTGTATTAATCTAACAGTAAAACTAATTACTACCATAACATGATGTTATTACGTTGCGAAGCACAGAGCTAACTATAAGGAACTGATAATGTCCAATAAGAAATAATATGTGCACAAGAAACGATGGCATAATATGGCTAATGTGTTCATCTATCAACCACTATAGTTATGAACCCTATTTCGTTTAATTCGGTTTGGATAGCTGAGTATTACCACCAACCTTCAAACAAAATGAATTTGGTTCACAGTCAAGTACACATAAACCTGCATTTGGTAAAATGGGTTACATTAGTTTTCACTGACATGCACAAAAAAAGATGTAGGGTACTCACCTGACACTTGACTGTTTGATTTTCTCCGACAACAGTAGCATCTGAAGTGTTACATATAATCTTACATAACTTTTCGGAGGAAGTGTATACTTTGTCGATCTTGCCAATTAATGAGCAATTTGAAGTTTGACTACCGATATATTTAAATTGAATTGATTGTAAGTCAGCTTTAGGACGTTTTATAAGATTTTGTGCTTCACAGATTTGACTAGGACAATCAGTATTTGGACGTTTAATCCGTAAAAATATAGACATAGTATACAAAATCTGCAAAATAGTTTTTGAAAATTAAAATTATGAGGTGAATTAATTTGGACAAGACATTTTCAAAAGAATTTTTCAGAGTTGGTTTATTTACTGATCTTCATTAGGGATATTGAGAACAACAAACAATCAAACATGAGACTAAATGTTTCTACAATTCGAATTATTTGTACTTAGTCGAATCTTGGTGAAACGATAATCCGTGCTTTTGTACGTGATTTTTCATCCTCTTTCATAAAATATGTACTGAATTGGCTATGACCACGTTGGACGAGACCGTTTCAGAACGGATAATGAGAGTGAAAGAAATCCGATCAAACCTGTGCATTCACTCTGATGAATGATTCTTTAAATTATTTCGTGGAGCATAATAGTAGGGTTAAAGTGGGGGGTGAGGTGACATGAGCTACTCAGTATGATTCGTTTATAAGCTAGGGAGAATAGTTTCAGATGATAGGGTTTACCTTGACAGAGTTTTCTGATTGATCCTATCTCATTTTGTTGAACGCTTCCGCATTTATTGCGAAAAATTTACATGCATTTTAAGTGTGTAACTGAGCCCCCACATACCCTGATACGGCCAACGGTGGGGAGAGTCAGATCTACCTCTCGAAATGTTCTCACACGGCCACGTGCATTCAACCACTGACAAGGAAGTTCTACTCGATGCATTCTCGCGCCACAGGTGCTGTTTACGAAAGGCGAATATCCGGCAATTTAACCGGGTTGGTACACATGGGGGGTCCACCTAGGGGAGTTGGAAAACCGCTTGCTTTGCTTTGAGCACCCGAACAGTATCATAACCCACACATAAATCAAGTGACTTGTGTGGCGCATATGTATTTGGTGCCATTTTGTACCACTATTTATATGATCAAGTAGAAATAAAAAAGTACAACGAAATTGCAGATTTCAAGATGTGAGTAGATGCATACTCAGCAGCTCATGTCAACCTAATCCTTACCTTAAGCCCACTATTGCACTTACTGATACAAACCCTGAAGAAAAACTTATCGACGAAGTTTCACAATTGTGAGAGAAGACTTGTAATTACCAATCTTACTGCTGTAATACCTCGCGATGCATCCTGACCCCTCAATGTTAAATTATTTTACTTAATTTTATCTCAACATTAACGTCTACTGATCTTTATAAACAAACTAATTTCATCTATTTGGCTAATAACGTTTCTGGCATTATAACTGATGTCAGTTCGTGATAAAAACCCTATATATAATTCCTAACTAAGGCAAATTACAACAATTATTGCGAACTGGATAATAGAAGCACCAGTAACATTGGCTGCAGCCAGGTACTACGATATATACGGATGTTTGGAGAGCGTACAGACTCCTATATAGGTTAGGTTATATGCATCGTGTCATTATCCACAAGTGACATTTTGTGTACTCAACAACCGGAGTGCACATAAACAATATTGAAGCTATGTGGTTGAGGTTGAAAGAGTTTTTGAGACTTTATCATGGTTCCAGATACCGACTATTCTGTAGACGTGTGGATGATTTCCTCTACTTCAAGCATTACGGTTTTAGAACCTCTGAACCTCTTTCTAACCCTGACAAGTTTTTAAACCACGTATAAGTGTATCCACTATATTTCCTTGATTTTGTATGACATCTTTACTCTATACTTACTGTTCGCTGATTGGCCAATATTCTCAGGGTCACTTAAAATTCGTTCAAAGGTCGTCCATAAATTAAAGTCTAGCCTTCCCTTCCTTTATTGTCAGTTCTCATCCCAATCTTTCCGTTCTGGGGAACTTGGGTTTTCCCCAAAGTCGTAAGAATTGTGGTAGTTTTCCCCGAAGTTTTGGGGAAATTTTGGGAAAACGGCACAAAACCCTAAAAAAATTTTGATAACGATCTCCCCAAAATAGGGAGATTGGGGTTGTACTCTCACTTCTTATTCCACTATAATAATTACCCATAAAGTCAGTTAAATAAATCTCTCATAATACCCTACCATAACCATCAATTGCGAATCATAATTCTAATTTATAACACTGCTTTATAACCCTCATTTAGTCCTAGCTAGTAGATGTACACTCATAATATCATTTAAGCGTTGCTCAAAAGTCGACCAAAAATTATAAGTTAACACACGAGGCTGGTCAGATACTTATTCGTAACCCGTAAATGTCACTTCTTTTTATGTTGACTTTGTGGAGGTTCGCGTTAGGCTGAAGGTACGCTGCGTACTAGAGCATTATGCAGAGTGGAATGAGAGTTATGAAAGAACAATAGGAAAGGTAAGTCACTGACAAGGCAAGCGCACAAAATACACTTAGGGCCATCAATAAAATCAATTAACAACAATCATCAGTCATACAAGCATTAAATCAAGAAAAATATTTGAAACAGAACTACAGGTAATTAGTTACCCATCAAAACTGAATTACACATATTCCCGCCAACCTTTCACCAACCTTGTCCTTCAATTTTAACATTTTAAAACGACAAGAATAATAGTATCTTGCAAATTTTCAACGCTTTTGTTACAAGTTTTTTTAAGCAGATAAAGTTCTTTGCACTCAGTTCTTGTTGTTTCAGTACGATTCCAGATATTTGGTACTCTTTGATTGGTGGTGTTCTAGGCACTCAAATGTATTAATTCTAGTCAGTGTGGTAGTATATTTGTATATCCTGTAGTTTGAGGGGTGTTTTCTTATACAAGTGGTTATCAAAGTACCAGGCAGGAGGCCGCTTGATCGCCATGTGGAAATAATAAAGCGATGATACTAGTACTAAGACAAAATGATTATTTTGAGATTTATTAAATAATTTGCTTAATTGGCAATATGGAGGGAGGCGGAAGCGAGAGAATGCGGGAAGATACAACTTTTTTAATCAGACAAAGAGGAAGAAGTTACCGATATGCAGTGATAACTGTGGTAAAGATGCCACAGGTATTTGGAGTTTGACAACGCCTTCACTAATAACACATTTATAGTCGAAGTGTACTAACCCAGTCAAATCAGAAGTCAGAAACGAAGTGGTCCGAAGACATATTTGGAAGACCATCGATGTATTGGCAATCGCTCAGTCTAAAATGGCCAACAGTTGCGAAGGATGCGTAGCACGTCGTACCCAGTCGCGATTTGATACTGAAGATACAACAGGTATTCGGAGTTTGACAACGCTTTAACCGGTATCACCTTCTACTATGAGTCGTACCCACCAAGTGAGATCAAAAGACAGGAGCTAGGAGGTTTGAAGATATATTTGATAGACTATCAATAAATCGAGGAACGTCTGATATAATCTGGCTAGCGACTGCAAGGGTTGTTGAGCACGGCGTTCCTACTCGTGATCTGGTGCAGATGCATGACCGAGCGCCTTCAGCTAGGTGAGTCCATTAAAACTAATGTGGTCAGCATCCAATAACTAAAACTTACAGAGCTATTTATTTTCAGGATTGATTTACAGCTACAGTACAGATGCCTGACCGTGCACTTCCGGCTATGTATGTCCAGTAGAAGTAATGAGGTCAATATCAATATCGAAAACTTCAGGATTATTTATTTTGGGGGTTTGTGAGACATGCATCAGACATAGCTGGCTTGTAAGGGGAACGGTTATCCATGAATGGGTAGGAGTTTGTCGAGTCTCCACTTAAATATATCCACTGATGAGGCTGCAGTCATTTGATGTACAATCTCCCCAGGGGAGCCTTGAGCAGCATAGTAATTATGTTCTGGTAATGTGCTCGTGTTAGGGTGGATTAGCTTACTTAAAATTTGTTTTCTGCCACCATGAAGTCACATCATGTTCACCTATGGCTCATCGCGAATAGTTCCAGAGGTCAAAGTCTGTTCGTGTAAGATTTACGTCCTAGGATTATCACACACTTGGTTTTCCGCCTCTCTACTTGGTCTGAGAGATTTATATCTCACTCGAGGAGAGGAAGCGCAACAATATTGTGAACTTCAACGTGTGGCTGTCAGTAGGTGTTAAACAGTGTTAGGAATAACTGCGAAGTGATTGTGCTAAGTTGTCTTCGCATAAAGTAGAGAGTCGCGTTCGCCTTGACGGCATCCCCCATGTAGTACGAGTTACTACTTAAGCTCTCCGAAGCTGCAAACCTGAGATTGCGCTCTGGTGAGACAATCTCGAACGGATTTCCTAGACGGCACAAGTGTTTTATGTCAAATGAAGCAGAACGTTTATGACATCACATTTCGGCAGGTCAAGTTTTAACGCGTTATCTACAGCCTATTCCTCCATAATTGTAAGTCCTTTTAGAAAACACCTGTACACTCTATGAAAATCCGCTCGAGATCGTCTCTTCAGAGCAAAAATGCTCCTCAAACTACAAGATATACAAATATACTGCCACACTGACTAGAATTAATACATTTGAGTGCCTAGAACACCACCAATCAAAGAGTACCAAATATCTGGAATCGTACTGAAACAACAAGAACGGAATTCAAAGAACTCTATTAGTTTATACAAGCTCATTACAAGGTTGTTGCAACCATTGAAATTAGTTTTATTTACAATGTTGATTTTTGAGGTCTATGTAAACAAGTATGTAAATGTTCCTTATGTATCCATTTATGTATCTTTGTATTTTGCTCGACAAATCTTATTTGTACTTGGAAAGAACTAGTTCTTTCGTAAATTAAAATAGCTACCTTGAAAGCTGAATGTAGTGCAATTTAGTTTTTAGGATCTTAATTAGTGTTTCTATGGAATAGAATTTAACACATGTGAATATTAGTATGCAATCTTGGTAAATCAATCGAACCATATTTTCGTATATAGGTATTTTATAGTTTGACATCTGTTTACTATGGGCTGTACATCAACTGATCGAACTTTGAGTGAAATCATCACGCGATCTCAGTCAGATCAGAAAGTCAATTGATCATTCGACATATCTTATTGTGATAATTAAGAATATTTGGATTATAGTAAGAACTAAGAATCCCAGAAATAACGTAATCGGATCAAGATGCAGTAGGTAAGCACTAACGAATGTACTGTATTTAGAATTCGAAATCAAGCATTTAACAAGTACAAAGGAATCATTATTTTATTCAAACACTATAATGACTATACACTGTCTTTTGAAATCTTTGACAAGGATAAATGATCACTATAAATTTTCAACTTAATGGAACCAGAATTACAAGACTTAATATTAGTTGCAGAAAGATGAACATTGGTATCACAAACTGACTGAATATGTCCAATATCACCACATTTGAAGCACTTAGAATTACGAAATTTACATGAATTAAAAGAGTGGAATCTGCCACAGGACAAACATTGACCAAACTTGTGCCCATCTTCGTAATGTGTATTTTGTGGCGGATCAGACGATATATAAACGTAAAAAGTATCAACAAAGTTAATAAAGATCAATAGAAATGTTAATATATATGAGTTATGTCTATCACCACAATCTCAACTCTTCAATGAATTATCTGCATAATTTTGAGCATTCACTGGGTTGAGATGACGAAATATAGTGGAATTTTTTATACCCTCATGAACCATTTTACGAAATCTTCCTCCTTTACCACATTCAAAATTTGTATACTTAACATAGTCTAGCAGTAGTCCCTTGAGAGTTGCATAAGGAAGCGAAATATGCTTTTCTGGTGAAGCTAGAGTTCCTAATAAGCTGTAAGTTTCTTTTCCGATTTGATATGATGGAATGAAAAAACAATTTTCGATTGATTTACTCATTATGAGTTTTATTCAACATTACATACATCATCCAGAAGATACAGGTGTTTATTAAGAATTGTCCACACAAAATACTTCGGATTTGTTGATCAGACACTATCAGCAACAACCTATTGTGGGAAAGAACAAACCAGATCCCAGTGGAGGAAGAAATGAGGAAGAAGCGCTGGAAGTGGATAGGACACACATTGAGGAAAGCACACAACTGCATCACAAGACAAGCCCTCACATGGAATCCTGAGGGCCAAAGGAGAAGAGGAAGACCAAAGAACACATTACGCCGAGAAATGGAAATAGACATGAGAGAAATGAACAAGAATTAAATGGAACTAGAAAAGAAGGCCCAGGACAGAGTGGGTTGGAGAATGCTGGTCGGCGGCCTATGCTTCATTAGGAGTAACAGGCGAAAGTAAGTAAGTAAGTAAGTAAGTACATACATTCTAATTCGATGTGATGATCATTCACGGTAGTATTTGTTTTCTTTTCTCGTATGGTATTTTATTCTGTTTAATATACAATATTCTTGTATTTAATTGACATGAACTATGCTCTATATGTGATTTGTTATAACTCCAAGTATTCCTCATTCATGTGATTTCATCCTAATTATTAGTCAAAATGGGTGTACGAATCAATATTTAAATGAGTGTATTTTAGACTATTTTGATCATCGTACGTTGTCGTGTTTTGGGCTAATAAATCATCACTTATACCAGTCTTTCTGTTCTTACTTTCGCATCGTGGGAATCGCAGAAGTCCCTCGTTCCTAGTATAAGTGATCAGCGGCTTTTTTCGGCACAACAACTGCGACGACCAAATATAAAACGATGAAAGTGAGGAAATGTGCCACAATATTAACATCCTCAATATCTTTCTTGGTAACAGCCCAGATTTCGACCCTTTCAAAGTAATCCTCAAAAGCATCAAAATCTGAATGCATATCCAACCGTTTCATCACAGGCTCTATCGCGACGCCAATAATTAGGAGTGAAGATGGCACAGGTTCGACAACGCTTTTACCAGTAACACCTTCCAATATAACTCGTACCCACCAAGAGAAATCAAAGGACAGAATCGAGGAGATCAGAAGTTGTGTTTGACGATTGCCAATATATCGGAATTGTCTGATCTAGTCTGGCTAGCGATTGCAGTAGATGTTGAGTACGACGTTCCCACACGTGATCTGGTGCGGATGCATGACTGAGCGCCTTCAGCTAGGTGAGTCCACTAAAACTAATCTTGTCAGCATCCAATGTCGAAAACTTACAGAGCTATTTATTTTGGGGATTTATTTACCGCTACAGGAGTATTTGAATTATAGTATAAACTAAGAATCCCGCAAATGGATCAAGAAGTACTAGATAACAACAAACGCACGTACTGTATTTAGAATTCGAAATCAAGCATTTAACAAGTACAAAGGAATCATTAGTTCATTCAAACATCACACTTATGGAATAATTTTTCTATTTTAACACTCTAAAAAAATACTGACAACATTTCCATCACTAAGTATCAATGAACAATTGTTCACGATTGAGAGTAAGAATGAAATCGACAATTGAGCGTTCGAGACAGAGCACAAAATAAAGCAGAAAGATTAAGTTTGTTAAAAATCCTAATTATCAGTCAGAAATTCAGACTTAACCTGCATAATCTATGAATAGTTAAGCCCTTATTAAATTCGTCTTATATTTATACTGTTATAAATTCTGTAACTAGCTGTTTAGAGGACATCACTATTGTTATCCACACATAAACTTCAATGGTTAGTTGAAAACAGTATGGTTAACATTTGTTTCGATTTAAGTAGAAATAGATGTATAATAACGTATTTTTATCGGTTCCATACGATCAGTGTTTGATGAGCCTTCACTCTACATATATCATTACTGCATTTTGAATTTTCAGTCTAGTTGTCGGTCATTTCATCTTCATCCTTATGTTTTATTTTGGATGCTGGTTTAAAGTTCAACAAATGTTAGACAATAATCGCCCAACTACGAGTATCAAAGTACTACAGAGGTTAACAGAACGATATAGCTGCTTAGCTTACATGGGAACTACCAAATTCAATAGCTTTCTAGCCTGGTTCATTACAAATTGATAGCCAGCTTTTTAGTATAACCTATATAGCTAACTAGGTTTCATCAGGCATAGTTATATATAGATTTGAATAGAAAGAAGGAACAACATAGAAATAGTCAAGCAAAATGTTATATTTGTTTATCCAATATGATTTATTAATTTATCCACCTTGATCATTGTTAGCATTGATGAGTTGTGATAAACAATTCAATGATCATAGTAACCATTTTTCTTGGCTGGAGTTTGCTCCGTATAACAAAAATATATCACGTATGATTCAGTCTTATTTCACTGAACCATTATAAAAAGATGTTTAATTCATGAACTTAACATAGTTTCATCGAGTCTATAAGGGTATCATTCATATTATCATGACAGCCTTAGTGACATCTGAATTAACGTACCTCATATAATATTAAGACTTAAGTTATTAGATCTGGTACGTAAATGGCGAATAATGTTAGTTGTTTGGAAAAAGAAGGATAGAAAAACACACCCTACGATAATGAGATTTGCAATAGCATGAATGATTTATAAGTACTAGCCATGGTTGTTAAGAAAAATACCAAAATATTGATTGATTAGTAGTAGTCAGATTTGAGACAAATAGCATCTAGGTCAAACTGAGTCATAATATGGGGCGTTTAAAGAAAAATACATTTGATCTATTGCGTGGTTATAGGCATAAATAATAAACCTTTGAATGTATTAAATGATAAGAAAGGAACGAATTTCATTCAAATCCAGTCACACATAAAAGCATTACACGAAAGACATTGGAGTTATCTATCAATACTATAAATGGTATAGTGACGAAGTTCAAATCTTTTCATTGCGTGCTATTTGTACGAAACTTGTGAATAAGAAACGTTTTTAATGTTCTTTTCTAATTTAAAGATTCTAACTCAGCTAGTAAGGAATGCTTAAAAATCTAGGAAGTGACCTACTTGATGTAACTGTATGATGATTGTAAACTGATAACAACTATGAAGTAATCTTTTGTATAAGTTTGGTTTTTATTGACTACTTCCAACCCTGTTCTACCATTCATTAATCTCATGTGAATATATACAATCAAGCATATGTGTAAAAATTTAATAAATGAATCCAAAAAGTTGATTCTAATAAGTTGATGTCTCTCGATAACACGCATAAGGACGAGAAATATCTGAAAGAAGTCTCAAACTACTTAATATTTTATAAGTAGAATATGAGCAAAAGATCGCGGTAACTACGGTAACATTGGGCTGCAATTAAACGAAACTCGATCACGTAAACGTGGCTGCCTGCTTAGCGAACAATCAGAATGAGGTGGGAATCTTTGTAAGCAATGGCAATCGGCTTTCCTCGTTTTGTGTTTTTTTTTGAGCTATATCTTTTGTGTAGCTGCATAATTTAATGTTTCAGTGTGCTAAAATGCCTCAGTTATTGTAATATTCCAAATGTTGGTGCGAATTTTCTTAGATTCAGTATTGTTTCCTGGGTTTTTGCTGCTGCTACTCAAGTTGATGTACTTCTTCATGCAAGCTGGCTAGTCTTATATTATAAAATGTTAATCTGTTTTGCTTTGAGTATTTTTTCAGATATGGGGAACCGAAGTTAGTTTTTTTTTTGCTAAAATAGGTGTTGCTGCCACATGGGACTCTAACTGTCTGGTTATTTAATAAAACATACATTGTAAAATGACAGGTTCTATGATTACATGAACGCAGACATGACTGTTATTACACTGGGCGATACATTAGGTTTACATGGAAACGTTGCGGATAAATCCATTCTAACATTATGCTAAGTCATTGAAAAGAATCGAAAATATTCATATTGGTAAGATATAACTAAATGAAGTATCCACATTTTAAGTGGTGAGATTATCATTTATGGATGACTTTTTTAGAAATGTTAAAGTGACCTTACGGTATCTCACTTACTTACTACGATCAAAAGAAGATTATAAATTAGTTTGAAGAATTAAGATCAAGATTTAAGGTTAAGAGTTAAAGTAAAGGTTTTCATTGCTAGATGACTGAATTCAAATTTTCCCATCTTTAATTTCATTAGTTCGTTCATAAATTATAACCATGCCTATAATTTATTCTATTGTTAGATTGAATAACAAATAGAACTTCAAATGATTGTTCCTACTTGAATGTTTAGTTAGTTAAAGTAGTAGTACCTATAAAAATTTTTGCTCTGGTTGTTAGAAGGGGCATCGGCCTCGTGGCTTCCGAAGGAGCTCGGCTTTCACCATGAAGCGTCATACTTCTTCTAAATGAAGACCTTCTAACTCCCAGGGCAGAGTTAAAATGGTTTGGATTATTTTTTCTGATAAGCGTTTTTTTAGCGAGTTAGTTTTCTACGGGATGGGGACGCTAACCCCATGCCCAACCCTCCTCCTTTACCCTGCATTACGAGGCAAGCCCCAACTTGGAATCCTGAAGGGAAGCGAAAAAGAGGAAGGCCAAAGAACACATTGCGTCGGATAATAGAAGCAGATATGAAAACGATGAATTACAACTGCACGGAGCTAGAAAGGATTGCCTAGGACAGGGTTGGATGGAGAATGCTGGTGAGCGGCCTATGCTCTTTCACCAGGAGTAACAGGCGTAAGTAAGTAAGTAAGTAAGTAAAGTAGTAGTAGTAGTAGTAGTAGTAGTAGTAGTAGTAGTAGTAGTAGTAGTAGTAGTAGTAGTAGTAGTAATAGTCATTATCCTAAAGAAATATCCCTTTTTTTAGTCACAGATCATGTGTTGCCATTAGAAATTCTTGTGACTCAGATATAATCATAAGATAAGGTATAGAGACTGTACTAATTGTTGGATAGATTAATCATTACCCTATTTTCCCTAAGTTGTTTACATTTATTCTCTTAAATAAGATATGTACGCGTACATTTGTGGTGTATCTGTATCACAGTATACAATATGTATACAATATATAATAAATTTTTCATTCATTTAGTGAATAAATACTATATGTTAAAGTATAGTTATCATTAAGGATTTCATTTTAGGCTATCATTTTCACATTCTTCATTCTACAATCTTTTATGTGTTACTATGTTCTATTCATAGAAGACATAGGTAGATAATTTTAGATGACTGTAATGAAATCCACAGTAAAAGTTATGCTCTAATGTACATTACTTACTTACTTGAGCCTGTTACTCCCAATGGAACATAGGCTATTCAACAGCATTCTACAACTCACTCTGTCCTCGGCTTTCCTTTCTAGTTCTATCCAATTCTTGTTTATTCTTCTCATTTCTGTCTCCATTTCTCAAAGTAATGTGCTCTTTCGTATTCCTTTTCTCCTTTGACTATGAAGATATGATGTGAGGGTTTGCCTTGTGACTCAGTTGTGTGCTTTCCTCAATATGTGTTCTATCCACTTCCAACGATTCTTCCTCATTTCTTCCTCTGCTACAATCTGGTTTGTCCTTTCCCACAGTAGGTTGTTGCTGATAGTGTCTGATCAACAGATTCAAAGTATTTTGTGTAGACGATTGTTAATAAACACTTGTATCTTCTGGATGACTGCTTTCGTAGTTCTCCAAGTTTACGCCTCATACAGTAGAACTTTCTTGACATTTGTACTAAAAATCCTAATCTTAGTGTTGGGTGATAGTTGTTTTGAGTTCCAGATGTTCTTCAGTTGTAGATATGCTGCTCTTGCTTTGCCGATCCGCATTTTCATATCTGTATGACATCCACTGTGGTGATCAATGATGCTGTCCAGATATGTAAATGCTTTTACATCTTTCACAGCCTCTCTATCAAGTGTGATTCGATTGGTTCATGTTGTGTTGTATCGAAAAATCTTGTTTTTCACTTTGTGTATGTTGAAACCGACTGCTGCCGAGGATGCTGTTACACTGGTCGTCTTCTCCTGCATTTATTGTTGCGTGTGCGATAGAACAGCCATATCATCTGCAAAGTGTAGATCGTCCAGCTGCATCCTAGCTGTCCACTGTACCTCATGCTTCCCCACAAATGTTGACATCTTCATGATCCAATCAATCATCATGATAATAAACAACAGACATTAATAACCTACTAAATGAATGGAAAAACGAAATGAAAATACCGGATATTGGACTTTTATTAAACATTAGTAAAAAGTTTGTTTCCCTGTTATAAACATTTCTGCGTTATTTCGTAACACATATATTCTCCCTTGACAACTATTCATGTATAACCCTGAATAATTTAAATACATACATCTACCATGGTACATATGTCTATCCATTCCCTGTATTTTCTATTGTAACTTTAATAAGTAATATATATGGGGAGATTATAATTTATGGGCGAACCAATCAGATTTACAATAACAGATCTTAGAATTTGGCGCAAAATCAATTCATCCATTTGGCTAAATAGACTCTTGACATTATAGCTGATGTCAGTTCGTGATGAAAACCCTCAATGTAATTTCTAACCTTAACCATCAACTATAAATCACAATCCTTATTCTTCAAATTGTTTTATAACCCTCATTTGATCCTATTTACTAAGTGTACATTCTTAAGGTCACTCTTAGCGTCACTCAAATGTCGTCCATAAATTATAGTCTCACCCATAAGTGTATTAGCAATTATTATATCTTTAAGTTACTTGTCTATTGTATACTATTAACATGTATGAAATATATGTAGCCTAAACACAATTACCATTCTATGTTAAATCAATGTAATTTTTCACTAGAATTTATATGAAGTAAATATAATCTAGATTTCATCTAACCTCATCAATTTTCAACTGGAGCTGACATGAGTGGCGTTATGAAGGTGCTATGTGGAAGAGGGAAATAATCATTATTTATGATCAACTTATGCTGTATCGATCCACTCAGATATATATATATATAAACATATTATAATTATAATCAAAGAGGGGTTTTGTGGATATTATAGTTCAAATGAAGCTAAACATGAGAGCACTGAAAGGCCATTTTGTCATATTTTGGGACTCCTCAGCAGTGCTCATCCACGATCCCGCCTCTTGACATTCGAACCCAGGACAATGTTGGATGTGTCATTCCATTTCGTGGATTGGTTTAAGTTAGACACTAACACCATTTGATGCCGGCTCAGTGGTCTAGAGGTTAAGCGCTCGCGGGTGAGACTGAGAGGTCCTGGGTTCGAATCTTGCAAGGCTGAGTCATGGATGGGCACCGCTAAGGAGTCCCATACTAGGATGAAATGGTCATGCAGTGCTTTCATATATATCATTCATTCATATATATCGTAATTAATTAAACCCCAAAAAGAAATCAATAAACAACGGGATACTAATCAAAACATTTAAAGACAGTTTTATAAGCAAAGATGGATAGTAGCTAACAGTGGAACCAAGTTTGACGCTCGTTTCGTCCTATTTTTGGACTCATCAGTCGAATATATCTGCATCTCAGAATTGATGTTCACACCGGGACTCGAACTCAGTACTATTCGCTTCAAACACCATCACATTATCAACTTAGCTTCTGAATCCTGATAGCCATTCGCTTGTGTAACACACTAAGTGAATAATAGTCTTTATATTTATTATGAAAACACAATATTTTCATTGTTAAATAATTCATAAATCACAGCTGACCTTATTCAATTTCAGGTTGATCATTTCTTTTTCCATTAAACAATTTATTACAACATAAGTTAATCATTTCATATACAAAATATGAAGCAGAAGAAGAAAAGGAAAAGGTATGACCATACGAGAACATGTACATATATCTATCTCATAAAATCATAATAAAAGTTTTATTATATTCCCCATGGTTTCAGACTTGAAATACACTTTGATAAATCTTTACACACACACACACATACATACATACATACAAACGCGCGCGTATATGGTAACATGTATATTTATGTCAATCAGTTAGGGTTTGTTTTAATGGATCTAAGAATTTTATTCAATGATTCAATAGATTTGTTACTACCAGTAGATATCTGTTGTATAGATCGGATAATAATAGTAATTATTATTATTAAAACTGTCTTTAACTTTATTTTGTATTGCTTGCATGTATCTTCCCGTTGTTGCTTAGGTCTACAATTGATCAGTCATTTGTTGGCATATATTCATCCTGTGAGGATTGCTTCGATATTGTCTTAAGTAACAAGCCCTCCAAATACCCTGGTACGGCCGAGAGTGACGAGAGTCAGATCTGCCTCTCAAAATGCTCTCAGATGACCACGTGCATACAACCACTGATAAGGAAGTCCTACTCATTGCGTTCTCGCGTCACGGGTGTTGTTAACAAAATTGAGAGGAAAAAAAGAGAATATCCAGAGCCTTAACCAGGTTGGTGGATATGGAAGATCCAACTACAGGAGATAGAAGACCGTCATTCCAAACCAATGGTGCACATGAACACTAGTATCCTGAAGGAACAAATGGAGTATGAACCTATTGCTCGTCACCGTCTACCATGGGACTGCATCTCTTTACATTGCTTCACTGCCTTGTAGATCAGACCTTTGGATCGAAGGTTCAGGGTGTTACCCCCTAGGAAAAACACCTGTTTCGGTCCGGGCACCCGTACAGTATCGCAGCCCTCACACAACTCGAATGATTTATATGGGGTATATCTATTCCGTGCCTCCATGTACCAATGTTTATGTGTTTAAATAAATAAATCACAAGCACTATACGCAAAGATGGATGGTGGCCAGCAGTGAAGTCCAGGACACGCGTTCCGTCTTATTTTGGAATTGTCAGCTGGATGTAAGATAATATCGAGGCGATACGCATAGTGTGCACATATGCAAATAAGAGACTAATCAATTGCAGTACTAAAAACCAATGGGAAGATGAAAGTAAACAATACCAAGTGAATTTAAATTTCACCTCATGGCATAACCGGAACTACTGAGTAAGTAACGCTATGACGTTTGGAACGAAGGGTACTGGGTTTGAGTCACAGAGTGAACATCAACTCTGAGATGCAGGTACATCCAGCTGACGAGTCTCAATTGGGACGAAACACGCGTCAGATTAGATTCCACTGCTAGCCACTATACATCTTTACATTTATATATAAAATTATAAAAGGAAGTTTGATTAAATAGTTTTCTCGAAGATTAATACACTTTACAGATATAGATTGATAGTGTGTAATTAAAAAATGACTAACTTTTAGTAGTTAGATTTGTGTTGATACTTACCGGTGAATAAATCCTCAATCACGCACCAATTAACGAAGAATAGATGAATAGTAACTATTAGGAGTTATTTATGGACTATTATTATACATATTCTTATTGGATAACTATCAAGTAACTATTATGATGTGTACTACTGATGTTGAAAGATATAAGTAGTATGTATCATGAATCAAAAGTGAATGTCTGATGACAGAGGGTTAATAAGATCGAAGAGAATAGAAGAGAACGAGGACAGAGGATGATTCGTGTGGACACAAGGAAACAATGAATTCTGAGACGATTGATTGACATTTTGTTAATGAAGTATATACTGTATGGTTCTCAGATTTTACTAAGATGTTCTGTAATTTGTGGTCACTTACATTCGATTGTCCCCACTGGTTTTCTCGTTCACTACACTATATCGCATATATATTCATATTCCCTTTATTACAAGCTTTCATTGGACTTATTGGAAACTATTATACAACTTACTATTTTTAATTTACTCTCAACTTATCAGTTACAGTCTCACACACTCATAGCGACTTTTGACTTGATCTTCTCTAATTGTTATTTTGTATTTTACGGTATGATCTGTTTGTATATAAACTGCGTATCTCTGAAATAAATGATTCATACAGTAGAATCTGTGTTCTGGATTCGAACAGGCAGGGATAGGAGGAAGGATCAGTCAGGACTCAAAGTTGACTCTAGTCTGATCGTATTAGTTTATGAGTCATTGATCTGGTCAATAAGTCGGTGTTCTAATTGGCGATCTTATCATATGATATATTAACAAGTCATAACAGTTCCATACATATGGTAACTTACAAAAAGTAATTTCACTTTTGTTATCATCTCCTCCGAACTCTTTTGGTTTACGTGGATTCATTTACATCTTCATGAGACATTGATGCTCAACTTGAACATTGAATTTCACAGAATCTATTGTGTTAAGGAATTACAAGTGACTTAAACAGTAATAGAACTTAACCATTTTATATGTTACAGTCTGACTGTTCAACATGGTAGTTTACCAGAGTTTATTAATTCTTCCGAACAGTCTTGAATAAGTTAATGGCTACCTGGAATCTGTAGTGTTTTTGGTAATGTGTTATCATTTGAAGTAATAGCTACTGAGTTCGCGTTTCAGTTTGAATATCAATACCGGGATACAGATACATACACTCAACAAGTCCCAAACAAGACGAAATGGACATCCTGGATCCAATGCCTAACTAAATAGCAAATATATTATAACTTATAATAAGACGGTACATTGGGTGTATACTCTCAGGACGCCCATATAATAACAGAGATTGATCAGTTACTGCAATGAAAATCAGCAAATGGAAATTATAAACTCGTACCAAACTTGGATTCTTACTAAACACTCAGGACATCTCTTACCAAGGAACTTTACAGTTAAAGGCCACTAAGCTATTACAGAAACTGTATTCATATCTGAGTGGACAATATTGTTTCAAACTGCATGTTCATCAGACTTTAATATATAGTTATATTAATATGTAAATATTTGAAGAGTATTATTGTATTTGAAGAGATTACGAAATTACCTAAAGTCGGAGAACGGGACAAAGGATCAGTGACGCAACGTCAAGACAAGCTAAACTATTCACTGAGCCCCATCTCTGCCAACTAGAGGGAGAATGCAAGATTCAGACGAGGGAAGATTATATTCTACAAGCAGTTGGAAGCACATATGAACAAAGCACACAACTCAAGCGTATATATACAGTATACAAAGTTTCAAAAAACAGCTTATCAAGAAAGGAAATGAACTAATGATATTTAGGGTTCTTCCAAGGGGGGGGAAATACAATCTGAAGGTAGCAATAGGCTTTCTTGACGCGAAAACGAGACATTGAAATCTCCAAAATAAAGTTACAGAAACAAGACATTTACTAAGTGATTTCTTAGGTACAGACATCACCAACAAGTATGTTAAACTAATCAAGAAGATTTGTAAGTCAGTATATATGTAAAATGTAATAAATGGATAGTAAGACAACAGATGTGCAATTAGTGAAAGAACTAATGAACAGTTGTAATTAATATTTCAGCATTTGAAGCATATCAAAAACCTGGGAAAATTAACTTATTAAAATTAGACGATAAGAAGTATACGAATAATCATTTTCAATATGTAAGTAGGGAAGAAGAGATACAAAATGGAGGGGGGTTGCTAAGGCAACAAACAAAGGATAAGAAGAATTAATAAGATTAGTTGAGAGGGTTTTGTGTAGATTGGTTTAATCTATAAATACTATCTTAGCTAGAATATTGTTAGGAAAGTGAAGGCACCGGATAGTTGTTTCTTCCTAGTTTGAGAAAACTGAAGAGTATTTACCCACAACCCTCATTGACGATTGAACCAATGACAACTTATGATGAATCTCGTATAGACATTAAACCAATCTCCATAAAACGTTTCATTCAATTTATAATCGTACAATCAACAGGTAGTTACTTCAAAATGAATTCTTGAAGTCCCAGTGATATATAATGGCGCAAAAGATAGATGTATAAGACTGAAATCCGTTTATTCATCAAGACTTCTTAATCTGAAACTTTATGATCATCTTTATCAAGGCCTTGAAATGTTATCATCTATAGCCAATGGAAATCTAGTTACAATTCCCTGAAACATTCTTCATAATATTGTTAGCTCGAATCCTCGTATAATTTGGCTTATATAGAAGACCACTAGAACAAAATGGAAGTATCTAATAAACCATTTTAAATACTTTAGTTTCACCCCTATTAGTGTCACAAATATGATAAAATTCAACTGTGAAATAAGTGTTTCGCTGAGTTTTTTAGCGAGTCTACTATAATTTATAGACGAACCAATCAGGTTTACGATAGTAGATCATGAATTTTAGCGCGAAACTCATTCATCCATTTAGCTAAATAGAGTTTTGGTATGGTAGCTGATGGTAATTCGTGATAAAAACATTAAACCTAATTCCTAACTGTAAATCCTAATCCTAATTACTCGCACTGGTTCATAACCCTCATTTAGCCGTAATTTGTAGATGGACATTCTGAAAGTCTTTTTAGCGTCACACAATAGTCGTTCATAAATTATAGTCTCATCAATTTTTTGCAACTATAACAAGAAAAGATACTCGTAGAGAATTGAAGAATATTAGGAATTGATGAGGGAGGCTGAATAGGAATACAGTGATCTTGAGTGTTGTTAGAGGTATGAGAGCGATCATCACTTCTTGGTTCCTCTGGAGGTACCTGAAAACGAAATTTAATTAGAGGTGGTCTTAGTGACCTGAGAACGTGACCGCAGTGACCAAGGGACAACTGCTTGAGGTCGGTCACACACGGCCTTTTTATGAGTAATTCTCGTGTTAGCTCCTCACCTGTTGAGACCTTACCGCCGGAAACGGAAATCTGTGGGATGAGGTGAGGTGTGCCTTTCTACGGTCAACCTTTTCTAACCCCGCCCATCCTTGTGGGAAAGCAGCATCACTGTTATGCTGGTTGTCTGAAGGAAACACCTTACTGCTGTCACATCTCTGTACAGTCAGTAGTACGACTTTGCACTCAGACCTTAGGTTTGCTGCTTCTAGTCTTACCGTTCTTCAACCGACCCGTCTGGCATGGTAGAACCTTGAGAAACGATTATTACAACCAGTAGAACTCAATTGATTCATCACAATAGCGAAGCTCAACCACCACGTCAATGTAGCAATTCTTGTACAGAATTATTCAATGTAACATAAATATTCATAGTTCATTAATGAAATTGTAAAGTAACATTAAAGGCTTGTTTTATTTTCTCATAAAAATGTTATTAATGAAAGAAAGAAACAAAGAAATAATACACTGATTCATCTAATACAACATAAATTATCCGGTTGTTTCAATCGCTTGTTGCTACCGTGTATGACAGAGACTTGTATTTTACTTAATACATACATAATTACTATGATGTTTAATTCATTTTGATTAATGTAGGTCCTTATGAAGGCAAAAAAAAGCGAAATAGTTTATTACCTAACTACACATGAAATCATTTCTGACCTATTTCTCCATATATATATATATATATATATATATATATATATATATATGTGAATGTATAGTTATATTACATTTAGCGGTTATTCTTTGTATGAATCTATGTAATTGGTTTTATGATTATTTTATAATTTAATCTAACAAAAATTAATGCCAATCTGATGTATAGTTGAACTACACAGGTCATAGGTTCTTTTTCTTCATATAAAACCTGGGAATTATCTTCTGAAAGTAATCATTAATGGTAATGTACCATGGGTTTTGTTTCTTCAGTGAAGGGACATTGAATTTGGCAGATTCACCAACTTGTTTTTCCCTAAATAACCATTGTAAACAAGAAAGCACTAGACTTTAGTGTGAAACATAAAGGATCTAAAGTAGTGAACGAGAGTCAGTCAGCAACAACGTAGAACTTTGTATGTACGAACGTAAATCATTTCAAGTCGCCATACCACATTAGCACACAAATACATTTGTCGATTTAAACCCCGTAGTGGTAGAGGTAGTATGAGTATAAGCAATATTCGGAAACATTAGGGTTTGAAAGTGTTATTCAAGGAGTATAATCCAGTGAAGTAAATTTGGAAAGAGAAAAAAGAAATGGACGTGAAGAATTCAGAAGATTAGAATTTTGGAGAACACAAAGAGTAGATGAACCTGCACCATTGCCAACGATTTTGAGTCATGTCATTTAAGGTCTCTAACCATCGATTGCAATCATCTCGTGGATTCCAACTAGGTAGTAGGTGTAGATCTACCAACATGGCTCAGTCCAGTTTTCAGTGACTTTATGGATTTGTAAAATCTGAGAACCATAAAGAAAATTCTTCATTTGAAAAATGTCAGACTTCGCTGTTCTCATCCTCTCATCCTCGGTCTGCTTAACCTTCTACTTCCAAGTATTTCACTTTCGATTGATGATACATACTACTTATATCGATCGATATCAGTAGCACACTACAGTAGGACCTATTATCGGAGTAGTCGTTGATGACCACCACAGAGGAATCCTGTGCTGGAATGAAATAGCTCTCAACTGCTTCCTAGTTTGTAATGATTGTCTAAATAAGGTCAGTCATTGATGCAAACAGGTGTAAAATACTTGGTTGGAGTCCATGTGGTTATCGTAATCAATGGTTGAAGACTTTGAATGAAATGACTAGAAATTGTTTGTAAGTTTACCGTTTTCATTCATTCATTTTATCCTGCAACATAGTTTGGAGGAATAATGAGAAACTATAACTTTGCAACCTAACAGTTCAGAGGATTCACATATTCAGACGATAATACTGTTACAGTGTTTTACTCTCACATTTTTAAGCATTTGTTTAATCTAAATAATCTTTATCATGTGTTTTATTATTCTACATTTATCATTCATAAATTATTCTCTTTATTACTCTGGTTCAGTATGACTGAAACTAAGCTATGTACGTAATGTAATTTCCTATTTGTTTTGTTGTGTGGTCAGGCATTGTTGTTTTATGAGTTGTGAGTCATGATTGAATTGAATACAATGTAGAACTAATCTGCTTCTAATTTATGCTTTCTGATCGGTTATTAGGTTGGAAAGATCTCAGAGACCAATATGCGTTAAGGTATTGGTATAAGAGGGGGTTTTGTGGATATTATGGTAATTTTAATAGTTGAGATCATGAGTCAATTGAAGCTAGACCACCATGGAAAACCTGGAAGCACTGGACGGCGTTTCGTCCGACTGTGGTACCTCTCAGCAGTGCGCATCTACGATCCTACCCGGCGAGATTCGAACCCAGGATCCATCGACCTCGCGCGCGAACTCTTAACCTATAGACCACTGAGCTGGCATTCAACGGTGTTAATGTCTAACTTCAAATAATCCACGAACTTGAGCGCCACCGTCCACCATTGTCTTCAATGAGATACTATCACACAACAAACCCGATTGAACTCCATTGGTCACGGCTTCGCACTAGAATCCCAGGAAATAACTCTTGGAGATAGTCACTGGTGTGTATATGATAATTATTATCAGAAGGGGTTTTGTGGATATAATAGTAATTTTAATAGTTGAGATCATAGGTTGATGTGTCAACCAACGCTTAGGACACCGATCCTACTGGCAGTTCAGGTGACCTAATAGATAACCTAAATTCTGATTGAGACATGTAATACGTGATATTAATTAGTGTCTCAGATCATCATATTTATGATGAAAGTATTCTCACTTAACAAGTTTAACATTATTATGTAGCCGATTTATCACAAGCATACGTTTGACTGATCATTTTTACTGGGGTAAGCACATTTGAGATTCTACTAAATCGTAAGCTACTGTCAGTATTCAAGCTAAAACAAAAACCTACATTCAATGTGTGATGAAAATACCGAATAGTTATTAAACAAAGATGGATAGTGGTTAGCAGTGGAACCCAATTTTTCGCGCGCCTTGCCTATTAAAGACTTGTCAGTTGGATGTACCTGCAATGCCAGAGTTGATGTTCACTCTGGGACTCGAATCCATCTTTGCTTAAAACGTTTGTGACTTATGGCTACATCGAGGCAATCCGCACAGGTTGCACATATATCAACAAGAGACTGATCAATTTCAGTCCTTAATAACAATTGGAAGATACAAGTTGTAGTGTCGGTCATTACGTCAAGCCCATATACCTTATTCTAGCTTTCGGATAGCCCATTCTATTCATTCTACTTGAGTCACATTCTAACCTTGTTAATTATTCGTTTATCAATCTTGACTGTTTTTATATGAGCGCGTAGGTGTGTATACATTTCTTACCCCATTACTCATCACATGGCTTACCAGCCATCTCCACTCTGCGTCGTTTCTCTTCTCTCTATTCCATTTGCTTTATATACAAAACATATGTGTTCATAAGTCTATTCTCGTTATTCGATTTATTCAATTCCGTTATTGACTAACGCGATTGAAGTCGATGATTATATACGAGAATAGGCGATAACAAACATTCATTACGATCATCTTGGAGTCAGATCTTGGGCCAATAAAGTGGAGAGCCCTTTCGACGACATCGTTCGATCTAAATGACGATTAAATAACGGGCCTCCACAAAGTAAAACAACACCAAGTGTATCAAATAGTTAGTTTACGTTTATTACTGATAAAGAGGTAAACATGGTTGAGGGTATATTGCTTAGTTTAACTAATGGAAATGGAACAAGCTTTTACTTAGACAATAGAATGAAGGTACATAAAATTGTACAGCAAAGTTAGTCAGTCAACCACAACGTAGGACCAGGCACATACAAGCATCGGTCCAAGTTGCCATACCTCATCACCACAACAAGATGAACAACGGATTCATAGAACTAGTTAATTCAGTGGTGGTAATATATAAAATGATTGCAAATAAGGACATAGTACAGCAAAGTAAGTTACTCGAAATTAATGTACTTAGATTGTATTGCATAAATGTTAAGAATAGTTTAGTCTTTAGTTAAGAAATACTTATTTAGTTGAATAATCTTTGTACTAACTACAAGATGGTTTCTTTTATTTCAACTTAACAGACATGTCCAAAGTGATGTAGGAATAAACGATTATACAGGATGAATATGATGTGTTCTCGAGAAGTGATCAAAATTTGATATTAGGACGTCTGGATCTCAAAGCGTTAAACATAAAACTACCTGAGTTATGACATGAACATGGATTTGTAATCCAAAGAAGTTCATGAATTAGGACAGAACAATTAGTCAGTGCAATAACTTTTTAAGTTACAGAAGTGAAATTGTTAGATCATAGTTGTGCAATAAATTAAATTTAAATTACATTTTGTAATATACGAAATAATTCTTATATCATTTAGCTTATCCAATGAAAGAGAAAAACTAAGTTATTGCATATCGACTGTCCACAAATAACATGGATTTAAGAAGATCACCTCATCACCTTCAGAATTAGCCTTACTTACTTACGTTTGTTATCTCTCATGGAGGAGTATAGGTTGCTCATCAACATTCTCTATCCAAATCTGTTCTGAACAATACTTTCCAGTTGCTATTCATCCTATTGATATCTGCTTTCGATTCTCAACATAGTGTATTTTTTGACCTTCCTCTTTTTCGTTTCCTTTCAAGATTCCAAGTGAACGCTTGTGATACAGTTTAATGATTTCCACAATCCAACTTCTTTCCTTAATTTCCTCTTCAGATAAAGTTGATTTGTTCTCTTTTACAATAGGCTGTTGCTAATGATGTCCGATCAACGGATATTGAGTATCTTGAGTAGATAATTGTTTATAATTACTTTTACTTTTATGATGATGATAATGATGATGGTTGTAGTAGGTCTCCAAGTTTCAACTAACTATCTTGACATTCGTATTGAAGATTATAACTTTGACATTGATTCACAGACAATTGTTTTAAGTTCTCAATATATATTCTTCAACTGTAGAAATGTTAATCTTGTTTTGTCGATTCTTACCTTTATACATTTATATCAGATCGTCATTGTTCATCGATAATACTATCGCCTACGTCCATGAAATATTCTATCTCTTTTAACATTTCTTCATCAATTATGATTGGATTGATGTTATCTTTATCTTCTATTTGAGGTTTCACAATTATTAGGACAAATAATATTGACATGTTCTCTATCTCATTTAAAGCAGTAATGTGTTTATGTATTTATGTGTCTATCATCTACATTTTATCATATATATATATATAAAATAATTGGACCGCCCACATCCTTGAAATGACCTTCAAAACAACCAATCATCTGACTGGAATGATTTATCATGTTATTGATTTTAAATACTAAATGGTCGATTTTCCCGAATTTTTTTTTTGAAAAAAAAAACTAATAAAATAAAATAAAATCAGGATAAATTAAACGGATTGACAAATTCATTATTTCACGACGGACATTATTATTATTATAATTAGTGGTATTAATGATGGGAATAATCATGCCATATTGACTATTTTGTCCTTATCATCATCGTTATCATTATCATCATCATCAATTCATTGTTGGAATTATTTGGAAATTTTAATAAAAACACTTTATTTTTTTGTTTTATGTCATATTCATACAAACAATATATAGGTGAGTACTGAATTCTATTTATAATGTAATTGATTTAGTATCAGAAAGGGGGATTTAGCGGATATTATAGTCATTTTAATAGTTAAGATTATGAGTCAATTGAAGCTAGACCATTGCTGAAGAGTTCCGCAATAGGATGAAAATGGACATCTAGTGCTAACGGGTTTTCCATGATAGTCTAGCTTCAATTGACTCATAATCATAATCTTATTATAATTTATTTTGCTTGTTATAATCTTTCTGTTTTAATTTATGGCTGCGAAACGTGGCTATCAAGAGTAGAAAATTTTCATAAGCTATTAGTATTTGACCATAGATGTCTTAGAAATATTACTCGCATCTGCTGGGATCACCAGGTAAGTAATAGAATAGTGAAGTTAGACTCAGAGTATTAGGGAATGATAGTCAATCAGTTGATGACTTTGTAAATCTTCATCAACTGAGATGGTTGGGCCACGTGTTGTGTTGCCCATGTCTGAACACCGATTAACACGACGCACAATGTTGATTAGTATTGAGGATGGTTGGAAGGAAGTTAGAGGTGGCCAAACCAAAACAAAATGTGGCATCATTGCTTGAAGTGACTAAGTTCTAGTGTGATCCATGTTGTTAGATGCAGATTACTTGTTTGTGGTCCGCGTGACTATCGTAACCAGTGATTAGAGACTCTGGGTGATACAGGTCAGAATCTATCAGTGTATTCATTCTTTGTCTTCCCTTAAAATATGAGATTAAAATCGCTTCATATTTTTCTACCAACTAATTCGTTTTTCCTGTACTATGTCCTTATACACAATCTTTCTTTTATATATTACCACTATTGAATTAACTAGTTCTATCAATTTGGTGTTCATCTTGTTGCGGTAATGAGGTATGACAACTTGAACAGATGCATATATGTGCCTTGTCCTACGTTGTAGCTGACTGACTAAAGGATTTTTGAATTAAAAAATATTTTCTTATATTGATAAAACTATACTACTCAAGATGACAGCCGTTTGATTTTTAAGTGAAATATAAAATGTAATAACGATCAACCTGTACCTTATAAAGAGTTTTAGTCGTAAGTACCGACATATTTTAGTGTTGTACAACCGTACAACGGTATGAAAGCTGAATAACCAGAAATGTTTGGTCTTTCGGTTCAGATGTTGTCTGAAACTTACTTTATCAAGTAAATGTCTAATTAAATCACGTCATAACTGAATTTGCGAATAACAAACGATCTTGCATTGTACAAATTACTTGAAACGATTAGTAATTTTGTTCACATGGTTCTAGTCAGGCAATAGATGTGGTTAGTTCGTTACGGTATGTTACCCCTGAATCGGTGGGTGGCCTGCCTAACATATGGGTCGAAAGGATCTCCTTCGTCATCCCATCATTTTAGCCCTCAAATGCCTTGGTACGGCCAAGGGTGCAGAGTCCACTCTCCCTCTAGAGATGCTCTCACATGACCACGTGCATACAACCACTGACAGGGAAGTCCCACTCATTGCCTTTTCGCCACAGAGGTGTTTGCAAAATTGAGAGGACGAAAAGCGAATGTTTGGCACTCCAACCACGTTGGTAAACACGGAGAGTTCACCTAGGGGAGTTGGAAAATCGTGGTTCCAAACCAATGGTGCACATGAGCTCCAACATTCTGAAGGAACAAATGGCGTATGAACCAATTGTCGGTCACCGGTTACCATGGGACTGACGTTACTCGATTGCCTTGTGGATCAGGATTTCAGGTCAAAGGCTCAGAATGTGTCCCCCTAAGAAAACCATTTGCTTCGGTTTGGGCACCCAGTCAGTATCCCAGCCCTCATAAAAAACAAGTGACTTGTGTTGCGCATGTGTATTCGGTGCCCCTTTATAAAAATATTTATGTGTTCAAATAAATAAAATCACATAGTTCTCAGATAGTTATCTCACAATATAGTTTAATAGAACTCTAAGAGATTTTGAATATAAAAATTAAGAAGAAAGAAAACACATAATACAACTATTTCTAGCCTGAAAAATAGACTCAACCAAAAACTCATTTTCTCTTGAATATAAAATTCCCCTGAAGTAAAATCTGTTTTATTAAAAATGTACAAGATCAACAATCAACTTTTGAGAAACTAATAATTTTCACAAATTTGTCATATACGTTGAAATATCATTAGTATTGTTGACAAATTTTTGAATTGCACAGGTTGTTTATCGATTAGTTAAGGTAATCATTACTTAACAGTTATCCTTAGAATCATTCAAACCTTATGATCAATCAATAAATTTTATGATATAGCGCCGGATATTCGCTTTTCGTCCTCTCAGTTTCGTAAACAACACCCATGATGCGAAAAGGCAGTGAGTAGGACTTCTTTTGCAGTGGTTGTATGCATGTGGCCACTTGAGATCATTTCGAGAGTGAGATAGCTGACTATCCCCACTCTCGGCCGTACCAGGACATTGGGGGACAATCAACTATAAAGTAATTCAATAAATTTTATAATATAGTTCGGTCTTTATTCTCACTTTTGAATAGGTTAACTATATTTGACAAACTTTACCCATTAGACCCATTACTAATGACACAATTGTTATGTTTCCAACAAACAGTGTACTTTACAATACTTATACATAATGGTGTTTATTCTGTTTGTTTATTTATCTGTTCAGAATAAGAAAAGAAATATGTTATCATCAGAATAGAGTTTTGTGGAGATGTTAATAATTTAATGGTTGAATTTAGTGAGTTAATTGAAGCACTGGACTGAATTGGTTGAAGTTAGACATGAACATTATTAGATGCTGGCTCAATGGTCTAGAGGTTAATTGTTCGTGCGCGAGACCGATAAGTCCTAAACTCGAATCCTGCGGGGCGGGATGTGCAATTCTGAGGAGTCTTATGCTAGAACGGAACCACCGTCCATTGCTTCCAGGTATTCCATAGATGTCTAACTTCAATTGACTCATGAATTCAACAATTAAAATATATTATCGTCAAACAGTAATATGACTGAATACTTTAACTTTGTCACTAATTTCTACTTCATTAAATCATATTGACAAATATATTGGACTGTAAAATTCCGGCGAGATTATGATTTATGGATGAACCAATCACGTATAAGATAATAGGTCATGAAATTTGGTGCGAAATCTATTCATTCATTTGGATAAATAGTTTTGTCATTATAGCTGATGGCAGTTCGTGCTGAAAACCCTCAATCTAATTTCTAACTTTAACCATCAAATGTAAATCATAATTGTGATTCCTCACACTGGTTTATAACCCTCATTTAGTCCTATTTATTAGATGTACACTCTCAAGGTTTATCTAGAGTCGCTCGAATGTCGTCCATAAATTATAGTCTCACCAAAATGTATAACAGTAATTCATAAATCAAATGGATTCATATGAACTGAGTGTTTAATTAATACACGTTAGGTATATAATTACTAAGTTATGTAATATGGACTTCCAAAGTTTACCGTTCTCATTCATTCATTCATTCATTCACTCATTCATTCATTTTATCTTGCAATATAGTTTGGAGGAATAATGAGAAACTATAACTCTGTAACCTACCAATTCAGAGGATTTACATATTCAAACGATAATACTGTCACAGTGTGTTACTCTCACACTTTTAAGCCTTTGTTTAATCTAAATAATCTTTATCATATGTTTTATTATTCTACATTTCCTATTTGTTTTGTTGTGTGGTCAGGCATTGTTGTTTTATAAGTTGTGAGTCATGATTGAATTGAATACAACGAAGAACTAATCTGTTTGTAATTTGTGCCTTGGGATCGGTTACTAGGTTGGAAAGATCTGAGAGACTAATAGGCGTTAAGGTATTGGTATAAGAGGGGATTTTGTGGATATCATATTATATTATATTATATTTATAACCCTCATTTGGTCCTAGTTATTAAGTGGATACTCTCATGGTCACTTTAACATTACTCAAAGGTTGTTCATAAATTTATAGTCTTACCAAAATTCCAACTACCTTTAATTTGTGTTAAGTCACAACGAAATTTCAATTTCTTCTATTGTCCTTAATTATTTAAGTGAAAATAACATTTCCATTAGAAAAAATGAATAAGTAATTCACTTATGAAGTGTTGTAGTGATATTTTACACAAATGGAAAAAGGTTTGATTCTGTTTATGGGTTATATTTACTAATGATAATGTCCTGGGTCCTGAGTTTCGAAACTCGCGGGGTGCAACTTAAGCTAATGGATATGTAGTTATCTAAATAATATATTCATATTGTTGATCATATTAAGCAGACCACGCTGTAAGCTTTAATTTGTCCTACAGATATTCTACTAGAAATGTAAATGGGATATTGGCGACCCCAGAGTCTATGTCGATTAAATAATTAGTCAGAACCAAGAAACTTAGGCTTTATGCCGATCAATATTGAGTGTTTTATCGAAATCAATAAAATTTGAGTCATACTAATAATAATGTCCTTCAATTGACAGGTCAAATGCAATAGGCATTGTCTACAGACACATCAAACCGGATTAACGTGGGAGTAGGAGCTTAGCAACGATTTGATTGGTTAGTTATGTACATAATTAACACATCACGTCCTAGAAGCTTGGAATGACTCATTACTGAAATTGAGGTGGTTACTCTTCGGTAGAAAAATCTTGATCCTTATTACTGGCACAATTTGACTGTTCTCATTTAAAAAAAACATAAAGTATCAAAGTTTTATAACTTGAAGTATCCGTTGCATTTTGTTCTTCGATTTCATTTGCTGGTTGTTCTTTTTCATTTCATTTCCTAAGTTGATCTTTTGATAACTATTAATAATTTCGTGAATTGGTTGAAGTTGAACATTAACACCGTTGAATCCCTGCCAGCTCAGTGGTCTAGAGGTTAGGTGCTCGCGCACAGGACTGACAGGTCCTGGGTTCGAATCTCGCGAGGCGGGATCATAGATGCGCACTGTTGAGGAGTCGTTGTAATAGGACGAAACGGCCATTCGGTGTTTCCAGGTATTCCATGGTTGTCTAATTTCAATTGACTCATGATCTCAACTATTAAAATTACTATAATATCCACATAAGCCCCTTCTAATATTAATTTCATTGTAAACAATTTGTTTAATATTATAGAAATGTCTTATCTTTTGTCATGGTCTTGCTAAATTGATCAATTTGGGTTGATGTATACGTTTACTGTATTCTAGATTCTCTATCACTGAATGATACATTTTTTGTTTCAAATGTTTCATAACCAAACAGATTTGGAACTTCCGGACAAAATTATAGAGGTTTTCATTATCCACTAGTTTTTCTTTTTGATATAGCAGTCTACTTGTTAAATAGTTATAATCCTAGTTGGTTTAGTCAAAAAATAACATTTTATGTTAGTTAATAAATTCCTATGAAATCTGCTCAAAGTACCTTTCATAAGGCTTGCAAAAATAAAACAATTGACTACTTGCTTACTCCTGTTACTCCTTGTGGAGGAGCATAGGCCGCCCATCAGCACTCGCCATCCAACCCTGTCCTGAGTAATTCTTCCCAGCTCATTCCAGTTGTTATTCATCCTTTTCGTGTCTGCTTTCGACTCCTGAATCAGAGTTGTCTTTGACCTTCCTCTACTCCATTTGTATTCAAGATTACAAGTTAGGGATTGCCTCGTGATTCAGCTTGATGATTTAAACAATGTATGACCTATCCACTTCCGACATGTTTTCCTATTTTCCTATTTAGCTGTAATCTAGTTTGTTCTTTCCCATAGTAGGTTGTTGCTGAATCTTGCGTAGACAACTATTCATAGATACTTGTAACTTCTTGATGATGGTTGTATTAGTTCTCCAAGTTTCAGCTCCGTACAATAGAACTTTCTTGACGTTCGTATTGAAGATTCTGACTTTGATATTGGTTGACAGTTGTTTTGAATTCCATATGTTCAATGCATTCTGTCTTACAACATATTGCAATGTCGGAAAAGATAAGCATAATCAAATGAAATCTAAGATCGAAATATCTTATTACTCGGATCAGCATGATTATTTGAATCTTATCAAAGTTGAAATTATGTCCACATCTCATAATTAGAATAAACAAACCTTTATTCGTGTTAAAATAAAGTACCACAGCATCTACATTAGCCAGATCTCTTAACAGATAGTAGTCTACTGGTTAAATCAGTTGTCAGTCAGTAGCAACGTGGAACTTCGTACGTACGTACATCAGTTCGAGTTTCCATACCATAATAGCACAAAGATACAATTGTCCATTCAAATCCCATAGTGGTAGAAGTAGTAAAAGTATAAGCAGTAATCGGAAAGATTAGGGTTTGAAGATGTTATTCAAGGAGTATAATCCAGTGGAATAAATTTGGAAAGAGAAAAAAGAAAGGGATATGAAGAATTCAGAAAATTGGAATTTGGGAGAACACAAAGAGTGGATGAACCTGCACCATTGCCAACGATTTTGAGTCATGCCATTCATGGTCTCTAACCATCGATTGCTATAATCTCGTAGATCCCAACCAGGTATTAGGTGTAGATTTAATAACATAGCTTAGTCCACTTTTCAGTGACTTCATGGATTTGTGCCACGTTTTGGTCTGACCGCTCCTAACTTTCTTCCAACCTACTCGTACACCATAAAACATCTCACATCTGTGGTTGGGCATGCCTAACACGTGTCCCAACCATCTCAACTGACGAAGTTTCCCCACTTCATCAATTGACTCGCCATTCTTTCCTAACAACTGCATTACTTACTCGGTCGTCACAAGATTTACGAGCAATGCTTCGAAGACACCTATGATCAAATACTAGTTACCTACGAATATCCTCTACTCTTACTGAATATTTTTCACAGTCATAAATTAGGATGGAATAAACTGCTGATCAGTAAACTTGTCATTTGATTGATAGACGGATATCGCGTCTAAACCATAAATAACGCAAATTGCAAAAAGCTAGACGAGCCTTCTATATCCGTGCTGAGATTTCATCGCACACTAGACCACAAGGGCTGGTGAAACTCCCAAGATAAGTGAAGCGGTCGACACGCTCAACTATTTCACCGCCTATCATTAGTTCGGGTATCGATGCAACTCAATCCTGAAGCAACATTTTGCATTTCGAGGTGGAGAATAGCATCCCTAACATGCTTGCATTGTTGCTTAGATTGGTCAAAAGACTCTGGATTTTGTCAGCGTCTTCACCAAATAGAACTATGCCATCGGCATATTCTAAGTCAAATCAACTGGCTCATAATGAATAAATCGCAAGTTCGAGCCTCGCTTCATCTACTTCATTTTACTTAACCGTTCTGCATTAACACACAAACAACACAATTGATGTACTTTACATAAACTTGTACTTAATAGACAAAGACGCAATCTACCTGTCTTTCACATATCTTTACTTAATCGATCATTTCTAAACTAATGTAAATAATAAAAGGGTTTCTATCTTTTCTATTCATTTACTACTGTCTAATTGTTAACACTCTTACTATTAATGATATTCATTGGAAAACTTATTAATGAACATTTTCACTTTATCACTATGTAATGAATCTATAAATAACTATGGTCATTAACTAGATCCTGACATTTCAAGAGATTCTATACTGTCATTATATTCAATATTATTTTCTTCATTTCAAATATACTTTAATTGTTTGCTTGTCTTTTTCTTCTTTCTGATGGCTTATTTTTCAGTTGATGGTTTGTGTTTATTATTTTTCTTTGTATGTATCTTTTACTTTATTCTTCATCAATAAATAGACAGTTTTACCTAAAGTTGCTATAACGTGTGACCCCCGCGCCCTGCTAATGTATAACGTAACGACACCGCCAACTAGAGAGCAGTGACCTATCGTTCGGACCAATGACGCGTAAACCCGCATAAGCAGTCTAGAGTACTTATTGGTCCTGCTTCCAGCCTAGCCCAGCCAGTTTAGTCCAGAACACAAATCTCAGCCTCTGCGATATGAAGCATTTATTTCAAGCATACTCGGTTTACATACCAACCACACAGACCACATCGTACCAATAAAATAGGAAACAACGTTTATACAAGAATTAGCCAAATGTGGCTGTGAATGGGGAGGTAGTAATTAATGGACAGGGCATAATTCAAGAATGGTAAATCGTATAATAATAGCTCATGGGTCAAAATAAAGCTCATAATAAGAGGGTCAGGAATATATATAGCTTGGTTATTTAACAATTATACGATAAAAATGTACGTATAGTATTGATCCATAAATGGATCCCAAAAGTTACCATTCATTATGCTTATCGGGACATAACAAAAGTCTAAAATAAAAGGAGCGGGATTCGAATTTAGAGATCTGATCATTTGTATTAGAGGGTTTTAATAATTATAGGATCATTATTAGAAGGGGTTTTGTAGAGATTTTTTAGAAATTTCAGTGGTTGGAATCATGAGTCAATTGAAGCTAGACAAACATGGAAAACCTGGAAGCACTGGATGGCCGTTTCTTCCTATTGTGAAACTCCTCAACAGTGAGCATCCACGACCCTGTCTCGCGGGGTTAAGCGCTTGCACGCGAGACTGCTAGGTCCTGCATTCGAACCCCGTGGGGCAGGGTCGTGGATAAAATAAATCAATCAAAGCTCTAATCATAAACTAGTTCTATTTTGTGTGTATCTTATCAATATTTGCAACTAAGTTGACTCAAGGCTGGTCGCGTTGTGTTGACGTGTCATTAGTTAGACACAACAACAAGGTCATAGAGGCTGATAATTTGATCAGCAATTTTATCACGTGATATTTGATGGGTCATAGGATATCACAACGATCTAGTTCATTTACGTTGTCACGTGATTATCACTCATTTTATGAGTGAAATACTAATTTGATACACACTTCCTGGATAGCGATGAATCTTTTGACTGATATCAATGCCATGACAACAATTTACCAACACATGAGAGTATTTAAATAAGGTAAAATTCACTGAATTTCTTAAATTTATGGATACTTTACACCACAGGTATAATTTTGGAAACGGCGAAGTATGAAATACATAGCTTTGTGTTTAATTAATTAAAACTTCAGTAGTGCTCATTTACCACTCTGTCAGTTTGTGAGTCTAGCATGAATGTTTACATATTCATTATATAAAACAAAAATACCAGTAAATATCTTGAAATGATTTACATAAAACGTATTAATATTAGAGTCGTGGACACACACTGTTATCGAGTTCCTTACTACGACTCAAACAGCCATTTAGTGCTTCCTGGTCCCCAATGGTTATCTAACTAAGAGTAGTTCGTATGACGAACCTTATAGATCAAATGGTCTATCAGTACAGTATCCTACAAGATAACACTGTTGATACTTCAGACAGTTTTCATCTGAGTTTATATTCAGAGAAATTTGAATCAACTTCAATTCATCAATATCATTTCAGGTTTATGGTGTTGTGAATTCATGAATTCGAATGAATTCATATTACTTCTAACATTACAGTTCAGTTAATGTGACTTCATTGGAATTAATACCAAGAGAATTGTATAAATCTTATAAACAAAATATTACATAATACCACGATCAAACTATGTGTAGTAATAGTAGTAGCATTAGTTATAAATGTGGAAATGATTTCTAAAAAAATATTTTAAAAAATCTCCGATGTTTATTAAAACAATGATAATCTGGATGTGATGAAGATAATTGTCTTTCAGTAAATGTTGTGTTTTGATATTCATATGCCTTTACTGTGTTATTACTATTATTGTTTCTAATGCTCTAAACACATGAAGCATTTAGTTGACAGTCATTATCCAACTTTACTAAACCTTACTTAATCTATATAATGTATATCTTAGGTAATCTTCATCCAATTGTTTGATGTAATTTGTAATTCTATGACAATTTCTCTCACACTATGTTAATTATATTTATCAATATAAGGTTGTTGTGGAGATTACTAAATTATTGATTGAGATCATGAACTGATTAATATTAAAGCACCATTAAAAAAGCTGGAAGCACTGGATGGCCGTTTCGTCTTAATGTGGGAATCCTCACTAGTGCGCATCCACGATCCCACTCGTGGGATTCGAACCCAGGGCCTTCGGTTTCACGCGTGAACGCTCAACCTTATTCTCCATTAATAGTAATGTGACATTTTTATCTACCATATAAACTGTATACGGGTGATTTGAAGAGTAATGAAATTGTTATATTGAGATTGTGAGTTGATATAATTTAGAGGATCATTTTAATACTTGGAAGCACTGGTCAGCTGTTTTATTTTAATTTGTATGTTATTAGTAATGTGGATTTACATTTCTGCCACTGTACTATCCTTTTACAGTAACAGTTTGCTTGTTTTACGCTGAGCTAGTATTGACTGTCTTTCATTATTTTCTATCGGTTCCTTCTTCACATACAACACGGTTGAATTACACTGATCACGGTTTTTTTTTTAAATTTGAATACAGGAATTGACCTCTCTGAACTAGACACTAGAAGATGCTCGATGATGATCAGAATGTGATTAGAGCGGTTACAAATATTACTATGCTAGGAATCATTGACATTTGTTTCGTATAGTAAACTCATATGTTAATATCTCATTATATTCTTCATATTCCTACATAACTTATTCATAACTAACTGTACTTTATCACTGAAATTCATTGACTTACCGGTCAATTGTCATCATTTACAATTGATTTCTATGAAAGTAAATTATACAAAGAAAATATTCTGAGTATATTACAATTACTAATGCTAATAATAGTAATAATACATGTACTACTAAATATTCTTTTCTTTTCGTTGGTGAAGTGATTCATTCAATACAGTACCTACTATATATTACAATATGTAAAATGTCATTATGACAAAATAAATAGTTTTACACATTTTTCTTCTCTTCTCTTTTCTTTTCTTTTCTTCTTTTTTTTCTATAAAATGAAAAAGAACAAGACAACATTCTTGATAATGAATTAATGAATCATTATTTCTATGGTAGAAAGAAAGAAGAAGAATTGAAATCTCTTCATTGATAGTGTTGAAAAGAAATAAAAATAAAATGAGTCATTTACTTATTCATTTTATTTGTCGTTAAAATAGAGACATTCAATGTGAAATTTATCAGTTGACTTAGTTACTAATATTTTTCAGTTATCCGAATGTACACACATGCACACACATACTGATAGAATATATTTCCGTATCTCTATGCCCTTAAATGCCCTAGTACGACTGAAAGTGGGGAGAGTCCGGTCTCGCTCTTGAAATGCTCTCACATGTCCATGTGCATGCAACCATTAGCAGGGAAGTCCTAATCACTGCCTTGTCGCACTACAGGTGTTGTTTACGAAATTGAGAGGAAGAAAAGTGAATGTACGGCAGGGGCTTAAACCGGTTTGATAGATATGGAGGATTCACGTAGGAGAGTTGGAAAACCCCGATTCCAAACCAATGGTGCACATAGAATCCAGGATCCTGAGGAAACAAATCATATATGAACCAATCGTTAGTCACTGTCTACTATGAGACTGCATCTCCTGATGTTGGTCCACTGCCTTATGGATCAGACCCATAAGTGAAAGGCTCGGAGTAGTGTCCACTGAGAAAACTGCTTGCTTCGGTTTGGGCACCCATTCAGTATCCCAGCCCTCACATAAATCGAATGATATATATGGTACATATCTATTTGGTGCCTCCTTATTACCAATGTTTATGTATTTAAATAAATTAATAATAGGTAAAAGTATACTTTATCCATCAGACAAACAGAACCTGGAACATAATGTTTACGTGAAATTCAAATATTGTGTATAACGAGTAATAGGAATACCTTAGTATATTGTTGAAAACATTTAAAATGAGTATGAATATTTATTTTTTATAGCCATAGAATGAAATGATGATTGTAATAGTATCAAATGCTTAATTCTGTATTATTATTTTGTATGTAACGGGTAAATGAACTCGTACTGCAAATTCTAGTTTCTTACACTGTTAATCTTAAAGTAAACTTTAACTCGATAGCAATCTTTAGATTTTTAAGTGAAATATTTTCATCTAAATGTTCATAAAGAATGTTCGCATTATATTTGATATGAATTCATGATGAAAACCTAAACCTTGAATACTTAACTTTATCTGCAAAAGGACATGGAAACTTCTAAAATTCTGTGTTGTATTCTTTTATTGACTTAAAAATATAGACAGACTATATTCATGAGAATAAGTTAATATTGTCGTTGTTGTCTTTTTGAATATACAGGCAAAGGAAATTGTCGAAGTCATTTTACTCTATGTAGTATTATTTTTTTTGTATTGTACAAGCTAGTGGCTATTTGAACTAAGTAGTTAAGTGAATAATGTGATGGCGTTTGAAGCGAAAGAGCTGGGATCGAGTCTTGGAGTGCACATCAACTCTAGGTTTCAGGTAAATCCAGCTGACGTGACCCAAATAGGACGAAACGGGCGTTCTAGAATCTACTGCTAGACTACGTCTATCTTTCCATTTTTTGTGTGTCTAAAAATGGTAATAAATCCATATAGGCTTTTTTTCTCAATCTCGCATCTCTATACTATACTTCTATCTTTATCCTGTTCAATTCGAAGGGAAAAAATGAAATGACTGAAATTTTTGACAATTTTCCTTAGTGCAAGTTTTTTGAAAGTTGCTTAACCGAACACTTTCTTTCTGGTCTGGTCATAAATTCTAACATTTTAGGTTATGGCAATGTGATACGATTGTAGTTATCTACTAAACACAAAAGCCTGTCTTTAATAGTTTTATACGCATTTTTGGGTTCAAATTAACACTGAGACACAAGTTAATCCATCTGACGGTCAGTCACTTACAACGTAGAACCAGGCACAGACAAGCATCGGTCCAAGTTGGCATACCTCATTACTACAACAAGATGAACACCGACTTCATAGAAGTAGTTGATTCAATGGTGGCAGTATATAAAAGAAATATAGCATATAATGATATAATACAGGAAGAAAGAATTAGTTGACAGAAAGAAAGATATAAAGCAATTTTAGTTTCACAGTTTAAGACAAAGGATGTATACACCTACGGCATTGTGATCGATTCTGAGCCATATGTCACACAGTCTCCAACCATTGGGTACGATAGTCATGCGGACCCCAACCAAGTAGTTTGCATCTACCAACATGACTCATACTAGAAGTTAGTAACTTTAATAATTGATGCCAAATTTTGATTTGGCCCCCGTAACATTCTTCCAAACATCCCCAACACTAATCACCATTGCTAACCCATATGATAGATTCCATTGTTAACTACCATTCATCTATTTGATAAAAGAATCTAATACTTCTATTCATCTTTATTATTATCTTCATGTTATCCTTTTCTTCTATAATAAAGTAATTATCTTCATTCATTCTTTCTTTCTTCCACTTGTTGATGGTTTGATCGATTTATTCAAGGAAATTTACAACTTTCTTCCAACAAAAATAAATAAAATAAAATCTATAACTAAATTAATTAACTGATTAATTAATTAATTTAATTAAAAATTGTTAATCCTTCAATTAAGTTTATTTAAAACAAATAAAAGTGAACTTTTAATAAAATTGAAATTGTAAACCTGTTGTTTATCAATCTAGTATTAAAGAGTAAACAAGTGTGCGTGAGAGAGAAGGTGAGTGAGTGAGTGAGTGAATGAGTGAGTGAGTGAGTGAGTGAGTGAGTGAGTGAGTGAGTGAGTGAGTGAGTGAGTGAGTGAGTGAGTGAGTGAGTGAGTGAGTGAGTGAGTGAGTGAGTGAGTGAGTGAGTGAGTGAGTGAGTGAGTGAGTGAGTGAGTGAGTGAGTGAGTGAGTGAGTGAGTGAGTGAGTGAGTGAGTGAGTGAGTGAGTGAGTGAGTGAGTGAGTGAGTGAGAAACAAAGATCGAGAGTATTAGAGATTAAATAAGTTTCATATTTCAATGGTTAAGATCATGAGTCAGTTGAAGCTAGACCACCATGGAAAACCTGGAAGCACTGGACGGCCGTTTCGTCCTGGTATGGGAATCCTCAGCAGTGCGCATCCACGATCCCGCACCACGCGGGGCTCGAACCCAGAACCTACTGGTTTCGCGCGCGAGCACTTAACCACTAGACCACTGAGGCGGCATCCAACGGTGTTAATGTCTAACTTCAACTAATCCACGAAATTGAGCGACACATTCACCATTGTCTTCAGTGAGTTTATTGTATAGATATTATTCATACTATTTAATCATTTCTATATAATCCTATATAATAAACATTTATTTTTACTATTGTTTATAGAAATTATTTGTTTATCTAATTGAAAACTAAAAAGAAGAAAAAAAAATCGTGATTGTATATAACAATAGTGTTAAGTATTAAATTAAGTTGATATTTAGAACAATAATAATTTATTTATTCTGAAAATAAGAATTACAGAATTCACGCCAGTAATAATCGTAATAATAATTGACTGAATCATGTTAAGTTGAATACAAATATATAAGTTGGATACATGTATAAATCGTGTTTCTAAGTGTAAACATATGTAACTATGTCATTTTTAAAAATCTATTTCTTAATATCTTTATTCATTTCAATAGATTTTTATCAATTAACTAGGTATCGTTTAAAATGTAATTTGTTTATTTTATGGCAAATGATACGTTGTTTTTTTTTTCTCATTTTCAAAAATCGATAATGTTACAAGAATTGAATCTAGATTGTAAGGTATTATCTTATTTGTCATTCAAGACTGATAATATAGTTCTATATTGGTGAAGATGCTGACAAACAATACAGAATCTTCTGACTATTGTAAGCAATAATGTATGTATGTTTGGAATGCTTTAGGATTGGGTTCCATTGGCTAGCACTTGAACTCATGATAGGAAGTGAAGTAGTTGAGCATGGTCTGGTGTATGATGAAATCTCAGCACGGATATAGAAGGCTCGTCTAGCTTTTTGCAATTTGCGTTATTTATGGTTTAGACGCGATATCCGTCTATCAATCAAATGACAAGTTTACTGATCAGCAGTTTATTCCATCCTAATTTATGACTGTGAAAAATATTCAGTAAGAGTAGAGGATATTCGTAGGTAACTAGTATTTGATCATAGGTGTCTTCGAAGCATTGCTCGTAAATCTTGTGACGACCGAGTAAGTAATGCAGTTGTTAGGAAACGGGTACTAGATAGAAATGGTATATCAAATGATGAAGTAATGAAACTTCTGTGCGCTAACATGATATGGAAACTCGAACTGATGTACGTACGCACGAAGTTCTACGTTGTTTCTGACTGACTAACATCTTAGTGTTTATGTTCAAATCGAAACAAGGAACTAGTATTTTACGTATATTTCTTTTCAATAAAAGTGTAATATCTACTATTTTCGAGCATTTCTCTGTTCATTTAACGGTTGAGTAATGCAAATAAGGACATGAGTTGGAAATTATACTATCACCTGACAAGTTGGCAACTGAGAGAGAAGATGGGTTAACTGGAACACTACTCGATTTATTCCTGATACATGAACAAACAAATAGCTAACACGACCACAACGCATTAAACAATTAGAAAATTCGATTATGTCCAAACTAAGCGTTAGGGTAGAAAAAATGTAGTACATTTGATTATGTTTGAATTACAATACCTTTGGAACAGCAGAGAATATGTCAGTGAATCATGAATCAAATGAAGGCTTATGGCCTATGGCATAACCTAGGGACAGAAATAAATGTCAGTACTTAACAAACTTTGAATGAAAATAATGTCCTCAAAAATAGCTTCCGTTGATCATCAAGGCCTCTTTACTTTTTTATTCACATCACTACCCTTAATTTTCTTCCAGTCTACTTCCACTTCTGTCAGCATTGCTCTTCTGAGGTAGGGGGTAGTTAATGAAGCAGCATGCACGTAACACGTAGTTCACTAATTTTCTGTATCCTATAAGACTATGCTTTCGTTATTAAATATACCGAGTTGTACAATTCCATGTTGTTCTATTTGATTCCAGTTGAGTATCAAGTTTCTCATGTATCTCATCAACTATTTTAGTGGCTAAGTGTTAATATGTTGCATGGCAATTGTCATTATCGATCTTGTAACAGAATCGTCTGTATTGGAATAGCTCAATCGTTCCTTGTTATGGAAATGTTTTAAGACAGGCGGAAGCCCTAATAGATATAAACGTTTTTATCAAGATACAACTTATGGTTTAGAGAAATATATTGATTACATTAACTGGAAAGCTTACAAATTTCGTGCATGTTTCACATCATTCACACAAATCAAGTTGAAATTACAGTGGGGTGGAGGAGTTCGTGTAACTGAGCACAGAGAAGTGATCAGGGCTTTGGTAAGCAGAAAACCTGAGGGAACTGTAATTCCACTTAATAAAATCCTACATTCAATTGATAAGAAAATCCATAAAATGTGACAGCAGAACATTTAGTAAATTAATGAGTCAATATGTGATAAAAAGTCGCATAAATGTCTGCATTACATAAGTAATATAATATATCAGAAGGGGTTATGTTGGATATTTTAGTCATTTTAATATTTGAGATCATGAGCCAATTGAGGCTAGACCACCATGGAAAACCTGGAAGCATATGTGATATATGGTTAAATATTAGGAATCATATTTCACATTTTAAATCATTAACTGATCTTAGTTAGACCACCATTGAAAACCTGGGAGGATAGAATTATCTAAAACTAGAACAAATTTGTAAAGAGGACAAGATTCTCATTGATTGATCGGTATTATCATATTTGTTTAGTCCAAAATGTATCACTGCTCCTTATATCTCCAAAATATTTAGCTCATAGCCTGCAACATAAGTCAATATGTGGTAAGACGGTTTTAGCAGGTTATGAAATTTGAAGACAAGCACAAGTGCAAAATATTTGATCAAAGGTGTTTTTTGAAGATTGATTGTGTTTTGTGAAACAATTCAGTGCGTAGTTCTGTCATTAGGTTTAGCATACTAAGTAGAATGAACAAGTTCATTATTGAGGCTACGAACTTTGACTAGCTGAGATAGTTAGATAATATTTCTTGTATATCTATTCATCACCTACCTGGATGACCAATGTTGACTTCCAAATGTGTAGGTTAGAAAAAACGAGTGTGGAATTACTGAAGACGTGACATTGTTGTGTGTACTACTAATGTCTACAGATGTAAGTAGAATGTATCATCAATCGAAAGGGACTGTTAGTCTGAGCCATATCGAGATGAGGAGACTTCCTGATTGAGACCAACAGTACACACGTAATTCGTGTTTGGTGGTGTTAGCTATTCCTTCTGAGATAGAAATTGTTCTGTATGTATCATATTGTTCATGCTTAGATCCTTGTAAATTTTACTTGTGTTGTTATAATTTTCTCTCGTCTTACCTATTCGAGATGTGGTAACTTGAAGTGATCGATGCATACTCGCAACCAGATCTCACGTAGGGAATGACTGACTTATTTCTCTACATAGTCAGCTACTTAACCTCCTGTTCTATGTTCATTGTTTACGAACAGGTTTATCATAGGTTCAAATGACTTTTAACTTTTTGATACATCATAACCTCATTTTCACTAATGTTGTTTATGCCAAATGGATTAGATCGTAATGACAGCTAAAGAGTTGTATAATCTCTCTTTAGTCTGATTATCGATTAGTTCGCCTATATTGTCACTAGGATAGATGACCTATATATCAATCCACAAATCGACAAATTAGCAAAAATTAAAATGTTAACACTAATTGATGTTCGAGCTCCTAATCTAGTGGGTAATCAGAAGATAAAGCAGATAAATTCTCTGCTGGACTTAACTCAGTCATGACTCAGATCTCATACAACAATGTACTTGAAATATCTGATTGTGTATAGCAATGGATTTAGGAGGTTACAATGTGAATGTACTCTTGTCATAAGTCCTAGAGGACCAGATTGATAAGGGAATAATTCATGTTCAATCTAGAATAATAAGATAAATGACAACGATTTATGGATCAAATAGAAGCTTAGAAATTCCAATAGTCGAAATCATGAGTCAATTGAAGCTAGACCACCATGGAAAACCTGTGAGCACTGGATGGTCGTTTCGTCCCATAATGGGACTCCTCAGTAGTGTGCATCTAAGATCCCATCTCGCAAGATTCGAACCTAGGACCTATCGGTCTCGCATGCGAGCTCTTAACCACTAGACCATTGAGCGTACATCCAATGGTGTTCATGTCCAACTTCAACCAACCCACGAAATTGATTGACACATCCACCAATGTCTACTATCTCACAATAGGGCGAAATGGCCGTCCAATGCTTCAAGATTTTCCATGACGGTTTAGATTCAAATGACTCATAATCTCAACTTTTGAAAATAAATTACTGTTTTTCATTCATTCATTGTATAAGTAAGAGAATAATTAAAATGTTTAAATGAATTTTATTCTATTAACTTCTATATACATATAACATAAACATCAGCACGACAGAATTAAACTGAGGTGTCTAGACATATGCGTGACACTATCAAGACCTCGATAACTATCTATATACATAATATAAATGCATAGTTCCTTTTTAATATATCAACAAAGTCATAGTATATGAGGTATTATTATTCATTTTACTTCACGCTTACTACTACTACTACTACTACTTTCATTACTACTATTAGTAGTATTACTAAAGTCTAAGGTGTTAGAAAATTCTGCATACATACATAGATCAACATATATCGAATTAATAGTGACCGAATTACTTAGAATTCATTTTCAATTCACTAGAATAATCAACGTGTAAATTTACACTATACAAAACTACATTTTGTTTTTTCTTTTTTTATTCACTTTCTTTTTTTTTCTTTTTTTTTAATTTTTTCTTTTGGTGAGTAAAATGTTTTTATGTAAATTAGATGAAAAGAAAATTGATAATTTAAAAAGAAAATAAAGGAGAATATAAACGTTTTCATTCATTCATTCATTCATTCTTTCTTTCTTTCTTGATATATCTATTTTTCATGCATGAAAAATTAATTAGTTGACCGAAAAATTTTGTTCTTTTCTTATCTTTGGTTCTTTTCTTTATAGGTCAAATAACAGTTTTAAGAAACGGTCGGTAATATTGATTTTGAGTGATATTAGTAAAAGTATACAGTGTTATATTTCTCTCTTACTCTCTCTCTTTCTCTCTCTCTTACTCTCTGAACAAAAAGCTCATTTGGCTTTTATCAACTTACGTCAGTAGTTATGGCAAAAGCGAGATATTAATCAATCAATTAAAGATGAGTATATTGTGCGGTAGTTTGTTCTGTTTGACTTGGCCATTATGAGTAGAAGTTATTTGTAAGCTATTAGTATTTGACCACAGATGCTTTAGAAATATTGCTCGTATCTTCTGGGATCACTGGGTAATTAATAGTGAGATTAGACGTAGGGTATTAGGGAATGATGGTCAATCAGTTGATGACGTTGTGAATGTTCATCGACTGAGATGGTTGGGCCATATGTTGTGTTGCGTATGCTTGAACACCGAATAACACGATGCGCAATGTTGACTAGTGTTGAGGATGGTTGAAAGGAAGTTAGAGGTGGCCAAACCAAAAAAAACGTGGCATCAGTGCTTGAAGTGACTAAGTTCTAGTTTGAGCCATGTTGTTAGATTCAGACTACTTGGTTGATGTTCGCGCGACTATCATACCCAATAGTTGGAGACTGTGTTTGATATATGGCTGAGAATCGATCTTAATGGAGTAGGTGTATACATCCTTTGTTTTAACTTAAACTGTGAGCTGTAAATTGCTTTATATCTTTCTTTCTGTCAACTAATTCTTCCTTCCTGTACTATATCCTTATACACAATCTTTTATATATTACCACCACTGAATTAACTATAAAATGAATGACTATAAAATCATCTACACCTTAATAGATCATACAATTTAGATCGAACCTGTTAAACCATTGATTGATTACTGATCCGAGATATATAGTTAGTTATAGGTAATATGGAATCTGGAGTATGTGTACATAGGTTCAAGTTGCCCCATTATATCAATCCAACAAGATCAACTCATAATAGGGGAAGTTGGAGCTGTATTAGTGATATTAGAAAAAACTAGGCATGGACAATATGATTATAGAAGAAGGAATGAATTTTAGGATAATTTTTGAACTTAAGATCCACTAGAAGATGTAGATTGAATAAAGGTATCTTAAGGGGTGATAGTGGTATATGAGATGTTATCTACTTCCCGTTTATTAACACTGTTAAAGCATGCTTCTTTTGGTAGCTGAAAAAGAAATCATTGTAAGTGTTGATCTTGACCGCCTGGGGATATAATTACAGAAACCTACAGATGACTGCTTGAGGCTGGTTATACGCATCTTTTTATGAATTATTTTCGAATGTGCTAAAAGAAGACAAGTGGTGAGCGCGTCTACGTCATTGCAGCAGGTTCTGAACCATATCACCCAAAATCTCTAACTATTGATTACGATTATCTTGTAAACCCTAACCAGGTAGTCTACACTTACTATCATGGCTCAATTCAACAGTCACTGACTTCATGCACTGCTATATGCAGTACAGAGCGTGAACTAAATAGATTAAATACTATGTGTTTGGTAACAAAAGTAGGGTAACCCATAGTTGTGTTTACGCTGACACACATATATCCTTCCGTTGGCTGGATAAACTTGTTTGGATTGATTTCCTAACTCAAAGTATAACCAGATAATTAAGATCATGAATTGAAAAATGTTAGACCACCATTGAAAACCTAGGAGCATTAGATGGCCGTTTCGTCCCAATATGGGAGTCCTCAGCAGTGCGCATCCACGATTTCGCAGGGGGATTCGAACCCACGACCTTAAGTCTCGCGGGCTAAAGCCTAACATTCAGACTAGTGGGCCGATATCCAGTGATGTTTAAGTTTCACTTCAACCAACTGACGATATTGCGTGACCATCAGATATTCAGATCAGCACTTTCTGTTTATGTCTTCATTGTAACTGGTTTATTTAAAGAGTTAAATCATTACTTAAGTATTTCTTGAAGATCCATGTGAATTAATGTTTACTCGTCACAACTAGACCATCTGGATATATCTGGAAAGTATTAGGTAGCTGTTTCGTCCTAATATGGGACTTCTTATCAACACACACCTAAGTCTATGTATATTTTTAAATCGGAAAGCTTTAAACCTAACTAAAAAGCATGATGTCTTTAAACTAGTAGACTAAAAGCCGTTAATTTCAGTGAGGTCAACCGGGTGTATATGATTTCATAGGTGTACAGTACTAACTATATATGACAATACAGGGTTTAAAACTTTCTTTAGTTCTCTGACTAACGTTATTTCACACCAGAAGCTATTTTCAAACTTGATAAATCCCTGGACAAAATATTTTATATGATTAAAACAATCGTATATTCATATACTCGTGAAAATTAGAAAGCACTGGATAGATGTTTCTCTCAATGAGGGAAAACTGAACAGTCTGTGTCCAAGAAAGTCATACATTTCTGAGATATTCTGCAACAAGTTAAATAAAGAAACATGGTACCTCATTCATTTAGTCTGAAAGTAACCTTGCTAAATCATCTGATATGGTCTTAGAAACCAAAAATTATTAGACATCTTTTTCATCATTTTTTCCCATCTTTTCAATTATGCTCAATCAAGCAAGATCTTTAAAGGAATCAAGCTTTATATGTGTCATTTTCAATATTCACATGAGCACAAATGTTGATCAATCTCACATTCATTCGTTAATCAACTTCTCACCTACTAAAAACTAACTTGCTTTTTGAATTTCAGTAGCCTTTTCAAACATTTAGACCGTCTACTTTTCAAATTGTGCAAATATTCCATGTAACCTTTATGGTTTAATTTCATGTAATTAATTATGAATGCTAAATTGTATGTACCCACGTATCATTATTATTAGAAAAAAAACAAGCTTGTAACTTACCGCAATGAGAGGAAACACCTACAGTTTTTGACATATTTTCTTTACCTATTCTTTAAGAAAAAAACCCACAAAAGAATAGATTACAATTTATACATTTTTATACTTGAATGGATGAGTGGAAAATCATAGTTAGTAACAGTTGAACTAGTAGAAATGTTTCATAATTGAGAATAGATTTCTATAAATAAATACGATCTGAATAGAATGGGGATAGGTGTGGAGATTGTAATAGTTTTAATAGTTGAATTCATGAGTCCATCTACGCTATATCATCATGAAAAATTTGAAAGCACTGGACGGTCATTTTGTCCCAGTATGGAACTCCTCAGTATTGCACCTCCGCGATCCCGTACATAGGACTCGAAATCTGGACCTTCGGTTTCATGCGCGATTGCTTAACTTCTAGACCATTGAGCCGATATAACTAACTTCAACCAATCTATGATATTGCACGACCATCCGTCATTGTCTTCAGTGAGTTACTACCTCACAACAGACACGGTTAAACTCCACTTGTCACGGATGTGCACTGCTTAGGATGAAACTGACGTCCAGTGCTTCCAGGTTTTCAATGGTGGTCTAGCTTAAATCGATTCATGAATCCAACGATTAGAAAAGAAATTCCTCTAAATATCATACAACTGATGCTAAAAAATTTTCTACTGTAACAAAATTTCAAGCGTTAATTAAACCCATTATTATTCCTTCTTCGGTTTGGGCACCCTGGTAGTATCCCAGCCCTCACACAAATCGAATGATTATGTGGCGCATGTCTATTTGGTGCCTCTTTTGTACCAATGTTTATGTGTTTAAATAAATAGAATTATTATAATTAAATTATTTCCATAAATTTATTCATTTTTTTTCTGATCGAATTCAAGTGTTCAACTAATTGATTTCAATTACATGTAACTACAATGTTAACTCAATCACCTGTACAAGAAACTTCATTAAATTATCAACATGTAAATTCAACAACAAAACGACAATTATCATCATTTCCCATTTCAAATCAACAATCTTTACCAACAACACATCAAGAAATTGCAGTTACATCAAATTTAATAGATATACAACAACAAAATCAATCTATACCATCTAAAGATCGTCCATTAAGTGATGCAGATCTTACTTTGAATAAAATTAAATCTCCTTCTGGAATTCCTCGATTGTTCTCTTTGAATGATTCGATTGCTAACAGATTGAATAATAATAATAATAAAAGTAGTAACAATAATAATTCATCTCCAAATAATTCTCCAAATGAACAAAATGATGAGAATCGCATGTCAAATGGTAATGCTTGTAACACTAATAATACTACAACCAATTATACAAATACGAATACGAATAATAATCATAATTCGATATATTCAAACAATATCTCAACAGATCATTCAACCTTACAATCAAATTCATCTTATCCACAAAAATCTTTACCAACAAAGTATAATACATTATCATCACCAAATGGTTCTGGTAATCAACGTGTTAGCCGACCACGTACTATTAATACAATACAACCAGGGAATAGACAAGATCGAACAATGTCTGAACGTAAGTTATTTTTGTTTGTGTTTCATTTATCTGTAGTTTATTTAATCGCTTTTTAATGTATTTCAGTTACGACATAAGTACAAGTAATATGGATTTGTGTTAGGTAGTTAGAGTTAGTTAACAAAAAATCCTATTTGATCTAGATTTTATGCTAGTAGACACCTATCAGCGAGATATACCTGGAGTCTTCAGAAAATTGATGCACACTCTGATATTCCAACCTAGTTTCGCAATCTAAGACGCATTATTGAGCTTATGAAATATCACTTACCTCTATCGAAACCGGTGTACTTACTTTGATTGATCGCCAATTACTGACTAATGTTCTCAATATCGATTCCATCTTAACATTGACCGAATTCTATCTATAAGGTTATAATTTTACCACTAGTGTAAGTGACTCGAATTCGTGTGCACTGTGTTGAGACTTGAGGTCAGTCAGTCAGTCAGTAACAACGTAGAACTTCGTACGTACGTACATCAGTTCGAGTTGCCACACCACATTAGCACAGAGATGCAGTTGTCGATTTAAATCCCGTAGTGGTAGAGGTACTAAGAGTATAAGCAGTAATCGGGAAGATTAGGGTTTGGAGATTTTATTTGAAGAGTATATTCCAGTGAAATAAATTTGGAAAGAGGAAAAAAGGGACATGAAGAATTCAGAAGATTAGAATTTGGGAGAACACAAAGAGTGGATGCACCTGCGCCATTGCAAACGATTTTGAGCCATGTCATTCATGGTCTCTAACCATCGGTTGCTATCATCTCGCGGTCCCCAACCAGGTAGTCTACACCTACCAATATGACTCAGTCCACTTGTCAGTGACTTCATGGACTTGTGCCATATTTTGGTCTGGCCACCCCTAACTTTCTTCCAACCTACTCCTATACCACTGAACATCGCTCTTCGAGGTAGTCGGTGGTTGGGCATACGTAACACGTGTCCCAGCCATCTCAACTGATGAAGTTTCACTACTTCATCAATTGATTTGCAATCTTTACCTAGTACTCGTTTCCTAACAACTGTGTTACTTACTCGGTGGTCCCATGATATACGAGCAATGTTTCGAAGACACCTATGATCGAATACTAGTAACCTACGGATATCCTCTACTCTTATCGGCCATGTTTCACTGCCATATAGTAGGACGGAACGAACTGCTGCGCAGTAAATACGTCCTTTGGTTGATAGACGGATATCTCGCCTACGCCATAAATGACGCAAGTTGGCTAAAGCTAGTCGAGCCTTCTATATCCGTGCTGAGATTTCGTCACACACCAGACCACAAGGGCTGATGAGACTTCCATGATAAGTGAAGCGATCGACACGCTCAATAGCTTCATTCCCTATCATTAGTTCGGGTGTCAATGCAACCCAATCCTGAAACAACATTTTACATTTCGAGGAGGAGAATCGCATCCCGAACATGCTTGCATTGTTGCTTAGAGTGATCAGAAGACTGCATTTTGTCAGTGTCCTCACCAAATAAAACTATGCCATTGGCATATTCTAAGTCAACAAGTGAACCTCCTGGTGGAAGTTCAACTCCTGGAAATTTAGATGAAGAGAGTGTGATTGGAAATAGTGAATAAGAAATACTAAACCTAGATGTTATGCTTTTTGAAACTTATCAGCAAGATGTACTTGTAATCTTGGAATTTGATCAATGAAATCTGATTATTATATAATGAGTACTTGAGATACATGAAATTCGTCACTACTCAGTGATCAATGAATTCTAAGTGCATTTCAGTCCCACATGAGTTCATTCATGATTCAAATAGCTCAGTAGTGATGCCCCCGTCTGTGCAGTTGGATTACATTGGATTGAATTCATTAGAGTACATCAGTTCCCTCAAGATTACGTACGCACCTTACTGACACGAATGCTTTATGTTACGAAACTCAATTCAAGTAGGATTTCTTGTTGGTTACTTCCAACTGCCACCTCACATAGATTACACGGTGTCATGGAGCAATAGATAAATGCAGTAAAAGTATATTTTAGGGACGAGATAATCAGGATGGAGAACACGAATTTTAAGTTTTTCTGTTAAATTCAAATATTTCATATGAAAAACAGTAAAATTGTTTTCATAATACTACCAATAGTGCTTGAAAGGTTCAAGAAAAATTAATTTTAGCAACCATAAAATAAAAATGATACTATTCAACATATCATATTCACAATTCTATCACTTCAGATTGTATATAACTAGCACATTGACACTATCCATAAATCTTAACTCTTAACACTTAATCCTGAAATAAACTTTAATCTTGTAATGTTCTATGACCGGTCAAATATCACTTGACACAATTGTCGATCTAAACATCGACTTCTATGACCATGTTTCTCTTGTGGTCTGGTGTGTGACGAAATCTCAGCACGGATACGGAAGGCTCGACTAGCTTTTGCCAACTTGCGTCATTTATGGCGCAGGCGAGATATCCGTCTATCAACCAAAGGACGTGTTTACTGCACAGCAGTTCGTTCCGTCCTACTTTATGGCAGTGAAACATGGCCGGTAAGAGTAGAGGATATCCATAGGCTACTAGCATTCGATCATAAGTGTGTTCGAAACATTGCTCGTATATCAAGGGACCATCGAGTAAGTAACACAGTTGTTAGGAAACGGGTACTAGGTAAGGATGGCAAATCAATTGATGAAGTAGTGAAACTTCATCAGTTGAGATGGCTGGGACACGTGTTACGTATGCCCAACCACCGACTACCTCGAAGAGCGATGTTCAGTGGTATAGGAGTAGGTTGGAAGAAAGTTAGGGGTGGCCAGACCAAAATATGGCACAAGTCCATGAAGTCACTGACAAGTGGACTGAGTCATATTGGTAGGTGTAGACTACCTGGTTGGGGACCGCGAGATGATAGCAACCGATGGTTAGAGACCATGAATGACATGGCTCAAAATCGTTTGCAATGGCGCAGGTGCATCCACTCTTTGTGTTCTCCCAAATTCTAATCTTCTGAATTCTTCATGTCCCTTTTTTCCTCTTTCCAAATTTCTTTCACTGGATTATACTCTTTAAATAACATCTCCAAACCCTAATCTTTCCGATTACTGCTTATACTCTTATTACCTCTACCACTATGGGATTTGAATCGACAACTGCATCTCTGTGCTAATGTGGTGTGGCAACTCGAACTGATGTACGTACGTACGAAGTTCTACGTTGTTACTGACTGACTGACTGACCTAAACTAATGACACGTCAAACAGCACTACCAACCTTGAATCAACTCTAAATCCTTATTAGTCCTTTATATAGCCAAGTTCGTTGAGTCCAGAACACAATAATCAGCCTCTACCATATAGATGTTATATTTCAAATATATCTAGTTTAGATACAAATAGACCAGACCAGACTAAATCACATCATAAAATAAAAAGTAAAAATTGTACAAGATCAAGTCAAAAGTGGCTGTGAGTGTGAGAGATTATAACTAACAGATTGAGGATAAATTAAGAATGGCAAATCATATAAGAGTAGCCAATGAGCCAAATGAAAGTAATATGAATATATACTTAATCCAGTTACTTATTAATTATTGAATGAGAATATATGCAATAATAGTCCATAAATAATTCCCCGACAGTTACCACTCATTTGTTCTTTGTTCGGATATAACAAACCTTGTGAAATCATATTTTATGAACGAAATAATCAAATCACACCCCTTAAAATGTTGGGTGACATTCATTCATCCACATAATTGCAGAGCATTTGTACATTATATCTGATGTCAGTACGTGATGAATACCTCAACCTTAAACCCTTATGGATGTGAATAATTTAAGCCTAATAAACTTTCCTGTTCACTTTTAGTCCTCTTAATCATTAGTCCGTTAGGAGATCGCATATACAAAGTTTATGTATCACTTGTGTACACTTTATCTGAGCGTAAATTATGAGATTCAGCGCATAATCAAGGTTGTTTTTATGGTTGAAAAGTACTTTCACCTTATGACTAATTCTTAACTATAACTTTCGTAGATCTATAAATAAAGTGATTGGACCATAACTAATGAACTGAATAAACAGATTTAAGATAACGCTTGTTGAAATTCATTCATTCTTATCGCTACTAAACATTCTTGCATTAAAGTTGATGTCAGTTCGTGATAAAAACATCCTAATCTTATGTATTTTTCGTTTACTTATCGTAAATAACTCAACATGGTTAAGGTTAATTAATTAATTGTGTGAGAAATACTTATTTACTGCAATTATATTACTTTATATAGTGAATTGTTTCTGTTGGGGAGATTCAGAAAACTCCTCAAAAAAAGAATCCAGGAAAGGCTCTGAAAACACTGAGAAGCATCTTATCCAATCAGTGTTCACTATAAGTCTTGTCAGAAACATCTAGAAAGTGAAAAGTCACAGGGTAACCATCCATCTATGTCTCCATCATAATTTGAGATTGTTTAAAAAGATATATCATGAATTGTGTTTTTACGATAGTTACTAGTATAGAAGTGGGTTAGAAGAAAGCTGGAAGTTGCCAAACCAAAACGCGACATCATTCCAAGAGGTTATTGATTTTTGTCCTGAACCTTGTCGTTAGACGAAGACTATCTGGTTAGGATTAAACCGATAACTGCGATCAGTGATCTATGTCCTAATGGATATAAATTTTTTACATTCTCGAACCCTAAAATGACTCAGACAAATTTTTAAAATACTCCACATTAATCCTAGTTAAGTTAAGGGTATTTTATGTAAGGCTATAATTAAGGTTTTAGGATCGAGGTATTCATCACGTGCTGATATTGTGGTGTGGGTCACTTATATCTATATAAGTAGTATATAACTGTGGTCAGGCATAGAATGTATTTTAGCAGATCAATAAGGAAAGAACGTAAAAGGAATGCAATTGGTATGAAAATGCATCAACAATGAAATCTGAGACAATGGACTGATATTTGCAAAGGAACAGTCAAATTTGAGACAATGGATTGATATTTTGCAATTTAACTACTCACTATATGGTCCTCAGATTTTATTGAGATGCTCTGTAATTTTGTGTCGAATACATTCGATTGTCCCCACTCTTGTTCTTGTTCACTATAATACACGATATGGTGTGCAAATACCCTACAATCATGTGAGTGAATGATTGGCGCTCAAAATTTTAAGAAGTGTAATTTGATTATTTCATTCATCAAATATAATGTCACCAAGTTAAAGTTCATTTCAGGATTCAGCATTTAGAGTTAAGATTTATGAATAGTATCAATTTGAAAATTATATACAATCTGAAGTGACAGAAGTGATATGTTGAACAGTGTCAGTGTCTCCCCAAAAGTATATTTTTACCTTTAATTTAGTATATATATAAACGTTTTGTTGGGGAGATCCAGAAAATTCCCCGAAAAAAGCCATGAAAGGCTCTGATGAAAACACTGTGAAGCATCTTATCCAATCAGCGTTGACTAGAAGTTTTGCCAGAAACATCAAGAAAGTGGAAAGTCATATGTTGAGTTTCTGATTGGAAGATTACTGTACTGCTACTATGTTTAGTAGCATTCCAGGATTTTCGGGAAACCCAAGGACATCTAAAATACCATAAAAACCCTAGATTTTCTGTACATAAACGGGCTTTGGGAGTAAAGTGTTTCTTACATACTTTGCGCCTTTTCTCTCGTGTTTAAATCGCTGCGTAGTTCTAGCCTGGGCTTAGGAACCAAATCTAGCGTTCAATAAACAAGACTTGTCACATTTCCGAAATCATCTCATATAATTGTCATTTGTGGAATTTCACAACTATTCTTCATATTTCAAACGATCAATCAAATACTTCCCTATTGACATTCATCTTCTTCTGTACTTCTGTGAATAGTTTAAATGACTCCAAATAGGATAAATAAAACGATAAGAACCATAAATGAAGTTCCTATTTCTTTACTAAAAATAGATAACAGCTGATGACATAATAATAATCAGTAAATTACTTAACAAATAATCAATAAATCAACTTTCTCTTTTCTCTTATTGGTCAATCAAATTTATCACTTCGTCAAGGTCATTGGATCATATGGGAATTTCTTTTTTTCACAGTGTACAAAATAAGGAAAGATAAAATATCAGAAGGGTTTATTTGTGGACATTATAGTAATTTCAATGGTTGAGATCAGGAGTCATTTGAAGCTAGACCACTATGGAAAATACAGAAGCACTGGACAGCTGTTTTGTCCTATTGTGAGAGAGTAACTCACTGAATATATTGGTGGATGTGTCACTCCATTTCGTGAATTGTTTGAAGTTAGACATTCATACCATTGGATGTCAGCTCATTGGTCTAGAGGTTAAGCGATCTCACGCACTGCTGAGGAGTCCTACAATAAGACGAAACGACCATCCAGTACCTCCAGGTTTTCCATGGTGGTCTAGCTTCAATTGACCTATGATCTCAACCATTGAAAAAGATAAAAGTCACTAGGAGTACGGGATAGTTGTTTTATCCGTCAGTGGGAATCCTTGTTACTGTTAAGAAAATGCACATGTTCCTGTATAGAATCAAACTTAGATTACCTGTGAATCATTTAATTCAATAACTGTGATATTTTTAAATTTTTCTGGTACGCTGATTAGAATAAATATTTTACTAGTAGATGGTGGCTAAGTGTTCTTATGCGAGACTGAATCTCCTAGGTCCGATCCCTGGTGATGAGGTTGTGTACGCGCGTTGTTGAGGAGTTCCGCACTAGAAAAAAACAGCTGTTCAGCGCCTATTGGTTTTCAATGATTGTTAAACAAATATCAGTTCGAAATGTTAACTATCAAAATTCAATTGGAGCTAGGAGCTTTACGGCTACGAAACGTGGCCATTAAGAGTAGAAGATGTTCGTAAGCTATTAGTATTTGACCACAGATGCTTTAGAAATATTGCTGGCATCTGCTGGGATCACTGGGTAACTAATAGTGAGGTTAGACGCAGGGTATTAGGGAATGATGGTCAATCAGTCGATGAGATTGTAAATCTTCATCGACTGAGATGGTTATGACACGTTCTGCGTATGCCTGAACACTAATTAATACGACGCGCAATGTTGACTAGTGTTGAGGATGGTTGGAAAGCAGTTAGGGGTGACCAAAACAAAATGTGGCATCATTGCTTGAAGTGACTAAGTTCTAGTTTGAGCCATGTTGTTAGATGCAGACTAATTGGTTGGTGTCCGCGTGACTATTGTACCCAATAGTTGGAGACTCTGGGTGATACGGATCAGAATCGGTCTTAATGGCGTAGGTGTATACATTCTTTGTCTTACCTTAAACTATGAGATGAAAATTGCTTTATATCTTTCTTTCTGTCAACTAATTCTTTCTTCCTGTACTGTGTCCTTATATGCAATCTTTCTTCTATATACTACCACCACTGAATTAACTACTTTTATGAATTTGGTGTTCATCTTGTTGTGCTAATGAGGTATGGCAACTTGGGCCGATCTACGTATGTGCCTAGTCCTACATTGCAGCTGAATGACTGACTATATGAGTATGACAATCCAAGCTTAAATCACTGTAGTCATTGTTTAACAAATAATCTTGGTATTACTATTATATAAATCGAATTATTGATTCAATCTTATTTTCTTTCCGTTTATATTGTAGATCCTCACAAGTCAGTTGATACGGAATCGGATACATCAAGTGTGAGTTTGATAATTTGGAAAAAAATGTTGTTATCACCTTCCCTCTTCGTGTATAGATTTCATAACTTTTCTAATAAATTTCTAGAATCTAGAAAATCTTCATCCACTCAGATGATGAATACTTCAAAAACTCAAAGCTTTTTGAAAACGTTCAAGAGAAATGTAGATAACATCTAAGTATAATTTCCTTATCTGGACTCAAGAATCGTTGATTGATAGACACTTTAAGTATCTTCTCCACAAGCTTCTAGACTCTTAAAGTCGTTCATAATTCTGCAAATGCCTTCCGTTTTTATTACTCAATCTAACCTCTAAAATTGATATTGTTTAGTATAGTTCTCGCCTTTCGTACACTGTTCAAGGTTCAAGAGTTGGATAATATCAATTGTCTAATCTATTTTATGCTACCTATTTATGTTGTCTAACTTGTAACTACTTTGTGGAATATTCAAATTTTTGCTGACTGGTAATTTTCTTTTCTGTTTTATTTATATAAGAAATACACAAATAGTTTAGTATTACTAATACTATCATTTCATTCGGTACTGGATATTTTGCCGTCATAAATGAATGCTCAATTTTAGTTGATATTAGTGAAGATTTGTTACTTACTTGCTTGGTTACACCTGTTACTCCTCGTGGCGGAGCATAGGCCACCTACAAGGATTCTTCATCGAACTCTCTCCTGGCAAACCTTTCCAGTTCTTTTCAGTTGTTATTCATCCTTTTGACGTTTGCTTCCAATTCCCGACGCAATGTGATCTTTGATCTTCCACTTTAAGATTCCAGGTTAGCACTTGCCTCATGATGCAGTTTCGTGATTTCTGTGATGTATATCCTATCTACCTCCAGCGTCCTAATTTCCTCTTCAACTGGAAGCTGCTTTGTTCTCTCCTACAATAAGCTGTTGTTGATGGTTTCCGGCCAACGGACATCGAGTATATTGTGTAAACAATTTTTCATAAGTACTTATACATTTTGATGATGGTTGTGGTAGTTTTCCACGTTTCGGCTCCGTACAATAGAACTAACTATCTTAACATTCGTATTAAAGATTGTGACTTTGATATTGGTTCACAGTTGTTTTGAGTTCCAAATGTTGTTTAACTGTAGGAATGTTGTTCTTGCTTCGTCAATCTTTGCCTTTAGTTCTGCATCAGATCCTTCTTGTTCATCGATGATTCTACCCACGTAAGTGAAATATCCCAAATCTTCCAGAGTTTCCATATCAGGTGTGACTGTGCTGGCGTTCTCTGTCTTTTATTCCACGTTCTTGGTTTTTGCATGTGTGTGTTTGAGCCTACTGATGCAGAGACTGCTACTAAAATGGTTGTTTTGACCTGGATTTTTTCGTGTGCAAAGGGTCGAAAGGCCAGGTGATCTGCAAAATCAAAATCGTCTAGTTGCATACAAGCTGTCCATTGTATTCCGTGCTTCCTCACAGATGTGGAGGCCTTCATAATCAAGCCAACCACCAGAAGAAAGAAGAAGAGGGAGAGTAAGCAGTCTTGTCCGACTCCGACCCTAACTTGGAATGCGTCTGTGAACTGTCCTCCATACACGACTTTGCAGTGTAGTCCGTCGTATAATTCCGGATGGTGTTGATCTCAGGAACTCCATACTGTTGAAGATGGTTCCATTATGTTGATATGTGCATGACCGATCTTTACGGAATCCGGTTTGTTGATCTCGAAGTTGGATGTCTACTGAATCTTTCATCCGGTTGAGCAATACTTTATTGAAATTTTTCCTAGTACTGATAGAATTGTGATGCTCGGATCTCCTTTCTGAAACATCCAGGCTGTCAGCACTTGTTTCCCCCTCCCAAATCTTCCTGAATAGAGTGTGAAGCATGTTTGCAGTTGCTTCGGTGTCTGACTTCAGTATTTCGGCTGATATATTGTCAGATCCTGCTGATTTCTCACTCTTAATTTGTCTGATGGCCATCCGGATATCCTCGATCGTGGATGGAGTGACATCTATAGGAAGGTCCACGTGTTCTGCTTCGATCTCTGGTGTATTCACTGGAGTTGGTCTTTTCAAAAGTTCCCCGAAGTGTTCTACCCATCTGTTCCTGTGTCCTTGAATCTCAGTGATTGTCCTGTCTTCTTTGTTCTTAACTGGTCTCTCTGGTTTACTATACTTCCCTGCTAGTTTCTTCATTGTGTCACATAGTTGTTTAATATTTCCTTCTCTTACAGCTTCTTCCGTTATCGTTGTTAGGTCTTCGTCGTATTTCTGATTGTCGGCTCTGATGCTCTTCTTCACTTGTTTGTTTGATTCAGTGTATTTGTTATGTGCCTTGACTTCCTCTGTTGTTGTTCGGCTGTCTGTTGCTAATTGATGTCTTCTTGTTCTTCCATTCTTGAATCTTGGATCCGGGGTTTCGACAGAGATTCATTTCTTATGATGATGCCTGTTGTGGCCCAGCACCTCTTGTTAGTGCTTCATTGATCTCTTTACGGTTGTCCTCCATAGTAGTTTATCCTTTTTTCAGTAGATCCTGTAAGGCTTGGAAGCTGTTGTTGAGAGTTATGTTGAATTTGTTGAGTTTGTTAGTATCTCGAAGGAAGGCTGTATTGAACCTTTGTAATGCTATTTCCCGAGTTGTCCAGTGATCCTTCATATCCATCTATGGCAGCTCCTCTTCTGCTTCTCACGTCTTTCATTGTCCTGAAATTTTTAAAGACGCAAATATGATTGATCTTGTTCTGTGCTGTGTGATTCAGTTTGTCAATAAGATATAATTGGTTTTCTGATCATCGTCGCCATCAATATCTTAAAAAGATTGTTAAGTTAATTCAAGCATGATACTTGTTTTTGGTCGTACTGAACTCATTAACTGATTGTTTAGTCTGGGTGTTAAATCAGTTTTTAAGAAATGTAGCCGAATTAAGGTTCATGAACTCCATTGTTTGTATGTGAACTAATGTCACTCGCCGGATCACATAACTGACGAGTGGGTTCGAACGCATGTCCTATTGTTTGAAATAAAATATCAATTTCTAAAATGGTGGAATGTTGAAGAAAGTTGTTTTGATAAAATGTAACGAAGCCTAGTTTATTCATTTAAATGATCAACTTCTGATGTCCATTTCTTCGAGTATTTATGATGCAATGGAAAATATTGATTCCCGACTGAAGATAAAATAGTAAGTCGGGTATAATCTGTATAGGACCTTATAGAAATTTATAATAAAATCAACTTACGCAGTTCTCAGAGGTGTATACAAACTGTCGAAGGATCATCATCATTCTATTGTAAGGATTTCGCCCGAAAGATATTTTCATATTGGTTGAACCAGGGTTGGAATGTCACATCTACTTGAAGAACAAGATGGAATTCTTTCATTCATTGAGTTAGATAACGACTCGATTATTGATTTCATTAAATCAATTGAATAACGATGTAAGATTGATTTGAATCGTAAGTTTCTTCGTCATCTAATTTCAATGGATTTCAACTATGCTGTTTGAATTTTCATTTTCTACCGCATAGAGACCGACTGATGAATTGTCACCATTTAATGTTAAATTTTTAGGTTGCCCGATGAGTTACAGATACACACGTTTCCCATACTTCATCTACTCAGTGCGAAGACAAAAAAATGATTAGAAAGATGCACTTGGCAACTAAATATTATTGTACACAAATCATTGATATATATGTTCATTGAGCTTATAAGCCAAAACTTAAATAAAGTACATAACGAGTCTCATCCAATAGCATGCATCATTTATCATCTTTCACTCAGTGCTTGGCCTTGAGGGGCACCATGTGAGAGTAAAGTCACGTGTTATTTCTGATTAGCTCAGCCTATCACAACAGAAAACTTGGTATTATAGAATTATAAGATAATGATCTTTTTAAAAATCTTGATGAATATAAAGTATGAATAAATTAATGTCATTTTAATGAATTTCAAGCTTTATCGTCCGGTATCTATCACTAAAGTTATCTCTATGTGTTCTATTTTCTTACTTGGTTATATTCTAACATACTTGTGGATACGCAATGTATTCCGATCACTGAATAAATACTTATCACCTCGGTGAAATGTGTCAAATCATGTCCGTATTGCTTTAAACGGTATAAGTTTTGGTATATCATGATATAAATTCTTTTGGAAGGTATTTAGCACGAAGTCATACTTCATGCCTAATGCCCATTTTTGATATAGTTTTGTTCTTTATACTCCTCCAAAGTCATCTATCTAATCTACAAATCTTCTCTACCATCACTAAGTCCCCTGTAGTTGACAGTTGTCAAGGAAGTGATGCTCGACTTCAGGATTGGATCTTGTATCACTTATCGTCAAGTGTTAAAAATGCTTGCTCTGAGATATTCAGACTATGACTGACGTTTTATAGAATTAAGATATTCGTACATATTGTCCAACCAAATCATCTAACAATTAACAACATAACATATCATATTATTGACTATGTTAGATACAATTTTGTATCGTGTTACTATTCAATGGAACTGGATATTCAAGTTTATTCCAAACCTTTAATGCATATTTGATGTTATTATCATTATTGTCTTTTCAATGTTCATGATATTCACAAATTATTGCATAATTTTAGCAATCATTTTGTTTTGGTTTTCAGGTATTCTCTAGCAGTGGTAAGTTAATTATTTCATATAAATATATGTTTACTATAAACAATATTAACTATTGAATAACTACTGAATATACTGAGATAGTGGAGAAGATTTGTAGGTCAGGTGGATGATTTTGATGGAATTTTGTTCTCTGAGCTGGATGGTTTGGTCATGGAGCTTTAATCGTTCTTCTGAACGACATCATCAGCACAAACTTCAGATAGAAGTAAAGTGTTCGGATTTCTCCATATGCGTTTCACAGCTTGTTCTGTGCTCCACGACCAAACCATCCAGCTCAGAGAACAAAAATCCATCAAAACTGAATATACTTAACAGTGAGATCTAGGTATACCTCCTGATAGTCATATACCAGGTATATATTAGGACCGATTTTTGTTTGTTCATGTTTAGCTCTTCAGTTCAATAGTCTTCTTCTAGATCTAAAACGTTACTTATATTATTGTTATTCAACAAAAGGGTGAACTTGTAGTCTTAGAAATGGCCCACAATTCCAGGTCTAACAGAGCGAGTTTAAAATCATTCGATCACTGTGACCAGTCATTCAAGATGTTATAGTGTAACATAGACCAAAATGCGTTACAGTGGCATAAATGTATTCACACTTTGTCTTCCTCCAAATCTTAAGCTTTAATATTATTTCATATGCTTTATTGTTCTAAGTCATCCCTTCTTTTGAAAACCTATTCACCAATGTTGAGTCTTTCACGATCATTAATACTACTACCGTTATCCCTACTCTTTCACTATTGATTTTATTACTTTTCTGTCTTGTTTTGCCGAAGTGGTTTGGAAACTTGAGCTATCACCCTTTCATTTTACTAACGTATGTGATTCTTGGTATAAATTAACATTTGAGAGCTGTTTTACTCCCTGGATCACAGCTTCTTGTTTGGACTTTTGAAGATGCATCTAGATGTTCTGTCAACTTCGCGAAATACTGAAATATATCGATTGGTCAGGTTAATGATTAATTTTACGAGTACTACCATCAACTTCTATTTGAATTGATTTCAAAACGCAGAATCGTAGACCGATGAACGTCAGGTTGACTCATTCAATCACTATTAAGCATATGGCTATTAGTACGTTTGTAGCTTTAATTTAGTCAAGAACAAAGCAGCTACCTATATACTTCAGGAACTGAATACTATCATGGTTTTCTTAACAAATTCAAGTAAACTTGAACTGATCCCCTTGCAGAACCAGATTACAAATGCATACTACTACAATATTGACTGTTGTTAAATGAGATAAAAATTATCTTCCTAATAACATTAACATTGAAGCATTTGTGTTAAACCTGTCATATTCATATATCTTGGAAGTTTCATCATCCATAGTAGGTTGGTATTTGATGCAAATTCAAAACATTCCGACTTGCTTGGTTTTTGCCAAATAGCATCAATTGTAGTGTAGGCGATATATCATCCGTCTGACAATCAAAAGAAGAGTGTTACTACACAGCTGATCATTTCCTTCTCATTAATCAGTGTGAAACGTAACCATTAAAAATAAATAATGTTCCTAGCATTATAGTTATGATTATAAATGCCTAAGTAGCATTGTATACTAAAGTGACCAAGCCAGAAGCAGCGTACTAGGTAAAACAAAAGTAGCCAATCGATTGATGAGGTAGTGAATTCTAATCGATTGAAGTGGTTGGGACATGTATTAAGCTGGTAGATTCTTGTTATCTGATTAGTCTGTCTTAACCAAATGACTCAAAACGTTGCTTGAAATGACTCTGAATCAAAATTCTGTTCACTCTTTGACCGAGAGTTGATATTTGATACACACTCATTCTGTACATGAACCCCGTTACTCATGAAAATAGACAGAGAGTGAGAAAAGAAGTTTATTTGTCTAAATGGAATCACAGACATCTCGGTAAGACTATAGTTAATGAACAACCTTTGAGCGACGCTAAACTGACCTTGAGAGTGTCCACTTAACAACCAGGACCAAATGAGGGTAATAAAGCAGTGTGAGGAATTAGAATTATGATTTACAGTTGGTATTTAAGGTTAGAAATTAGATTGAGGTTTTTCATCACGAACTGACATCAGCTATAATGCCAAAACTCTATTTACCCAAATAGATGAGTGAATTTCGCGCCAAAATCCGAGATCTATTATCTTATACCTGATTGTTTGTTCATAAATTACAGTCTCGCCGACATCTCTAATCATCTACATATTAGTATGTCTTTCCTTTAGAAAATTAAGTCTATCATTGGTTTGTATCGTTCCATGAAAATGAAAATCATTTCTTGCCCAGTCACTTACACCTATCGTTTAAATATGTTTGATCGGTGCACTGTATTCGTTTATCTCTCAGATTTTGAGTTTCAAAATTATTTCATTCTTTAATTCTTACATCTGGAACTACATTTTTCATGCCTAATAGTTTCCAACATGAATGATAATGTAGTAATCACTACTGTGTAAGATTTGTTTTGATAATTTCACTTTACTACTTTAAAGTGGTGTGCCAGATTCTTAAGTTCCTTATGACTAACTGACATTATATTTGATTATATTGACCCACAGGTTGTTGTGCGGTGTAGGCCCACGGTATAATATTGATGTTAATGAAAATATATATATATTACCTACCTCGACTAATCTCATTAATAACGACGTAGATTTCAGACGTTCGATAGTATGGACGAACGACAAAAGATGAAGAAAAAATGCGTATGAATCACTGAAGCGTCAAAAATTACCAGCTCAGTGAGTTATAAGTAACTCAGTATCTATAACCATGAAATAGATACAAGTGAGTATACACTCATAGGCACTAACATACACAAATGTATAAACTATGATCAGGGTTACACATGAGTAATTGGTATGATCAAACTTATAGGTGATAGGACCAAAAAAGATAATTAGGATAACGTATCTAACTAGAGGTTAGGACAGATTAAGTAAGCGGGTAATAGCAGAAAATCACTACAACAGCACTGTTCATCAATCTTTTATTTTCTCTGTTGATTTTTAGGCCCACCAAGACCAATCTCTTCGAAAATTGGGTCGTTTCAAAATGCAAAACATAAACCAGGAGGTGGAAATGTAAGTTTATTGACTTCAATTTTTTTACCTATTCGCCTATTTCTACTTATTTTTACAAACATAATAACAGTCAATAGCCCTGATCTCAAATTTTTAAAGACAGTTTTCATCTAAAATTCACTATTTTTACCCGCTTGTCCATCATCGATTAGCATATCTCACCTATGACCCCACCACAGATTGAAATCCAAACATTTAGACCTCACGCCAACCGCTTGACTTTTAGACCAGTGAGTTAACATCCAGTGATTTACGTTCCTAATTTCAATCGATTAATAACATTGTGCAACTATCATCTAATGCGATTGATGGGGTGACTGTTCCACTGACGATATGACTGAATGCAGCTGGTCAAAACTTCTTATTGGAACTGCGAGAACTACCTCTTAAAATTAATCACTAATGAGCAATTAATAATCATTTGTGGAGATTGTTGTATTTCATAGTTTATCTCTTTGAAGCCATCAACAATCGAATTCAAAAAATAATTAATATCCCCTCTATATTTATCAAATGGTAATTGACCTTTTCATAATGTTTCCTACCTTTCCAACGTCTTCAGAGAATAGCTTAGTATGACACTAAATTAAAAGTATTGGTTTTGTTAATTAAATTCCTTTCTCTCACACATCCACACACACGCACACTTTCTGTTCACAGTGATATACGTTATATGTGATATGCTAGATACAATAACAATTAATTCTATTTACAATTGATTGATAACTAAGTAATGACTAATGCCACATATATCAATTCCTTCTTAGTGCTGATTGAATTGCAACTTGGTCGACAGAATCCGATCAGAACTAAAGAAGGAATTGATATACATGACATTGGTCACTACTACTCAATGATCAGTAAACTGAAAATACATCTCAGTCGTACAGGAGTTCAGTTTCTGTTCGAATAACTCGTTAATAACGTCTATCACAGTGAAGCTAAGTCACGCGGGATCAAATCCAACAGGGAGCATTGGTTTCCTCAATATGACAGTGTTAACTAGTACAAAACATAGGTTAACTATGGTGTTCTGTCAACTATTTTCATCCAACACCTTACAATTAACACTAAGATTAATAAAAATAACCATACTGGATAATAGGTGACAATGTATATATCCATGCTTGTTTGTAACAATGTTGTAAAACACATTAAATTACATTTTCATCCCGATGAAACAAATAAATATTTGAAAATTGAAATTAACCTTAAATCACCAAGGTAATACAGTTAAAGTTTATGGATTATTAAAAAAATAAGGTGTGTGTGTGTGTAAACGATTTTAATGCATGAGCAAATTTAATGGTAGAAAGTAGGTCGATAAAAGGAGGATCATTTTAAAGCAATCAGTCCATAAAATCATTGATAATGTTTTGTATTGTTTACTGGAGTGTGGATAGAGATGATGATGATAATGTGTAACTTTTGTGGCGAGACTATAATTTATGAACAAACAATCAGGTATTAGATAACAGATCTCGAATTTTGGCACGAAGTTCACACATCCATTTGGCTAAATAGACTTTTAGCATTACAGCTGATGTCAATCTAATTCCTAACTTTAACTATCAGTCAGTCAGTTAACAACAACGTAGAACATCGTACACACGTACATCAGTTTTAGTTGCTATACCACATTATCACAAAGATACAATTTTTCATTCAAATCCCATAGTGGTAGAGGTAATGAAAGTATAAGCAGTAATCGGAAACATTAGGGTTTGAAGATGTTATTCAAGGAGTATAATCCAGTGAAATAAATTTGGAAAGAGAAAAAAGAAATGGACATGAAGAATTCAGAAGATAAAAATTTGGAGAACACAAAGAGTGAATGCACCTGCACTATTGCAAACGATTTTGAGCTATGTCATTCAAGGTCTCTAACCATCGATTGCTATCGTCTTGTGGATCTGTTATAATGGTTGGTTTTCCAACGTTTACACGTATGGGGCGTTAATTTACCTTCAACGATTATCTACACTAGATTCCCTCCCAGTGTCTATTCTGCAGGACGTCAGCACAACTCAGATCAAGAACGTGTGATTAGCCTGACTAGAACGTAAATATATTTCCACACTAAAATCCAACAACAATGAACAATCAATAATAAGTAATAATAAGGATAGAGGAATAGATAACTCATCTGATACCTGTCAGACTATCTACATGTCTGACTAAGCAGACAACCAGTCATTTTCATTTTCGCCCACACATCAGGATCCCAACCAGGTAGTAGATGTAGACCCACCAACATGGCTCAGTCCACTTGTCAGTGACTTCATGGAATTATGCCATGTTTTGTTCTGGTTGCTCCTAGCTTTCTTCCAACCTACAACCTTAATCATCAACTCTTAATCATAATTCTAATTCCTCACACTGCTTTATAACCTTCATTTGGTCCTAGTTATAAGGTGGACACTCTCAAGGTCAATGTAGCGTCACTCAAAAGTCATTCATAAATTATAGTCCCATCGCTTTTATAATTCCTTATAGTCTAAGTCTTAGAAATAAATTATTTTGACTTGATAAACCTTCTGTCTCAACGGTTGAATCGGTTTCTTTAGCTCTTCTAATAACCCAGGCTAAATTGAAACGAAAACTTCAACACGAATAATAGGATGCGAAATCTGGAAACGATGTTCTACTCCAAGGTTAGGTTATGTACAGAAAATTGGGGGTATTCATAGCATTCCAGGTGGCTTTGGGCTTCTGGAAAATTCTGGGACCCTACTAAACATAGCAGCAGGATCGATAATCACCCAATCAGAAATGTGGCACGTGACTCTATACTTTCTAGATGTTTCTGAGTGACTTATATTCAATACTGATTGGATAAAATGTTTCCCAGTGTTTTCAGGGCCTCTTTAGGCTTTTTTTGAGGAATATTCTAGGTCACTCTAACACGATTTATATCTGATAAATTGATAATTTACTGATCAATTTAAAAAATCTCTGTATAGATATAAAATAGCTTGTTTAGAATTATTCCTTTATCATCGTCATTTTTAATGTTGGTAAACGCAGTTCTATCACTCAGGCATACGGAACGTTGAACCTGGCACATATGTGCGTTGATTCGATTTGCTGCATTATGTTGGGACAGTGTAATTAAATTATTAATCGGGTAAGCGTCGGTGTATTAAGTGGTAGTGTAAAATACGAAAATAGGCAGGAGAAATGTTCTAGTAGTGCGAAAAGTTACAAATTAATTCCATAACCTTCAATCGTCCATTTGCATCTCTTCACCGTGTTCTGTCACCTGAACTGTCTTCTCGTCTGATCTCCAAGTGTTCTCCCAGTGCCATGCTTTTGATCCGCTGAAACTTTTAACTCCGTCTGACAATTGTAGTAACTTCGACACCGTGTTCCGCTACACAGTCTTGTGAGTAGCGTCCACTACAACAGTATTATTAGTGGTAGATTACCTAAAACATAGACAATATGATTTAAGAAGAATGTATTCGCTGTGTTATGACGTTCGCTACCTCTCACTTCACGAATCAAAAACTCGGAGAAAAATTCAATAATTGAAATCCTGACTTGATCTCCTCGAGTTCCAGTATTTTGGTCGCTCCATCGACAGACTGCTCAACCTGACCAATCAAATACCTAAGCTAGTACGGGTAACCTTGAGCGTTAACGAGATAATCTTGACTCTTATTGGTCCATTGATATATACTCCTTTTTCTATTCCCACCATCTTCAGTCCGGACAAAAGAGCACTTCAGGCCAACTTCTATTATCTACATTACAATCATCTAGTATGTTTTTCATATCAGACACTCAGTTTATATCCATTTATTGCCAGATCGCAACTCATCGTAAATAAGAAATTATTCTGTACAGAAAATTATGTCATAAGTGACAGAGAACGGAATAAACAGTACACAATTAGTGAATAATAATAAAACAATAACCGATAGATCTAACGAAAACTCGAAATACCAGGATTGTATAAACGCTGTCATTCAATGATTCATCTGATTTTTTCTGGTTAGAATTTTTCTACCAATATTCTTTTCTATGGGATTGTATTGCTAACTTCATGCCTAACCCTCCTCCTTTATTCGGGTTTATGACCGGCAGTAACCGTGAAAGGGCTTCAGGCAGAGTAAAGTATCTCTATTAGCTATATGATAAAAATATAAACAAAATTAATTTGTGAATTAATCCCAAAAGTTCCAGCATCTTCAACCCTTGTCACGTTATAACACACGGAATAAAAAGTTTAGTATGATTTTGAAACTCAACATCTATGAGAAGATGATTTTAAGTGCTGTTAGTGGTGTATGAGTGGTAGTTACTCTCCAATTTTTTACAAAAATGAGAGGACGAAAAGCGAATGTCCGGCGCTTTAACCGGATTCCAAACCACTGGTGCACATGGGCTCCAGTATCCTGAAGGAACAAATGGCGTATGAACCAGTTGTTGGTCACTGGCTTCCATGGGACTGCATCTCCTTACGATGCTCCACTGCCTTGTGAATCAGACCTTCAGGTCGCAGGCTCGAGGAGTGGCCCTCTAAGAAAACCATCTGCTTCGGTTTGGGCACCCGGGCAGTATCACAGCCCTCACACATATCGAATGAGATTTGTGTGGCGCATATGTATTTGATGCCTCTTTGTACCAATATCTATGTGTTAAAATAAATAAATAAATTGTTCACACAATGAGAGGATACTTCTTGGGGAGATGAACAAGAAATTGGGTTAATGGTCATCTTGACCTGTTGTGAGTGTGCTTGCAGAAACCAGTGGATTACTACTTGAGACTAGCTATTCACAACTCTCTGATAAATAATTTTGAAAGGTTATTACCACTGGGAATGTAAACTAATGGATCAAGGCGAAGTGTTATATTTTTATGACCAACTACATTTAACTCCTTTCCGCTGTGGGAATGTAGCATCAATAGAGGTACTGACTTCTCAAGGAAAACCCCGTACGTCTTAGAATAGGACTTCGCCCTCAAACCCTGATTTTGGTACTTTTTATCCTATTATATCCGGACCGAGTTGCCCGATATAGTGTGACCGTCAAGATTCCTGACAAAGCGAAAGTCTAACGTATAACAGTTAATTGTGTTGTATTTTATGGCTACGAAATATGGTCATTATGAATATAAAGAACATGCATAGATTATTAGTACTTGAGAACGTTGCTGTGTAGAGTGGAACAAACAAATGAGTAATTGCAAGTTGTGTGTGGTTTTAGTGGAATGAGTAATTTGATGAATAAGAACGTTAAGCATTTATCGATTATTCTGATTACTAAACGGGTTATATATGCTTAAACCACACCACCTATATATAACGTTAACTCTTTCTGGGACAGAAGTGACTTGAAAAAGAATCTAAAGTAAATAAGATTAAAACGTAGTATCAGTTTACATTAAGTCACTGACTATTCAACTGAGCTGTGTAAGGAAATGAATATTTACTAGCTTGACAGAGTATTTGATAATTGTGATCAACTATCGACAACGTTATACAATCACATGGCTTCAAAGTGATAGTCCAAGACATTGATTTTTAATATTATTCCTCATTTTTTTAGTTTCACAGATCCATTTATTTCTTCATTTTGAACTAGATTGTTTTTATAACTGTCTATTATTAGTTGCAACAGCTGAATTCGTGAGTCAATCTAAGCTCGATGACTATTAAAAACTTGAAACCACTAAACGACCGTTTCGTCCAAGTATGGGTTCTAGTCCCGCTTGCTAGATCGTTTATACTCGCTGCTGAAGAGTCCTATACTAGGATGGAACAGATTTTCAGTACTTCCAAGTTTCTAATAGTAGTGTCTCGCTTAGATCGACTGATGAACTTAACTGTTCAAAATACTACAATCGCCACAAATCCCCATATTAATATTATGGCGAGGCTCTAATTTATGGACGACCTTCGAACGAATCTTAGGTGACCTTCAGAAATATTATTCAATCAGCAAACAGTCAGTATAGAGTAAAAATATGTTATACAAAACCAAGGAAATAAAGTGGATACACTTCTTATACGTGGTTTAAAAACTTGTCAAGGTTAGAAAGAGGTTCCGAGGTTCTAAAATCGTAATGAATGCAGTAGAGGAAATCATCCATACGGCTACAGAATAGTTGGCTTGTGGAGCCATGATAAAGTCTCAAAAACTCTTTCAGCCTCGACCACATAGCTTCAATATTGTTTATATGCACTCCAGTTGTTGAGTGCACTAAATGCTACTTGTGGATAACGACACGATGCACATAATCAAGCCTATGTAGGAGTCTGTACGCTCTCCAAACTTCCGTATATATTGTAGTACCTGGCTGCAGCCAGTGTTACTGGTTCTTTTATTATTCAATTCACGATAATTATCATAATTTGCCTTAGTAAGGAATTATATATAGAGTTTTCATCACAAACTGACATCAGTTATAATGCCAGAAATCTATTAAGCCGAATGGATGAAAGGCTTTCGCGTTAAAATCTGAGATCTATTATCTTATCGTCCACAAATCATAGTCTCGCCGTTTTATTTGCTATAGCCACTCAATTATCACGTTTTGTACAAAATTCCCTGTGAACCGAACGTACGTTAGCATGAAGCACTGAATTTGGCGCCGTAACCTTGAAATCTCTAAAACGCCTCTGACCGACTCGTCCATAAATTAGAGCCTCACTGATATTATTGATTGTATTACAATTTCAACTCTCCATTTAATCATCATATATATAAGATGAAAACGACAGGAATTTAGTTCTGTTATATTGAAAATAGACATGTTCCTATTATCGATCTTCTTCAACATTGAATAGATTCAATTTAATCAAAGATTATACTGTTTACTTTTACTTCATCCAACTCTTATCTAGGTTCTATCTTTGTTTATATTTCAACTTGATCTACATTATATATATGCACACACACACACATAGGTACTTCATCCAGAAGTCGAACAAATTTATTTCGTTTAATGTTGTAGTTTTTTTCTTCTTATTTTAATCAAAAATTTGTTTGATAATGGTGTAAACAATAAAAGATCATTTACAACTTCTTTTCTCTTTTTTCTTAGATCGTATTATTACTGTTGTTGTTGTTGTTGTTGTTTTTCTAGGTACAAATTTTCAATGAAAAAGTAATTGTGAATACAGTTGCTGGAAAATGTAATTCATTAGCTAATGTCAAGCATAAACCAGGTACCATAATGTGAATGTTTATATAAGTGTGTGTGTATGTGTATGTATGTGTTCAAGTACTCCTTTTTTTTCTTCTTTGTATACATTTGTCTTGTAAACTGAATCAAGATTAATTGAAATGATCGGAAAACTTTCTAGTTACAATTTATTTGATTAAATAAACAATTTATTTAGTTTATAATAAGGAAATGTTTGTTATTGTTGTTGATATTACACAGTTTCAATTTTAACTAGTCTTTGTTAATATATCTATGCATCTTATATGAATTGTCTTATGTTATAAGTTTACATAGAATAGATGAAATGTGGTTAAAACAGTGGGATTCAGAATAGACGTTTTGTTCTATTTTGAATTGATCCGTATGTATTAGAATTTAGAAACTATCTCAGAGTGAACATCAACTCTCTGGGATGTAGGTACATCCAGCTGACGAGTCCCAAATAGGACGAAACGTGTGTCAAACTGGATTCCACTGCTAGCCACTATTCATCTTTGCTTACAAATAGAGCTTGTGAATTAAGGTAATATCTAGGCATACGCACAGTATGCACATATGCCAATAACAGACTGATCAATTGTAGTCTTAAACCTCAATGGGAAGATACAAGCCAAACAATACCAAGTGAATAAACTTTTTATATACTGAGCTAGACAATCTTTCTTTTATATATTACCACCACTGAATTAACTATTAAAAATTCGGTGTTCATCATGTTGTGGTAATGAGGTATGACAACTTGTACCGATTCATATGTGTGCCTTGTCCTACGTTGTAGCTGACTGACTGACTAATAACACTATAACTCCTGACCATATCGTTCATATGTATCCAGATAGCAAGAAACTCTCATGCTGAATTCCACAGTTATTGACAATTCATATGTTCTAATTAAATTGTGGACTGATTTATCACTTATAACAATAGTAATAATGATACATGCTTTACCTAATACCATATATTTGGTTACACTAAGGAATTTCCAGCAGTACAAATTACATAGTATTAAAATAGGATTTAGATAACATAGATACTAAAAATATGAGTAGAGTGACTTAATTACCAAACCAAACAACAGTGTACATAGATCATGAGTATTTATTTATATTATTTATCATTCCTCAACGTAAATAAAGACATATGAGCCATGACTAAAGCATAATGTACTTTTTTCAATATTAAACCTCTTACATAATATCTCCCTAACCATTTAACCTTTTAGAGAAATGTAATTGTCCACCTTTGTGCTTTAATACACTCAGTCAAATAAATCACTGACATTATCGTTAATAAATCATCATCGAATCCCGTGAGCGGGATCGTGGATGCGCACTGCTGAAGAGTCCTACAATAGGACGAAACGGCCCTCTAATGCTTTCAGGCTTTCAATGGTGGTCTAACATCAATCGGTTCATGATTTGAATCAAAAAACAACAAAAGCACATTTACGGACAAAGATTTAGTAATCGTATCTTAAACTAATTTCTAACATCTTGAAGAACGGATCAAGGAAGCGTACACTTCTTATATACACATATTAGACTAACACTAAATACTTCGATGTTGAATATCTTTAATAAGTGTATACTTTTCAATTCCATCTGTTATTATTATTTTAAGCATTCAATCAATGCCAGATGACTATTCTATTCTATTCCACTATTGATTTGTACATCAGCTGATTTTTATTATTCAGTCAAAATAGACAAATTCAATAATCAATCAATGTAAATATCTCAATGTTACAGAAAGTTGTTTACAGTAGAACTAGATCATTAGTGTAATATCTTAGTTTGTGAAATTTAGTGACATAGATTTGAATCCTACCGAGAATATCTATTGCTTCAAAGTTAAAAGTACTACATCTTATCAGTTTAGGGGACGTGGAGATTGTTAAGTTTTTGATTGAGGTCATGAATTGATTGATGTTAGACCACCATTGAAAACCTGGAAGCACTGGACATCTTAGATAATGAGTACCAACTTGCATGGAACCTAGGTTGAACAAAGTTTATTGTTGATTGACTCTATAATAGGTAACATCAAATTATACAATTTTCATGCAAAATCCATTGATGAATTTTAAAGCTGAGTAATATTTTTGGTTAGTCTCGGGAGGGGGGAATCATGGAGATTGTTGAATGTTATCGAGATCACGAATTGACTCAAGCAGTACAATTATTTAAAACCAGGAAACCTTAAACATCAGTTTTTTCCCCTTAAATGGATGACCACCTAGGCAGTATACATCTGCCACCCAATTGTATGTCAAGACCAAAACGTTTAGATCTCTTTGTAAGCGCCTAACCTTCCAACCTGTTAGATAAGATAAATTAGTTTATATTTTTAAATTCTGTTAATTCATTCTATTTCACAACCATCATTGATAGGTAATTCTTTAACTTCCAAGACGATTGACTAATGAACATTCTCAATCTGTACAAAGAAAAAGCAAATATTCAATGCTTCCTGATGTTTACTGGTTATTTATCCTAAGTTGATTCATCAAATAAAAATGTATCTGTAAATGTTATATGCTTTACGTAACTCTTTTGTTCTGATTTTATCTTTCTACTATAAAGGTGGAGGAAATCTACAAATTATTGATCAAAAACTTGATTTTTCATCTAATACACAATCGAAAGTTCGATCATTTCAAAATATTAAACACGTTCCTGGTGGAGGTGACAAAAAGGCAAGTTCATGACTAAATAAATGACTAATTTATACATGAATTAGCAAAGATCACATAGAATCTGTGATCAGTGTTGAAATGGAGAAAGTTATTCATGTTCTGGTATTGAATGATGATTGTACTATGATGCAAATTAACAGTTTGTCAAAGACGTAGCTTAATTATTGTAGGATTATATTTACTGGTTGTAAAACCTGTAGGTTGAACATTCGACCCTGTCTTTTACATCATTGGTGTACTCTGCTGAAGAGTTTCAAGCTTAGAGGAAACTCTTCAGTGTTTCTTGATGCTTAGTAGTTCAACCATATCATCAGATGTGAGACAGACATTGATAACAACGTATGATACTCGGACTACAATATGACTAAAGTTAAGAATTCACGATGGTTTGAAAAATTCCATTGTTGATATTAATGGGCGAATATCGAACAGTCATTGTTGACATGTAAAAACCAGTAAATGGATTGTCTTGATATAACCACTTTGTCACATGTTTTTACAAAACAGAAGGATTATGGCTAGTATTGGAATATAAATCCCGCATGTCGTCCTATCTGAAACTCATAAACTGGGTGCATTTTTATCGTAATGTAAATGTTCATTCTCAAATTCTAAATTATTACCTTTCGCTTTAGTCTTCAATTTGTTATTAAAAACGGCATCAATTCTGAATGTACCTATGCCAACAGAGTAGTTGAAAATTTAATCTTAAATATCAACAGCAAAATAAGACGAATTACTAGGAGTTGACAGTTATCTGGACTCGGTAAATAACGCTCTGGCGTTCGAAGCGATTGACGATGAGTTCAAGTCTGTGTAAACAATAATACTGGGATATAGATACATTTAACTGAATATTCTTTGAATTACACCTTTTAACCACAGTTCAGATATACTAAAACTGAAGATTGAAATGTTAACAATGTAGATTTTATGAGACTCGTTGACTTAGAATACGCAGATGATATACTTCTTTTTGGTGAAGACGCTGACAAAGTGCAGAGAATTTCGACCACTTTAAGCAACAATAAAACATTTTTGGAATGCGAATCTCACCCTCCCAATTCAGAATGTTGCTCCAGGACTGGCCTGTGTTGACACCTGAGGTAATGATAAGATGTGAAGTAGTTTAGCGTGTCAATCACTTTACTCATCTCGGAAGTGTCATCAGCCCTATTAGTTTGGCGTCTGACAAGATCTCGAAATGGATTCAGAAAGCTTGATTAGAAGCTGCCAACTTGTTTCATTTGTGACGTAGATGAGATACCCATCTACCAAATAAAGGATGAGTGTACTGCGCGGAAGTTCGCTTTGTTCTACTTTATGGATGTGAAACATCATGGCATTTAGAAGTAGGAGATATTTTGTAGGTTACTGGTATTTGATCATAGGTGTCAAATATTAAATAACTGACCTATTTAGAGTTTCATTCTCTGAGCTGAATGGTTTAATCGTAGAGCTGTCATAGTTCTTCTGATGAGATATTGTTCCACAACCAAACCATCCAACTCACAGAGCAAAACTTTGCACAAATCATCCATCTGAGCTACAAATTTTTTGTACCATTAAATTACTGACATTTCTTGACTTGGTTATATATGATTTTAATAGTTGAATTCATGAGTCGATGTAAGCTAGACCACCATTGGAAACTTGGAAGCACTGGACTGATAAATTCAACTATTAAAATCACTAGAATCTCCACAAACCTCTATTGTAATAATAATCATCATGGAATCGCTAGTGGATGGGTTTTCTGAAGTTCTACTGAGAAGCCATGACTAGTGGAGTCCAATCCGTGTCGAGTAGAGACATGTATCGTTGCACAATATCATGGATCGATTGAACTTAGGCATTAACACCGTCGAATGCCAGCTCAGTGGTCTAGAGGTTAAGCGTTCACACGTGAGACTAAAGGTCCTGGGTCCAAATCCCAAGTGTGGAATCGTAGATGTACACTATTATTATTATTATTATTATTATTATTATTATTATTATTATTATTATTATTATTATTATTATTATTATTATTATTATTATCATCATCATCATCATCATCATCATCATCATCATCATCATTATTATTATTATTATTATTATTATTATTATTATTATTATTATTATTATAAGCTTTATTCAACATTATATTTTTGGTACAACATAGAATTCTCAGCATAAAGTATTTCAACAAGTTCCCTTTTCCTATACCTTGATCGATTGTGACGATAAATTTTGAATGATGACCAGTTAGATGTTAGAAGTTCGGTAATCCACATTTGATTACTGTTCATTTGTTTCAATGCATATTGCCAGCAACCATGATGTCGCTGATTGTACCTTTTTGTATCCCGTATAGCGAAAGGTTGTAAACTTTTCATAAACGTGCCTGAATAGGTTGTGCGCACAATAGACATAGTGATGTGCTAAAATAAACAACAAAACAGATAACTTGATGAAATATCTAGATCGGAAGAACAGGTAGCCCAGATATTCAAGCAGGCCGCCGGTTGAGGAATCCCATACTAAAACGGAATGTCCGTCAAGTGTTTCCAGATTTTCAATTGTTGTCTAGCTTAAAATAATTCATGATATCAATTATTAAAATCACTACATTCTGTATAACCACCCACCCACCCCACCAATTTTAGTTATAAGTCACTTCTTCACATCAATTAAATACCATATAATCAATGTATATTGTAGTTGATAAGTAGTAAATTGAAAATGTTAATCATTACTAATACATCATCTTGTCAACTATTTTTTAATGATAATGAATCTTTATATTAAATCATCTATTCTTGTGTACATATATCATATCTAACTTAAATCTACTTGACAACATAATTTTTATTGTTGTTATTTTTAAAGATAATCTAATTAACAAACTCCTGTCATCATCTTCTGTTCACAGGCAAGGTATATTACACATTTGTATGCACATAAATACACAAATCTAAGTAATAAACATTGCTTTATTGATTCATTTACTCCAATCAAGTATTATCGATTAGTTGATTGATTGATTGGTTAAGTGTGATTGGGATCCATGTTCTTTAATATTTTTTTTGGTTTATTTTTAGATACCTGTTGAGAAATTAGATTTTAAAGAGAAAGCATCACCAAAAGTTGGATCACTTGCCAATGTGAAACATAATCCAGCTGGTGGTGATGTGAAAGTAGGTGAATGTTTCTTTTCTTCGCCCATTTTTTTGTTTTGTTTAAATGAATAATTTCAAAGTGAAAAGCTGTGACTTGTGAAGTTCAACTATTATATGTGTTAAGTGTGAAAAACGGGATAATGGTAGCGCTATGTTTACGCCACTGTTGGGAAATCTTAAAGTTGTACATCAAAACAATCTATCTACATTTGATATTGAAGTTTTCTGACTCTGTTACTATAGTACACAAACTACCGATACACAAGCTCTCAACTGACGGTTACTAAGTGAGAAGACTAAGAGTGAAGAAAGAAATCATTTCCTCGCTAATAACATGCATTTACCAATCAAGAAATTCTTGTTTGACACAACATGCCCTTCTTATTTGATGACTTTTAATTGACTCATTGTATCATTTCCCAACTTTGTTCCCTCTAAGTTTTTTTTAGATAAAAAGCTGGTCTGTTGAAGTCCCTCAAGCCTAGTACCTATAATCCCTATCGATAAAATCAATGAAATAATCATTTGATTGACTTTAGCTAAAATAAACGGGTTTATTCGTCCAAGAAGCAGTGACAAGACATCCAATATGACCTTAATCTAAGTTCATTCGCTAGTCAGTTTGTTGTGTCTTGCTTTAATTAAACGAGCAAGCATCAAGGGTTTAATCTTCTTCCTATTCATAAAATATGCTTTCTTGAAAAATTCACCTACTAACTTGGGTAATCGAATTACGCCAAAGTTTCATAAACATACAAACTCTCTTCATGTAGAACTAAACTATACTGACAGTCGTGAAACAAATGAAACTAACTTATCGTAATGAATTTCATGGAAATCACGAACCAATCAAAGTTAAACTACCATTGAAAACATAAAAACAATGAATGGCCGTTTCGTCCCAGTATAGGACTCCTCAGCGGTGTGCAGAGTGACCAGCTGAAGAGAATATTAGTCTGTGAAATGATTAACTATGAATGATTGATACTTAAGAGTACATGTATGATAAGCATTTATAAAGATTAGTAGACAAATGAAATTCTAACCCTGACAGATAACTGTTAACATTGTCAAATCAAATGATGCTTTATCATAAAATATAACTCGACTTAATTCAAATTGAAATGATTTAAACTGAATCTCTTAGCTATTACATAAGTGAATGGCTATCTGGACTTAGTAGCTAATCTGATAACGCATCCAGGTTTCGAGGCGAACGTCACTGGGTTTTAGTCCTAGAATGAAAATTTATTCCGGAATTCAGGTCAATCCAGCTAATGAATCACGAATAGGATGAAATGCTCATCGTGGGTCCCACTGATAGCTACTCGACTTTTTTTATCAAAGTGAAAATTTTAAGATAGATTGATAATGCTTCTTCGTTATACTTCTCAAAAGTAGACATTATGTCACAAGATCTTTCGATTAGTATGGTTCATTTCTGTTGTCTATTCTTTCATATCGGTAAATATACTTATGTTCAAAAACTTGTCATACTTATTTGTACAAAAAAATTGTTACAGTCACATACTGATGTTAATTAGACAATCATTGACAAATAAAAAGATAATGAGTAGTTGTTTCTTCTTGCTATGAGAGTTCTCGATAGTGACCATCCACGACTCCGCTAAAGATGTAACTCAGATCTCTCAGTGAGTGCTTTGTTTCCAGACCACTGAGCTTAATCAGTCAGTATGTCAGAATCAGCAGTGAGCTTTGAATGTATGTGCGTTAGAACATATTCACATACTACACCTTTATACCAAGATGAAAGTAACAAGATAAATAACCAACAAGTCAACGATTTTAGGTGAGAGTCCTAGAAAATGGAATGAAAAAGTATGTATGAAGAAATACTGAAAATTCAGATCTATCAAGAAATAAGGAATGATTGTATCTCTCTTACTGTGGCCATTTCTAAACCATATCACTTTACGTCTTCAATCAATAATCTCGGTTATCAAACGAACCCCGTTAGATAATTTGTATTTAACAGTATAGGTCAGAAAAACAATCACTGGCCATCATCCACTATCTTAAATGATACTTTTCTTACATCATTAACATAATAGAACTTCATCTTTTACAACTTCAGTTCAAATGTGTTGAGACTGTGTACTTGTAATCTTAAGAGAAGTGGTGTTCCCTGATGGATTCAATCGCGTGTCACCTAGCTTCACAGTCAGAGATGTTACCACCAGGTTATCCGGGCCGCGACTAATTTCTTGTAGGACTGAGATGTACTTACAATTGATTGATCACTGGGTGGTGATCAATGTCCTGTGTGTCAAGTCCTTCTCAATGCAGATCGAAACCTGTGTCCAGAGTTTCCTTTTGACTCCCTCTAACCACCATCTTATCTCAACTTAGTGCACGCAATGTCGAGTCACCTAGACTAGTGATCACATTGAAACTTGGTCAATAGGATTCAATCTACATTAAGAAGGATCTGACACACATTATATTGATCACCACCCAGTGATCAATCAATTATTAAAATGTTGTCCCATATATCTGAACTAAATAACTGTCTATTAGTTATTCTAATAGATGAGATCATGAGTCAATTGAATCTAGACTACCATAGAAAACCTGAAAGCACTGGAAGGCCGTTTTGTCCTATGGTGGGACTCCTCAGCAATGCACATCCACGATTCCTCTTCGGGAGATTCGAACTCAGGACCTATCAGTTTGTCACGGTGCTGAGGAGTCGCACAACAGGATGAAATGGCTTTCCAGTGTCTTCAGGTTTTCTATGGTGGTCTAGCTTCAATTAACTCAGAAACAAAGAAGAAAGAAAAAAAGAGATAAAACTTTTTTCTTTAAATATTGAACTTAATCTTGATGAATTTCTTGAAAATTCTTTTCTTTTTTTTCTTATTTTCATTCAAAGATTTTCAATGAACATCTTCCATGGTTAAAATATAATAAACCAAATTTACCAGATTCAGAAAAAGATCGAATTAATAAACGATCTAATAATCATAGTTTAAATGGAACCAATGTTAATGATCTAATGAATACATCAATGTTATCAGGCAGTACAGGACATTAATATTAATTATGATTCATTATCATAGTAATCTAATCAAGATTCATTAATGAAATGATCCGAGTTTATTATCCGTTAATTGTTCTATTGAGATTTTTATTCATTTCACTTGATCCATAATAAAGAATAAACACACACACACACACACATAAGCATGTTCATATGAAATATAACAACAAGTTGATGAATAGAAAGTTTCTTTATCATTTCGTTTATTGTCATTCAATTACAACAATATGTAGTCATTATGTTCTTTGTTGACTGACAATTTCTTTGACCTATTCAGAGTTTTGTTAATAACAATAAAGTTTTATTGATTAGGGTAACACGAAATAAAACAAACAAAAAAACGAGCTATCAATATCATCATTTAAAAAGAAAAATAGTCATCTAGACTTTACACATTCATATACTTCAGTATTCATTCCCTCTTGTTCACATCATTACATTACATGTACTCGATATATACATTTGTATGTATTATGTTATGGGTTTGTGGTTTGCATGATAATATGCATTTCTTTTTCTCTATTTCTGTATATCCTATTCCATCATTATTCATTTATTGTTCTATGATTCAAATTCACCGCCAGAATTTTTTTGGTTTTAGATTTATATCAACTGAAGAAAAACACGTATTTCAAATTGTACATTATTCTTCATAGTTTTCAATTCATTATTATTATTATTATCACTACTACTATTACTCCTGCTATTACTATTACTACTACTACTACTACTACTATTACTACTACTATTACTACTACTACTACTACTGCTACTACTATTACTACTACTATTACTACTACTACTACTACTGCTACTACTATTACTATCACTACTACCACTACTACTAGCATTACTACTACTACTATTACTTTTATTACTATTACTACTACGACTAATAATAATAATAACAATAAATAGTTAAAGTTCAGTACAGATCTGCCCATTTCAAAAATGAATGAAATACATCTATATATATTCCATTACAGATGTCGATTAGTAACTATGTACTACATTTGGAACAATGAGAGACAAAAAAAATGAAAAAAAAACAATAGCAAATTTACATCATCTCTCATTAGAATAAACGTAACTAATCACTATGTGTATATTTCAGTGGATATATATGTGTATTGAGGTGTGTTGGTCTTGTGTTTTCCTCTTTTCAATTAAAACATTGAACTCGTTTATTGTTTCTTATTAAACAAAAAAAAATAATATTCGTTTGTTTTTTGTTTGTTTGTTTTCATGAAACCTTATTGCTAAATCATTTCATTCATTTTCATACTAAATATTAATATTACGTTTATTATTCTATAAATATATACTATTTATTACTTTCTTACTCCTGTTACTCCCAATGGAGCATAGGCCGCTGACCAGCATTCTCCAACCCACTCTGTCCTGAGCCTTCCTTTCCAGTTCTATCCAATTCTTGTTCATTCTTCTCATGTCTGTCTCCATTTCTCAAAGTAATATGTTCGTTCGTATTCCTTTTCTCCTTTGACTATGAGGACATGATGTGAGGACTTGCCTTGTGACACAGTTGTGTGCTTTCCTCAATATGTGTTCTATCCACTTCCAACGATTCTTCCTGATTTCTTCCTCTGCTACTATCTGGTTTGTCCTCTCCCACAGTAGGTTGTTGCTGATAGTGTCTGATCAACAGATTCAAAGTATTTTGTATAGACAATTGTTAATGAACACTTGTATCTTCTGAATGTTGGCTTTGGTTGTTGTCCAAGTTTCTGCCTCACACAGTAGAACTGTGTTGACATTTGTATTGAAAATTCTGAGTTTGATGATGGTTGATTTGTGTTGTTTTGAGTTGCAGATGTTCTTCAATTGTAGATATTGTGTTCTTGCTTTGCCGATCCACGACTTCGCATTTGCATCAGATCCACTGTGTACATCAATGATGTTGCCTAGATACGTAAAGCTGTTTACATCTTCCAGAGCTTCTCCATCAAGTGTGATTGTATTGTTGGATGTTGTGTGTTATTGGAGAATATTGCTTTTCCCTTTGTGTATATTGAAACCTAGTGCTGCTGAGGCTGGTTGTATACTGGTTGTCTTCCCTTGCATTCGTTGTTGCGTGTTGTTTATTGGTGGATAGGAATTAACGAGCATTATATTTTTGATAGATCTTTTTTTATTCCAATGTGTCGAAATTACAGCAGCATCATTATCATTTATAATGTCATGAATTATAACTATCTGTCTTCCGACCAGATGGGAATTCATTGATTATAACTACTCACTTAAACCCTTACCGTTGCTGCTACTCTAACGTGGTGGTCGGGCTTGTTCATCATGATGAACCAATTGAGTTATACTGGCTAGAACGATCATTCCTCAAGGTCCTATCATTTCAGACAGGTTGATTGACGAGTGCTAAGACTAAAAGCAGCAAACTCAAGGTCCGAAGGCGAAGTTGTACTACTAACTGTACAGAGGTGTGATGGCAGTAGGGTGTTTCCTTCAGACAACCAGCATAACAACGATGCTGCTTTCCCACAAGGATGGGTGGGGTTAGAAAAGGTTGACCGTAGAAATGCACACCTCGCCTCATCCCACAGATTTCCGTCTCTGGCGGTAAGGTATCAACAAGTATGGAGCTAACACGAAAATTACTCACAAAAAGGTCTTGTGTGACCGACCTCAAGCAGTTGTCCCCTGGTCACTGCGTTCACGCTCTTAGGTCATTAAGACCACCTCTAATTAAATTTCCTTTTCAGGCACTTTTTAGGTTCCAAATGAATTTAGTCACTACTATCGACAGGATGATTATAAATATTTTAAGTGATATGTGAAGATTTTTCAAATAGAAGTTAATTTACGGTACGACTTGAGTTTATGTAGACAACCATTGAAAACGAGGGAGCAATTGACAAGTGTTATATCGTAACATAATAATGGCTCTTCATTAATGCATGCATATACTCCTTCTCAAAGTCAACAATCTCTCAACCTGGTAATCATTTTTTCGGTTGGTCTTTTTTCATTTTTTTATTTCCTTCATTTTTATATGAGTAATTGGTTCAATTCATATTTGCCCCAGGCTCTATGATTTTCACTAACTGACATAGAGCAGTTTTTGAGACATGAAAACATATTTCAAAAGACCACTTGTAGACCTTAATCAATGAATGATAAGAATCATTTCAAGTTTCCACACTTCCGCTTTGTTTGATGTTTTTATTTGTATATACCGATTATTATTTCATGAATTTCAGCATCTTCGGACATGGCTTAGAGACGAATAAAGTGATGATTTCTTCGACTAAAAAAACCAAAAGTCTATGGATGAATTAGCACATTTGATTAGCTATCTGAACCCAATTTCTAAGTGTAGTTTAAAGCGATGGGTGCTAAATTGAAGTTCCAGAGTTCACATTCATTCTGGAATGTATTGATGAGTCCTAAACAGGATGGAACGCACTATGTAGATCCTATTACTAACCACATTCCATCTAGTTTCGATAATACATCATATATATGTTTTGTGAAAATAACTATATATTGACAAAAATGAGTAAATATCGGAATATCAGTTTGTTGAATCAGTATCCAAGTTTATAATAAGCAGTTCTCTCACATTTCCTCTGAACTATTTCTGTTCCATATAGATCAAATATGAATTCCCATAAATTCCTTTATAATTCACTATCTTTTCATTGATTTAATTGATAAAAATAACAATGTTCTACCTTCTTTTTCATTGTCTAAATAAACTAGGCGTATCCCATTATCTTCGATTAAAGGTGAAGATTATGATATATAAATAATAGAAGTTTATAGTTTACAATTGATTGATCATTCGATGGTGAATAATATCATGTATATCAGGTCCTTCTTAGTATACAGATCAAATCCTATTGATCAAGTCACAATGTGATCAGCCAGTCTAGGTGACTCAACATTGTGTTGATGGTGGTATTACATGAAATAGCTTATTATTTACAAGAGACTTTTATATTAGAAATGATAGTGTTTTTGGATATTCTAAGCTAGTTTGTTGATGATATATTTATGGTTAACTGATCTGACTCTAATTTAGATGAACGTATGAATACAAATCTTCCATTTAACTCCGTTTATTACTTGGGCTAACACTGTTCATGTGTTGACAGTAATAAGAAGCTCAATACAAGTTTCATTGAATGGATTTATTTCAATCATTCGCCAGATACTCGGAATAAGAAGCGGAAAATCAAAGCGGAGCTGAGAAGGTGAGTGAACCAACTCAAATTGATTAAGTATGACACAATATCACAATTGATTGATCACTGAGTGGCGATCAACGTCATGCGTGTCTAGTCCTTATTAGTGCAGACAGAATGCTATCGATTATGTTGCAATGTGGCCACCAGTCTAGGTGACTCGATACTGCTGACACTAGATATTGAGATACTCAGAATAAGAAGCGGAAAATCAAAACAGTGCTGAGCCGAGAAGGTGAGTGAACCAACTCAAATTGATCAAGTATGACTCAATATTTATAGTCTGACAAAAATAAGTTACATGCATGTAATGAGTAGGGTAAGCAATTAGGACACATACGCCCATAGAAAAACAGTTAAGGTTAATAAGCAAATAATTAACTAGGTCAAAATTTGGCTTGAGAAGAATGAATAAATTGGTCTTTCTAAAAGCTAAAATAACCTATGTGGGTTTGACATAGTACCAGATACTAAAATAGTACGTAATTTGTCAATATTTACAGAATCGGTTGGAGGGGGAAAGTAACTTGTTAAAACGTCAATAAATCAATAAACTGATAAACACCTTAGACACTAATGAAAGTTGAAAATTGTATGGTACATGAACACTTGATGTAGTTAGGAGAAATTGTGTATTTCAGAACTTTAGAGCATCAATCGAAAATGAAATGCTTGGAGGTAGATGGTTGAGAAGATCAAAGAAAAGAGAACGAGAACAGAGAATGATCGGTGTGTAAACGAAGGAACAATGAAGTCTTAGACGATTGATTAACATTCCGCAAATGAAGCATTTACTGTATAGTTCTCAGATTTGATTAAGAGATTCTGTAATTGTATGTGTTCAAATACATTCGATTGTTCTCACTAGTATTCTCGTTCACAACAGAAGTACTTGTGTAAAATTATTGAGAAGCTCTATAATTGTTATGAAAAGTCATATGACTGATTCACTGAATGTCACGCGAGCTGTTGAAGTAAGAGTGCTGATTTAGGTAGAACGTTTTACAGATGGAATATATGTATTGGTTGAAGTTAGACATTAACACTGTCGGATGCCCGTACAGTGGTTTAGAGCTTAAGCATTCACAAGCGGGACCGATAGGTCCTGCGTTCGAATCTCATGGGGTAGGATCGTGGATACGCACTGCCAATGACTTCCATACTAGTACGAAACAGCCATCCAGTGCATACAGGTATTCCATGGTGGTCTAGCTTTAATTGACTCATGATCTCAACTATTATATATATAAATTCATGACGGACTGCTTGAATATCTGGACTATCTGATCCTGCCATTTAGATATTTCAACAGGGTGTCTGTTTTGTTTGTTTCTTTTAATACATCATTAATGCCATAATCTATTTAGGCGCGTTTAAGAAAAGTTGACGACATTTCGCTGTATAAATTACAAAAATGCTAAACCAGAGACATCGTAGTTGCTAACAATATGCGTTGAAATGAATGTACATTATTCAGATGTTGATTTCTGAACTGCTAACTTCTGACTGGTGATCACGCAATAGTTATCGTTAGGATCGATTAAGAATTAAGAAATGGAAACTTGTTGTACCAAAACTATATTATTGGATGAAGCCAATAATAATAATAATCATAATATCTATGACCTACGTAAAATTGTCAATCAAGATTATATAGACAATGATGGATCATACCTGGAATGACTTATGACTTCCAGGAACTCCACCTGAAGCTCCTCTGGGGCTAATGCTGATCTCAAGCTCTGGTAAAAGAGGAGGGTTTCGCATGGGGTTAGTGACCCCATCCCGTAGAAAACCAACCCGCTAACCAGAAAAAAAGTCCAGAAACATTCAGAAAAACACCTTTACGATGAACCAACTCAATAAATCAACGAAATAACATTTTTGTAAAAACCAAAATGAAGAAACTGATTATCAATTTTAGAAAACCAATAAATTTCACGAAATCACTAAAGTCTAGCAGGTTGTAGTGAACGAGAACATACGTGGTGACAACCAGATGTATTTAAATACAAAATTATAGAATCTCTTAGTAAAATCCGAGATCTGAATTATTTTTCTGGTCAGCGTTTTTTATCAAGTTGGTTTTCTACGGGATACGGTCGCTAACCTCATTCCCAACCCTTCTCCTTTATCCGACCTTGGGACCGGCAGTAGGCCCAGAGGAGCTCCAGGTAGACCATACAGTAAATCCTTCATTTGAAAAATATTAATCGATCGTCTAAGATTTGATTATTGCTTTGTTTCCACATCAATCGTTCTCATTCTCTTCTCTTCGATCTTCTTAACTTTCTACCACCGGACATTTCACTTTCGATTAGTGACACACATGCTAGTTATATCTGCCAACATCAGTAGCACACACCACAGATAAACTATACTTATTGAACATATTCAAGATCGGTAAGTCTACTGTTACTGTAGTGAACGAGAACACAAGTGGGGATAATTGGATGTACTTCGATATAAAATAACATAATGTCTTAGTAAAATCTGAGAGCCATATAATGAATACTTAATTTGCAACATGTCAATCACTTATCTCAGACTTTATTGTTCCTTTTACAAATATTAGTCAACCATCTTAGACTTTATTGTTCCTGCATTTTCATACCAATTACTTTCTGTCCCCATTCTTTCCTTCTCCACCTTCTGCTGTCGGACATTCTAATCCTGGCTATCGTTTTATACTACTCATTACGATATAAGTAACACACACACCACAAGGTTACGTTACTTCTATTGTGATAAATAAGCTTTATGTTCATTTTTTTTTAAAGTAATCTCAAAAACACTTTGTAATTATCAACAATCATCCAAGAACTCATCCATTTATCATAATTTTACTCCAGTAACTCTTCAAATGACTTTAGGTACATTCTTATCGAATTTTAATAAATAGATGTAAAGCCATTACATAAATAATCAATTTGTCAAATTTTATTAGTTCTAAAATCAATGTAGATCATCTATACATGGGGAATACATCTTGGTTACTAAAATGTATTTTGCTTCATGAAATAACTTGTGTAGAAAGTGAAAATAGTTTGTTTCAATAGTTGAGATCATGGATCAATTGCAGCTAGACCATCATAGAAAACTTGAAAGCAGTGGGCGGCCATTTCGTCCTATTGTGGGACTCATCAGTAGTGCGCATTCACGATCTTGCCTCGCGAGATTCCAACCCAGGACCTATCAATCTCGCGCACGAGAAATTAACCACTAGACCACTGAGCCGACTGATATCCAACGGTCTTAATATCTAACATCAACTAATCCACGATATTAAGCGACACAACCACCATTGTCATCAGTGAGTTACTATCTCATAACAGACCCGTTTGAACTCAACTGATCACTGCTTCTCACTAGAACTCCAGGATATACCTCTTGAAGCCAATCATTAGTGAGCATATGTTGATTACTATCAGAAGGAATTTTGTGGAGATTGTAGTAATTTCAATAGTTGAGATCATGAATCAATTGAAGCTAGACCACAATGGAAAACCTGGAAGCGCTGGATGGCTGTTTCATCCTATTGTGGAACTCCTCGGAAGTGTACATCCACAACCCCGCCTTACGGAATTCGAACCGAGGACCTATCAGTCTCGCCTAGACTAGTTTACCATAGTTCGAATAGACTGCTATAAGACAATGTAAAAGTTGAGATTATAAACAACAAATTAACCGTACAATGAGACTAGAATCTACGGATGAAACAATCAGATTTAGTATAACAAGTCTTGCATTTTGGCGCGAAATTAACTCACCTATTTGACCAAATAGCATTTTGGCATTTTAACTGATGTAACACCACAAATCTAATCCCTTACCTTAACCATCAATGACAAATCAGTTCTCACGAATTTTTTTATATTATTGTGTATGTAATCCAAATACATCTTCATTATCACTGGTTGAAATCATGAGTCAATTGAAGCTAGACTAGTTGGTTAAGCGCCTGGCGCAAGACTGATAGGTCCTGGGTTCGAATCTCGCGGGGGGGGCGGGATCGTGGATGTGCCCTGCTGAGGAGTCCCATACTAGGACGAAACGGCCGTCCATGCTTCCAGGTTTTCCCTGGTGGTCTAGCTTCAATTGACTCATGATTTCAACCAGTAAAATTTCTAAAAATCTCCACAAAACCCATTCTGATAATATGTTCATTACGTTTACCTTCACATTGCTTTGAACAGACACAAAGTAGTTTTTTACACGGTACTTTATGATATATATACATTTTTGCTTTCATATTTTGACAGATATTAAGAATCTAATCAACAGATAATATTTCTTTTTGAATTATGCCCCATGGCCTTGAGATAGCCATCTTAAGCCTGATTGGTTACCTCCCATAGTTTGGCTATACCAATTCCCTCTAATCTAGTACAATGTAATCATAAAAAATTCCTATCAAGTAAATTCACTTAGTATTATTTACTTGAATCTTCCCATTGATGTTTAGCACTGCAATTGGTATATGTGCATACTGTGCGTATTGCCTTGATATTGCCTTAATTCACAAACATTATAAGCAAAGATGGATAGTAGCTAGTAGTGGAATCCAGGATGCGTGTTTCATCCAGCTGACGAGTCCCAGATAGGATGAAACGCGCGTCAAACTAGATTACACTGCTAGCCACTATCCATCTTTCTTATCAAATATATTATCTGGATTGGTTTTTCTCTTTTTGCTATAGGATAATAGTATGTAGAATTTGTTAAATTGTCAATGTAGGACGTATTAACAGTTGTAAATAAGTAGAATGCTTAAAACTGATTACACACTACAAATAACCTTTATTCATAGATAAATCTCATTACTTTTGTTACTAATGTAATCTATCTTCTGGGTATTTATTGTTTAACTTACGGTATACACTCTCAAGGTTATTTAGAATTACTTGCTATCAATGTAACATAAAAAAACTAATCCTTTGTTGTAATTCACCAGGTTGTCAACCAATAAGAAAATAGTAACATTGTCCTAATCCTAAAACTAGGACTCTACGATCATGATTGTCATATATGTGAACAGTTGTAATTGTGATCATCTTTTACCTTAACTGTTGAACAATAGATTTTATGTAATATATTCACCATTTTGATAGAAAGTAGCAGGACTAGACAAGCATGACATTGATCACCACCCAGTGATCAATCAATTGTGATTACATCTCAGTCCTACAGGAGGTCAGTTGCGGCTCAGATAGCTCAATGGTAACGTCTCTGACTGTGAAGCTGGGTGACACGAGGTCGTAATCCGCCAGGGAGCACCAGTCCCCTCAAGAATACAGGTACACCTTGCTGACGAGTGCCAAGTAGCACGAAACCCGGGTGCAGGGTTCCCTGTCGACTATCTCCAACCACCATCTAATCTCAATATATAGTGCCTGCAGTGTCGAGTCATCTAGACTGGTGGCCACATTGCAACATGATCGATAGCATTCGATCTGCACTAATAAGGACTAGACAAGCATGACATTGATCACCACCCAGTGATCAATCAATTATGAAGTAGCAGTATATCTGCATTACTTAATATGACTAACTATTTCATAGTTAATATCATGGGTTGATCTTATTGAAACAAACATTAAGATCAGAAAGAACTGGACATTTATTTCGCTTTAGTATGAGCCTTCTCATCATTGTACATTCACTAACCTACCATAAGGGGTCACTGATAAGTAATTTTGAGAGGTTATTCTTTTTCAGTTATAGTGAGGAGCTCTGATCAGTGGATTTCAGTCATGTCTTCAATAAAGCAGTTACTCATCAATTGAATTGGATGATGATTGTACAATATTATGAATTGACTGAATTTTTATCAATGTAAATCATTGGATTCCAAATCACTGGTCTAAATGTTAAGTGTTTGAAACAAGACCTAAATATTTTATTTTCGATCTCTGGTGTGGTTGTGAATATGCACATATGAAAACGAAACAACTATTCAAAGTCTTATAGCTTTCAATGATTGTTTACCTAAGATCAATTGGTGATATTAAAGTCATGAAATTCAAAAATCTCTTATAGTAACTATCCGGTAGTCAATTTTGTTGGAGGTCTAAATGTTTGTAATCGTATGACATAGGTCGTTTATATTCGTTTATATTTATAGGTATCAATCACTATATCCCTACTTCCATTGGTAATTATGAATTTTTAAAAGGAATATGTTTTCAATGAGGCTTTACACTGTGAACTGATTTCAGTTAGTCAATGATTGGAAATCAATATCTGTTTTGTTTTAGTATGATAGTTTTCCTCAGTGTACACTCACAACTTTACCAAGATCCTTTATAGAGGGTGCGCCTTATTTTGATTATGTGTCGATTGATGCTAGACCACCATTGAAAAGCTGGAAGCACTGGACGGCCGTTTCGTCCTATTGTGAGACTCCTAAGCAGTGCGCATTCACGATTCTACACGCGGGATTCGAACCTTGGATTTTCGGTCTCGCCTGTGAATGCTGCAAGTGACCAGTGAATCAGCCTTAAATAGGCTCAGCGTATATAGACATATCACGTGTCTGTGTTTATATCCCACCTTAAGGTTAAATGGTATATTAGCGATTATAAATGAAGTATACCATTGAACCAAGTCAGTTATCCACCTGCTAAAGGTCTTGATCCATGCCAGAATAATCTTATAAACCTATAACATAGGTACATTATAATTCGGTTTGACAATTATACCTTTCAACTCATTCTAGTTAATTTATTAACATAGTGGATTTGATATATGGTATATAATGTGCATTGTAACTGAACCCAAGTCTGATCTTTCGTCTGTGAGATTGTACTTACTTACTTACGCCTGATACTCCCAATAAAACATAGACCATTCACCAGCATTCTACAACCCACTCTGTCCTGAGCCTTCCTTTCTAGTTCTATCCAATTGTTGTTCATTCTTCTCATGTCTGTCTCCATTTCTCAAAGTAATGTGTTCTTTGGTCTTCCTCTTTTCCTTTGACCATGAGGATTCCATGTGAGGACTTTTGTTGTGACGCAGTTGTGTGCTTTCCTCAAAGTGTGTTCCATCCACTTCCAACGATTCTTCCTGATTTCTTCCTCTGCTACTATCTGGTTTGTTCTCTTCCACAGTAAGTTGTTGTTGATAGTGTCTGGCCAACGGATCCGAAGTATTTTGTATAGACAATTGTTAATAAACACTTGTATCTTCTGAATGTTGGCTTTGGTTGTTGTCCAAGTTTCTGCCTCATACAGTAGAACTGTGTTGACATTTGTATTGAAATTTCTGAGTTTGATGTTGGTTGAGTTGTGTTGTTTTGAGTTTCAGATATTCTTCAATTGTAGATATTGTGTTCTTGTTTTGCCGATCCGTGACTTCACATTTGCATCAGGTCCTCTGTGTACATCAATGATGTTGCCTAGATACGTAAAGCTTTTTACATCTTCCAGAGCTTCTCCATCAAGTGTGATTGTATTGTTGCATGTTGTGTTGTATTGAAGAATATTGCTTTTCCCTTTGTGTATATTGAGACCTAGTGCTGTTGAGGCTGGTTCTTCACTGGTTGTCTTCTCTTGCATTCGTTGTTGCGTGTGCGATAGAAGAGCGAGATCATCAGTGAAATGTAGATCGTCCAGCTGCGTCCTAGCTATACACTGTATCCCCCCCCTAGATATTGACCTCTTCATGATCCAGTCAATCACCATAAGAAAGAGAAAGAGTGAACGTAAGCAACCTTGCCACCAGTTTTCACTTCGAATCCATCTGTGAGCTGTGAGGTTGTGCATGCTGAATATTGAATAATACCTAATATCAATCAAGTTAGTTTTATCAATGAAATACATATTACATAATATTGTAATTTCAAATCATTGTTTATCATCAACTATACACTTTACTTACATACATTGCTAAATGAAAAACAGTTCACTATAAATGATTGGTCAATGTATCTATTGTATAAACTCAGGTAATGAAAATGTTATTATTATTATATATTTACGTAATCAAATACTCACTTCAATTAGATTATATTAGCCTTTAGTAAACATTGTAATACCAGTATATATTGATTCATAGATTATAGAAAGATAGGTTGAATGATTTATAACCTGTTACGTAAACATATGTCTTTAATATAAGGGTTGAAAATGAGCAAGGATTTGTATAGTTACAATAATGGTATATGTCTAACTGCAATCATATTTACGGAAAATATATTAACTCAAAGAAGTTGAAAGCAGAAATGAATTTTAATAGTTGAATTCATAAGTCTATTGAAGATACAATACAATTGAAAACCTAGAAGCACTGGATGGTTGTTTCGTCCTAGTATGAAACTTCTCAACATTGTGTATCCATGATCCCACCTCGCGAGATTCGAACCCAGGACCTATCAGTCTCGTATGAGAACGCTTAACCTCTAGACCACTGAACCGATGGTGTCATTGTCTAATTTCAAATAACCCACGAAATTGAGTGACACATCCAACATTGTCCTGGGTTCAGATCTTGTGAGCTGGGATCGTGAATACACACTTCTGAAGAATCCCACAATAAGACAAAATGGCCATCCACTGCTTCCATGTATTCCATGATGATTTAGCTTCAATTGACTCATAATCTCAACTATTAAAATTAATAAAAATAAATAGTTATCCATAGACGAGTATAGTGTAGCAGCAGTCTCTGTATCAGTAGGCCTCAACACATACAAGGGGAAAACCAAGGTCCTCAAATACAACATGAAGTATACCAACCCAACCACACTCAATAGAGAAACTCTGGAAGGTGTGGGATCATCCACGTACACGGTCAATATCATCCACGAACAACGAGGATCAGATGCAAACGTAAAGGTGAAGATTGGCAAAACAACAACAACATTCCTACAATTGAAGAACATATGGAACTCAAAACAACTGTCAACCAATATCAAAGTTCTAATCTCCAATGTGAACGTCAAGCCAATTAGTTCTACTGTACAGAGTTGAACGTTCGAGAACTACCACAACCATCATCAAGAAGGTACAAGTATTTATAAATAGTTATCTACTCAAGATACTCAACATCCATTGATCAGATACCATCAGTGACATCCTATTGTGGGCGAGAATAAACTAACTTCCAGTTGAAGAGGAAATTAGGAAAGGATGATGGAAATGGATGGGACATACATTACGGAAATCACCAAACTTCATCACGAGACAAGTACTAATGTGGAATCGTGAAGGGGAGTGGAAAAGAGGAATGCTAAGGAACACGTTACGTTGGGAAATGGAAGTAGATATGAAAAGGATGAATAATAACTGGAGAGGGATGGAGAGAATCGCCCAGGACAGGGTTGGATGGAGAGTGTTTGTGGTTGGTCTATGCTCGTCGACGAGGAGTTACAGTTGTAAGTAAGTAAATAAGTAATTTACTTTAGAACGGACGGGGACATACTGGAACTTGTTGGTTGAATGAAGCATAACAAAATTATTTCGAAGAAGTGACATAAACTGAAATTATTTTAGTAAAACATTGGAGCACTTTATTAAATATACTATTACAAAGTGGTGTTTGAAATCAAGCGAAATGTAATGGCTTAGGTTTATGAAGAGATTAGCTATATTATTATTAGTTAGTTTTAGTTAAACCTGTTACTCCCATTGGAGGAGCATAGGCCGCCAACCAGCATTCTCCAACACACTCTGTCCTGAGCCTTCCTTTATATTTCTATCCAATTAATGTTCATTCTTCTCATATCTGTCTCCATTTCTCGGTGTAATGTGTTCTTTGACCTTCGTCTTTTCCGTTTCCCTTTAAGATTCCAAGTTAGCGCCTATCTCATGATGCAGTTTGATGATTTCTACTGTATGTCCTATCCATTTCCATAGTCTTTTCCTAATTTTCTTTTCATCGGAAAGCTGGTTTGTCCTCTCCCATAGTAGGTTGTTTCTGATAGTATCCGGCTAATAGTTGTTGAGTATTTTCCGTAGACAACTATTTATAAATACTTTTATCTTCTTAATGATGGTTGTAGTAGTTCTCTAAGTTTCAGTTCCGATATAGTAGAACTATCTTGACGTTCATATTGAAGATTTAAATTTCTATATTGATTGACAGTTGTTTTGAGTACCATTGGACGTTGATAGTCTAGTTTTATTCAAGTAATAACAGATGAATGTTGCTTTATATATTTTTTGGTAATTTTAATCATTTCATTGATATTTAGGACTATAGTTGATCAATCTCTTATGGATTGCATGTATAGATTGCCTCAACATTGTCGTAGAATCACATGTATTGTTTAAGCAGAGAAAAGGAAAGTTGTATATTTCTCAATATTCCCAATTAACATACTGATGGGAGGTCAATAAATTTTTATTTTACTTGATAACCTTCACCACTGACTAGACAAAGCTCGTACTTTAGTATTTAATCCAGAAACATAAAAATGGTCATCTTAGTGTAAATCAAAAACAAAAGAACAACAAACAAAAGGATAGTTGAAGGATCCAGTTTTTGAAACCTTCAATGGATCATTTTAAACAATGAAAACTGGAATAAAGGGAATATATAATTTCAAAAATTATCAATATAATAAAAAGAAAAATCTATAATTTTTATGGAGTTTTGTTCTATCAACGGAATAGTTTATTTATGGAGCTTTGCATCGTTTGTCTAAATGACATCATCAGTATAAACTTCAAATGGAAATGAAGTGTTCAAATTTCTCCATATACAGTTCATAGTTTGTCCTGTACACCTCGATGTTGATTGCTTCTTGTTGATCTTAAATCTGTCATTGTTTAATCCACCATCTCAAAACCTATAATCTATCCATAAGTCGAAAATTCAAATTTTCACAACTTTAGTTCACATATGTGATACATAGATTTCAACAATTTCAATGATATATGATCTTTATTGATCTATTTTTTTCATAGGATTGTTCTTTCAACTTGTGTAGTGCAGTTGTTTTTTATACTCCTCCACAGTCACTTTACTTACGCCTGTTACTCCTCGTCGACAAGCATAGACCGACCACAAACACTCTCCATTCAACCCTGTCCTCGACAGTTCTTTCCAGCTCTTTCCAGTTGTTATTCATTATTTTCATACCTGCTTCTATTTCCCGATGTAATGTGTTCCTCAGCCTTCCAATTTTCCACTTCCCTTCACGATTCCACATTAGTACTTGTCTCGTGATGAAGTTTGGTGATTTCCGTAATGTATGTCTCATCCATTTCCATCGTCCTTCCCTAATTTTCTCTTCAACTGGAAGTTGGTTTATTCTCCCCCCCCCCAATAGGATGTCACTGATGGTATCTGATCAATGGATGTTGAGTATCTTGAGTAGATAACTATTTATAAATACTTGTACCTTCTTGATGATGGTTGTGGTAGTTCTCGAACGTTCAACTCTGTACAGTAGAACTAATTGGCTTGACGTTCGTATTGAAGATTCTGACTTTGATATTGGTTGACAGTTGTTTTGAGTTTCACGTGTTCTTCAGTTGAAGGAATGCTACCCGTGCTTTGCCAATCTTCGCCTTTCCGTTTGCATCTGATCCTCCTTGTTCGTGGCTGATACTGACCAGATACGTGAATGATCCCACATCTTCCAGAGTTTCTCCATTAAGTGTGATCGGGTTAGTGTTCTCCGTGTTGTATCTGGGGGTCTTGCTTTTTCCTTTTTGTATATTGAGGCCTACTGAGAAGCTGTAGGTACACGAGTTGTCTTCATATACATTCGTTTGTGTGTATGGGATAGGAGGGCTAGGTCATCTGCGAAGTCTAAATCATCTAATTGGTTCTGAGATGTCCATTGCATTCCGTGTTTTCCCTCAGAAGTCGAGGTCTTCATAATCCAGTCGACCACCAGAAGAAAGAGGAAGGGAGAGAGTAGACAGCCTTGTCTGACTCCGGTCCTTACTTGGAATGCATCTGTCAGCTGTCCTCCATGCACGACCTCGCACTGTAGTCCGTCGTATAAGTTCTGGATAATGTTGACGACCTTCTCAGGAACTCCATAGTGTCGAAGAAGTTTCCATGATGTCCTCCTGTCCACACTGTCAAACGCCTTCTCATAGTCAATGAAGTTGATGTGTAGTGACGAGTTTCACTCAACTGACTGTTGAACGATGATCCATGGTGTCGCAATTTCGTCAGTGCAAGACTGGCTTGTTGATGTCGAATCTGAGCGTCTGCTGAATCTTTTATCAGGTTCAGTGACACTCTGTCGAAAACTTTTCCTGGTACTGACAGTAGTGTGATGCCTCTGTACTTCTCACACTTGCTCGTATCACCTTTCTTTAGCGTCATGATGAGATATCTTTTTTCCAGTCCTTCGGCACTTGTTCTTCTTCCCGAATCTTCTTGAATCGAAGGTGAGGCATACTTGCAGTTAGTTCTATGTCTGACTTCAGTACTTCGGCTGATATACTGTCAGATCCTGCTGATTTCTCACTCTTGATTTGTCTGACAGCCATGCTGATTTCTTCGATCTTTAGCGAAGTGATATCTATAGGAAGGTCCGTGTGTGCTGCTTCGACCTCCATTGGATTCACTGGAGTTGGTCTTTTCAGGAGTTCCCCCAAGTATTCTATCCATCTGTTCCTCTGTCTTAGAATCTCAGTGATTGTCTTGCCTTCTTTGTCCTTGACTGGTCTCTCTGGTTTACTATATTTCCCTGCTAGTTTCTTCATTGTGTCATATAGTTGTTTGATATTTCCTTCTCTTACAGCTCCTCCCGCTATCGTTGATAGGTCTTCGTCGTATTTCTGATTGTCGGCTCTAATGCTCTTCTTCACTTGTTTGTTTGCTTCAGTGTATTTGGTATGTGCCTTGACTTCCTCTGTTGTTGTTCGGCTGTCTGTTGCTAATTGATGTCTTCTTGTTCTTCCATTCTTGAATCATGGATCCAGGGTTTCGACAGAGATTCATTTCTTATGATGATGCCTGTTGTGGCTCATCACCTCCTGTTGCGTTGAAGTTAGTGCTTCATTGATCTCTTTACGGTTGTCCTCCATAGTAGTTTATCCTTTTTTCAGTAGATCCTGTAAGGCTTGGAAGCTGTTGTTGAAAGTTATGTTGAATTTGTTGAGTTTGTTAGTATCTCGAAGGAAGGCTGTATTGAACTTTGTAATGCTCCTCATCTGCTTCTCACGTCTTCCATTGTCCTTCTGAACTTTTTATTGATACAAATATGATCTATCTGGTTCTCCGTGGTGTGGTTCGGTAAGATCCATATAGCTTTGTGTATACGTTTATGTGGAAATATTGTGCCGCCTATAACCAATTTATTGAATGAACATAAGTTTGTAAGTCTCTCATCATTTTCGTTTCTTTCTCCCAGTCCATGTCGTCCCATGATATTTTCATATCCGGTGTTGTCTATTCCACTTTGGCGTTTAGATCTCCCATCAGGATGGTGAGGTCCTTTCTTGAGCACTCCGCTATGATTAATTGCAGCCTCTCGTAGAACTGATTCTAATTTTTGTTGTTGCTATCATTGGCTGGTGCAATGGGTCCAATGGGTTTCACCGATTCCCAGTACTGCCAAGTTGCATCTCCTCATTTTCGTTGCCACTTCACTGGTCTTCCCGATCTCACACATTATCCGGACGTTCCATGTACCTATAAAAATTGTTGCACTGATTGTTAGAAGGGGCATCGGCCTCATAACTTCCGAAGAATATCAGCTTTCATCCTGAGGTGTCACAATTCTTCCTTCAACTCCCAGAGCAGAGTCCAAGTGGTTTAATTTGTCTAATCTGGTCAGCGTTTCTTAGCAAGATTTTCTTCTACGGGATGAGGTTACCGACCCCATGCTTAACCCCTGCTCCTTCACTAGGGCTTGGGTCTGGCAGTCACTCTAGAAGAGCTACAGGGAAAGTTCAAAGTAAGCCAAGGGTACTTTAATTATAACAATAAACCCATACCTCAAATAAACAGATTCATCTTACTAAAATTATACGGGAGAATCTGCTATAAATGTATCAGTGTAGCTCAGCCGGATATGATGAAAGTAAACAAATACGTCAAAGTTTGGGCTTAAATATTTATGAGGTTTACTCAGATACAATTTGAAAACATTCTGAAATATATTTATAGTACTTACAAATTAAAAGTAGTCCTTAAAAGTCGTGTAAAATAATATGTTTGTTATATTGAGAGCTGAGATTATTAATATACCGAGTACAACTTGAATACTCGAACATTAGAACCCTCCAAATCGCAAATCAGAAAACAGAAGACAAGTAAGAAGGAATACTATTCCAAACAGCGTCAAATATAGTACAAAACTCTCAGGTATTCACAGTTGTTTTTTTTAGTAAAAATGAAATCATCATTATAGTCATCCAATCCTCATACAGGAGGTATTTAGCATTTGTCCAATAGGGAAGCTACACGTAAAGATACTGGAACATTCTTCTAAAATATGATTCGATAGAATATCTTCGGCTCTTTGTGAACTCTTTAGAGCTTCGTTGAGTTCACCCGTGTTCCGTCCTCACAATACTGCAGATGCACATAAAATCATCGAATATGTAAAAACATTCAATGAATTTTCTGTTTGCTATTTTCTCCTTTTTCATTGTTTAAACATTACATTTTCAATCCATGTGTAGACTGAAGCTGTTTTGAATAAAGTTTCGCTTAAATCCTATCATTTATTTCTCGACCATTGTTTCTACCTTGAGGTGGTGGTCAGGCTTCCGTATTGTGATGAACTAAACGACCTATACTGACTGGAACAATCGTTCCTCAAGGTTCTACCATGCCAGACAGGTAGGTTGAAGAACGATAAGACTAAAAGCAGCAAACCCAAAGTCCGAAGGCGAAGTCGTACTACTATCATCTATCTCTTATAACATGATCCCAGTTTGTGTTTAGTACACCGATCAAGTATCCAGTCTAATAATAATATAATCTCAGTCACCGGTCATATTACCTTAATATGGTAGTAAGCAATGACTAACATTAGTGTAATTATATCTGTCGACAGGTATAATTAATATACACAACAGTTGTATAGGGTATAAGGACGTAATTGACCGACTAGATAAGAGGTAAAACATTCTGTTGAATAATGTTAAAATGATAATAATTAGTTTTAATAACTAATAATTAAGAATGGAAACATGACTCTAATGAACAATGAAAGTTTTATAATTAAATAGAAGTAAAGTCAAATAAACAGGAAGAATTTTAAGTAGTTGAAAATGAGGAGAGAGAAAAAAAACAAGAAACAGAAAATTATTAGTTAAATGATCCTCAACTACAACACGAAGTATACCAACCCGATCACAATTGATGGCGAAACTCTGGAAGATGTGGAAACTTTCACGTGTCTGGGAGGCATCATCGATGAACAAGGGGGATCAGATGCAAACGGAAAGGCGAAGATTGGCAAAACAACAACAACATTCCTACAATTGAAGAACATATGGAACTCAAAACAACTGTCAACCAATATCAAAGTTCTAATCTCCAATGTGAATGTCAAGCCAATTAGTTCTACTGTACAGAGCTGAACGTTCGAGAACTACCACAACCATCATCAAGAAGGTACAAGTATTTATAAATAGTTGTCTACGCAATACACTGAACATCCATTGATCAGATACCATCAGTAACATCCTTTTGTGGGGGAGAATAAACCAACTTCCAGTTGAAGAGGAAATTAGGAAAGGACGATGGAAATTATTGCTCTGGTTGTTAGAAGGGGCATCGGACTCGTGGCTTGCGAAGGAACTCGTCTTTCACCATTAGGCGTCATAGTTCTTCTAAATGAAGACCTTTTAACTCCCAGGGCAGAGTTTAAATGGTTTGAATTATTTTTTTCTGGTTAGCGTTTTTTAGCTAGTTAGTTCTCTACGGGATGGGGTCGCTAACCTCATGCACGGCCCTTCTCCTTTACCCGGGCTTGTGACTGGTAGTAACTCCGAGAGAGCTACAGGCGGAGTTCCTACGAAATAAACTAGTGAATAAATGTTAACATTGTCCCAATAAATCATGGTTTTTGTTATATCCTAGTGAAGATTAAATTACGAGTAACTTCTGAGAACTAATAATGAGTTAATATTACCTATATATTCCTATTATATGACTATTCAGTAACTAGATTGTGTATATCTATATTCCTCTTACTATAAGCTTCATTTTAATTCATAGATTGTTATTATACAATTTACTGCTCATAAGTTATGTTCAGTTTATTGATTACAGTCTTCGATGCTCACAGTCACATTTTGGCTTGATCTTGTATAAATATTATTCCCTATTTTCTGGTGTGATGTGATCTGTGTGGCTAATATATAAACCAATTATGTTTAAAATAAATGATTCCCATGGTGGAAGCTGTTACTGGTGTTCTGTACTCAATTGGAAAAGCTAGGCAAACAAAAGACCAACAAGGATGCTAGGCTGCCTATACCAATCGAATTTTATTGGTTTGGCACAGTACTAAGGTTTGTGTAAGTCATATTTTTATTGACGAATAAATCACATGTTAAAAAGCCTAGTTTTAAAGTCATAATAGTTCACATATTCAAGATTATATATTTCAATAAAGATGTTAAGACATTAGAAGACTGCTGAAGTATTACAAACAATAAGTGTATATTTCAGAAACTAAATTACTAAATTACATAGTACTATACAACTAATGATTTGTCAAAAGACATAAAACAAAACTTAAAAAGCTTCTCATAGAATAGATTACATATGTGTCTATTATATCTTTTTAGCAATCTTGTAGTATAATGTTGCATTGAATCAAATCCTCTATGGATTTAAATCAAGTTCTGTTAATGAAAATAATGGATTTGTAGTTTCAATAGGTTTAGATTCATTTTCAAGAAACAATTTATCTTCTTGTAAACGTTTTATACGATGATAGAAACAATTTTGAAGAAATTTATGATGTTCATTAGTTGTAAGTGATTTAGATGAATCTAATATTGGATGATGTGGCCAAATATATAATTCTTTATGTAGTTTAACATGTTCTTGTATATGTTTTGTATCAATTAAACGATTTTTAATATATTCAATAGGATTATTAGGTTGTTCAAGCATAAGACCACCAATGATAGATTCCACAATACAAAGTAAGTTAAAATTATCCGCTTTATTTTTCAATGAATAATAAGCGTTGATTTGTGATACCTATAAAATGGATATAGATTTTTGTGACAAAATACTTGAACCATTTGTGTAACGAAAAATGAAACAAAATCAAGACTGATGCTTTTGATCCTGTTTAGGAAATGTTGTTAAATTGTAGGTGAATAGGCTGCTGAGTAATTCTAAAACAAAAATGATAACAATACAAGATTAGAAAATGATGAGAGGAAGAAAAAAGAGGATGAATGTAGGGTTTTTACTGACCACTAATGGAATGTCTGATTTTTTAGAAAGAAGAACTGGAAGATATTATCGTGTATATACTTGGTGCACATCCTCCGAGGCACCCAGTTAGCGACCAATCTATTATACTTCAACTGAATTTAGATGAAGAACACATTACTCTCCTGGATAGCACGTATACTATGACAAATAAATGGTGCAGAAAAATATATATAACAGATCACATATATCCAGTCATTCATACGTCTGGTATGTTAAAGCTGGAATCGCATCTTAAGTTCCATGTTTTTCTCTATATGATTAGTGGTTAGAGACTTTCAGCAAATTATCTCAAAATCGCTTGCAATGGCACTCGTACATTCATTCTTTGTCCTTCCCTTGAATTTGAGTGGCAAAATCTTCTTATAGGCTTTTTATCTTTTCTACTAATACTGATACTATTATTACTCATACTATTCTAGGATTCGTCTTAAAATAATGTTACCTCACTGTGCTAGTGTGGTGTGGCAACTTGGAATGATGTATAGATGTATCAAGTCTTACATCGAGTAGACTGGCTGACTGACTGACTTTGTAGGCATCTATATCACAATATGCTTCCACACTTATAAATAAAAATGAAACAGTTACAATGTCTTGTTAATCATTCAAAAAAACAGACAATTTGATAAGTCGCGTCAATTCATTTAGATTTTCATCAATAATACACCTGTTAACTCATCTTTAATCCATATTTTCTCCAGATGCTCGATTGAATATTCAAGTACAATTTAATGCCGGATCACAGTCATATTAATGAAATATTTTTAATTCTGGGATTAAGTACATACTTTGTTTTTTACTTCAAATGAATATGATAACCCAAAGTTAAATTATTATACATAAAACTCTTGGAACTTATGCATACATGTTTCTTACTTTCAATGGTACTCTCTTAATCAAATTGTGAATTTACAACTTACTTACGCATATAAGTTCGTACAGTTTGATAGTTGATCTCAGAAAGATATTGATATTTTAGGTAGATTAGAATTTGGTGGCATTCAAAGATTTTTAAATTTATTTGAAAGTATTAATCCCGAAATATATAATTTTGTAATTAATTAGAACATGAATTACGCAGAAAATAAATTTATAAGAGAAGTAAAGATAAACTGCGAAGTGATTGTCGCCTTGAAAATCATCAGTACCGTAAAATGAACCACGCATTTCCTACAAAATACGTGAGCTCCTGACTAATCGATAAGTCAGTGACACACTTTAAGTTATTCTGTTATGGTTGCTCTTATATTCTGTATTTCAGCTCTGTATACGTGTTAGAAGCGTATTCACTTAATTTATCATATAACATTTGCAATTCTAAAATACCTTTACATTTTGTGAATTGCCTGTCTCATTTTTCACTCGTCACTTCTGTAATTTGTGGGATTAACTGAGTCAATAGTTAACAGAATTCAATAGTTTTTATTCAGTTGAGTGATTTTTACTCATGTCATTCTTATTCCTTATTAAACTGTTTGAGAACTAAGATGAATTGATCTTTACTATTTTTAAACCACCTGCATGGTTTCGACTTCAATCAGTAAGTCATATGCAACGTAAAGCCAACAAATGTATAGGTACAGCATCCTATAACACATTAGCACAACGGAATAAGATTATTAAGAACATGTCTCAAGGTGTTTTAACAACTCGTTGATGATAAATAATCAACGTTTTGAGGAATAAAATAACTCTGTTGTAGTGAAGATGCTCTTGATACAAAATAAACGAAAACTGTAGGTATTTGTATGCTTCAAGCATGATGTTTAGATGGCAAACAATGGAGAAGATAGTTCTTAGGAGAAATAATACATTGGAATGAGGGAGGAAATAAACGGAGCTTGGACATCTAATATCAATATCCAGTTGTAAAGAAGGGACATACATGTGCCATGCAGGGATGATGATTGACTGTGTGTAATCAACTAGTGATGCAAATCAAATCTGGACGAGGCAAGATTTTTAAGAATTTAGAACCACTGTACTTCGTCACTGCCTTCGTGCCTTTAGATACAGCGAGCTTTGCCAACTCATCTGGCAACAACAATCGAACTGCTGTCTGCACTTCTCGGCTTGAAATTGTCAACTTTTTGTTATAGTGAGAGTCGGTTGGCTACTGTGGCAATGCGCTCAAAGATATCGTTCACAAACGAAATCATGATCGACATTGCTTTCGACGGGATACCAGTGTCAGGATGAACTTGACGAAGAACTTTGTAGATGTTGATAGCATAACTCTCTTTCCTCCTGCTCTTCTTCTTCTTATCGACCTTCAGCAGTTTAAACTTAGACGCTTTCTTCACGGCCTTACCAGACACAACATAAGGAGGCATCACTTTGTAGACGCATGCAGGACTAACACAAAGCGATTTATTCTGACGAGCAATGCGCCAGTACAAGTATAATTATAAATATCAGCATTCTTGACGAATGTTACGATAGAAATATTTCCGAAGTAACAATGAAATTTTTTATCCAACAAATTGGATGTTTATACGTGTGAAATAAAATATCACTAATCTTCACTTACTATAGTTTTATGGCTTATAATATGTTAAAATATATATCTACGATACATACATGAATTTAAATATGTTAACATATGTTAACATTAATTTTAATGCAAAGCTATCAGATCGGATCTCGATATTTTTTAACCTGCGGGATCAAAGTATTAAGCAACACTACGTACGTTTTGAGAAAGCAGTAGTGAAACACAAGCTTACTTTGCTCCTCTGTCGGAGTAAGCGAATCTAAATACATAAATCCACCAAAACCAGGATATTATTGTTATTTAAATATTTCTTAAGCTTTATTGTCATAACAACCGTCCAATGAACAATAAGAAATATATAAACAATATTCTCATAATAACCCAAGCTGCCAGCTTTGGATAAATTTTGGAGAATTTTGGGGAAATCCCCAAAGTGAAAAACCTTCCCCAATGTTTAGGAAAGTTTTGGGGATTTCCCCAGGTCTGAGGAAATTTTGGGTTTTTAGTCTCATTTCCCCAAAATTTACTATAGCGGCCTCCCCAAAATGGACCAAATTTTCCTCAAAGTTGGCAGCTTGGGAACCTATTACGAATGACCTGATCCTTTCACTAGAGCATGTTGTTCTTGAATGCAATTTTTAAATCTTGATGATAAGTTGACATTAAATCTGAAAATATATTGGTAGTGCAAAGTGAATGAGATAGTTCTAAATAGGCTACATGTATTATTGGCTTGACAATGCCTTTACTTGTAGCACATTTAGAATCGAAGTGTGCCAAATTAGTCAAATCCCAGGTCAGAAACGGAATTCGAAGTTATATTTGGAGGGTTATCGGTATGTTGATGGAACGCCTAATCTAAACTTGCTAACAGTTGAAAAGGATGGATAGCATGACGTATTCACTCGTGATCTGATACGGATGCGTGACCAAGCACCTTCAGCTATATGTGTCCACTAAAACTAATGAGGTCAGCATCCATCTTGAATACTTACAGAACTACTTGTTTTGGGGATTTATTTACAACCGCATCTTTCTTCATCCCTAGTGAGGTAGTGATGTCCCTAAGACATGACCAGTCAGAGGTTTGAGCTTGACGATCTTGTCGTTTGTAGGCACTTCTAATAGCTCTCTATATTCGGCAACATCTATTCGTCTTTCATATAAGGAGCCATGTGGTATTATATAGCAATGACAAAAGTACGATTAAAATGCCTATTAATTTAAATTTCATCGTTTCCAGATGTCCTGGAAAAAGAAGAATTAAATGAAACTACGATTTGATTTCAGCAGATGACCTAGCTCTTTTATCCCATAAGCACTAACAAATGTATGTGGAGACAGACCGTGTAGCAGTCGCCTCTTCAACAGCAGGCCTCTACATAAAAAAAGAAAAGACAAGATCCCCAAATACAACATGGAGAGCAACCGAATCACAATTAGTGGAGAAAGTCTTGGAGAGTTGGGGTCTTACACGTAGCAAGTCAGAACCATTGATGGACAAGGAGGATGCGATGTAGACGTAAACGCAAAGATTGGCACAGCAAGGGCAGCATTCCTTCATCTGAAAAATACATAGAACTGAGAACAACTGTCAACCAATATAAAAATCAGGACATTCACTACGAACGTCAGGAAATTTAGTTCTTCTGTACGAAGTTGAAACTTCGAGAACTACCACGACCATTATCAAAAACATACATGCGTTTATAAATAGTTGTCTGGGCAAGATCCTGAATGTCCTTTGACTATAAACCATTAGAAACAGCCTAATATGAAAGAGAACAAACCAGCTTTCAAATGAAGAGGAACTTAGGAAAAGACGATGGAAATGTATAGGACATACATCACGCAAATCACTAAACCGCATCTCGAAGCAAGTTCTAAAATGGAATCCTGAGTTGAAACAGAGAAGAGCAAGGTTTAGTGGCCTGTGGATCTGACTCCAATTAGGTCGTATGAATGTTTGTTATCACCTATCCTCGTATATTATCATCGACTTAAATCGCGTTATTCAAAAACGGAATTACATAAGTCGAATAACGAGAATAGAATTGTGAATGCATATATTTTGTATATAAGGCAAATGGAATAGAGAGAAGAGAAAGGACGCGGAGTGGAGATGGCTGGTAAGCCAACTCCCATTTAACCAATCGTTAATCGATATTTGTAGTAACACAAAAGTAAGTTACAGACATGTGATGACTAATGGGATAAGAAATGTACACACACCTACGCGCTCATATAAAAACAGTCAAGATTGGTAAGCGAATAATTAACGAGGTCAGAATGTGACTCGAGTAGAATGAATAGAATGGGCTGTCCAAAAGCTAGAATGAGGTATATGGGCTTAGCATAATAACCAACACTACAAAGGCTAAAGGACACACTGTGTCGAGAATTGGAAGCAAACACGGATAGGATGAATAACAACTGGAAAGGATTTTCCAGGACAGAGTTGAATGGCGAGTGCTTGTTGTCGGCCTATGCACCTTGACGAAGGGTAACAGGTACGATTAAGTAAGGGTAGTCTTGGAACTGAGCTGAAAACATTTGAATATATCGAATAATTTGAATCACGAGTTGACATCAAGAGCCGAGTGCGAAGAAATTAACTGACACTATTGTGTCACAAGCATATTGAATATCGAGTTGTCGAAGTACAAGTTACCGTTCGTTAGCGCCAATCTAGAATTTAAAGTCATAAGTTGTAGTCGACCTCATCAGGTTCCCCAGAAATGCCTGAAACTGACGCAGGTATGTTTTATAGTGCCATAAAATATCTTGAAACCATTGAGTGTTTTTGCCTTGCAACCATTAGTTGGTTCATGGATTCATTGTAAGGTAGTTTCATGTCGGCATACCGCAAGGTATCAGGCATGGATTACGTTCTCTTAACTAATTCACAACATATGTGATGCATATGTCATTTAATCACCTTCCTCAAAATGACCAAGACAGACTGGTCAGACTCGCATTTTACTAGTGAGTAGTTACTAAGCCGTATAAACTGGTCTTTTAAAGTAGGAAGTTGGACGTTGGGTTTTTTACGCTTCTCAACTCAGTTGCTACCTTTATTACATTCGAACAGTCGCTGCCGGTCTGTATATTTTGTCAGAGTCGAAATAAGGTGATGGAAGCTTAGTTTCAGGGTGTGGTTGGTGAACTGAGCCCTGTTAAATGGTGTGGACGTCTCACTCTGCTAAAGTCAGTGTGGTTTGAAGCATCACGTAACATGGTTGTAAGTGGTTTCTTTAACTTTTTCTATTCGGTACTGCAAATCCAATGTCTAGTCTGCCACTAGTTCAAATAAAAAGAATGCTCCACTTTTGATCTGATAATCCCCTCATTACTTCTCTGATGTGTTGTTGGAATTGAGTGGGTGCATAGTGGAGTTAAGTACCGTGTTGATGGTGGTTTACCAAATGCATGCAATGAATTTTCGCTGAGTTCTTATGCAAAAAAATATATGGGACTTCTAGAGTAAACACTTGACTCCTCAACTTCTTACTGAAGTATTTATTTATTTATTTAAACACAAACATTGGTACAAGGAGGCACCAAATAGATATGCGCCACATAAATCATTCGATTTGTGTGAGGGGTGTGATACTGCTCGGGTGCCCAGACCGAAGTAGGTAGTTTTCTTAGTTTTCAGCTTCGCCAGTGGTAGTTTGTGCATATCAGGTTTCTGTGTATTTAAGTTGAGAATAATATATCGAAAGTCTAGCAAATTTTTAGGATTTCTTTTATTAACTGTCTTACAGTCTAATGTGGCTTCCGCTTACATCTGATCTGTTCTGCTTTAAATGTAAAGCATCGCCGTTTAGAACTGAGGATATTTGTAGATCACTAGTATTATTTATTATTTATTTATTTATTTGAACACATAAATATTGGTACAAGAGAGCGCCAATATATATGCGCCACACAAAACAATGGGAATTCGAAGAGAAGTAGAAAGAAAAAAAAAAAAACTAAGGAACGCAAAAGAAAAAGAGAGTAATCACGAAGATGTACAATCAGAAGAAATCTTTCAGGTAAAGGAGACACAACCACTTTTTATGAAGAAAGTAAAAGAAGGTTACAGCAGGATCGCCACTGGCTTCTATTCTGAGCCATATCTGATAACGTCTCTAGCCACTGTGTTGCACTATCTCTCGGACCCCAGCCAGGGAGTCGTGAAGGACCAACACAAGCCAGTCCTTTGCAGCTTTCTTTCATGCCACGACACCATGTCATGCACTGACCACCTCTCCGCTTCTTCCAACCAGTCCCAGAGTCGGCAAATAATGCACGACGTGGAATTCTCTGGGACGACATTCGTAGAACATGTCCAAGCCACCGAAGTCGGTGTTTCAAGATGGTGACACCAATTGAGTTATCATCTCTGTGCCCGAACACACGATGCCGAACCTCTGCATTACTGACATGGTGTTGCCACTGAATGTCAGCAATCCTTCGGAGACAGCGATGATCAAACACAGAGAGTCGTCTAACGTCCTCAACTCGGAGAGGCCAGGTTTCACAAGCATAGAGCAAAACTGCTCTCACCGACGCGTTGTAGATCCGGCCTTTTACAGCCAGACTAACATCACGAAGGCGCCAAAGGTGGCCCAGATTGGCATAAGCCGCTCTGGCTTTCACTATTCGTGCATTGATCTCATCACTCACACCCCCACCAGCACTTATGCAGCTACCCAGATACACGAACTTCTCAACTACGTCTATCTGCTCACCATCCAGGGTGAGTACAGGATTGGGATCCTGCCAGTCTTGTAGAAGTACTTTGCACTTCGAAGGTGCAAAGCACATACCATACCTACGGACATTGATTGCCAACTGATTAAGTGCGGATTGCATGCCTTGGGCATTATCGCACAGTAAGACAATATCGTCCGCATACTCAAGGTCGAGAAGTCTTTCTCCAGGCAACAGATCCACACCACCATTACTTACATTCATCAGAGCTGTTTCCAGAATGTCATCGATGGCAAAGTTGAAGAGGAATGGTGAGATTGGGCAACCCTGCCTAACCCCACTGCTCGAATGGAACAATGGAGAGAGGTGGTTGTATGCCCTCACTCTGCCTGAGGTGTTTTTATACAGGGCTTTTAGGATGTTAATAAACTTCTCAGGCACACCCTTCTTCAATAGACAATCCCAGAGAACAGTCCTATCCAACGAATCGAAGGCAGCCCTGATGTCAAGAAACACTACGATTGTTGGCCTTTGAAAAGTATGGCGGTGTTCTAACATTTGGCGGAGGGTGAAGATATGATCAATACATCCTCGACCAGAACGAAACCCAGCCTGCTCCTCGCGAGTCAATCTTTCTCGGGTTTTGAACAACCTACGAAGAATGACGGAAGCCAATAGCTTGGACGCAATCGGAAGTAAACTTATCCCCCGATAGTTGTTACAAGAACGACGTGAACCCTTTTTAAAGATAGGGACAACTATCGACTCATTCCATGACGTTGGTACACTCTCTAGATCCCAAACCTTTGTAAACAACGTCGTCAATTCCTTAGTCAAAAAGTCACCACCATCTTTAAAAAGAGCCGGAGGTAAGTCATCTGGGCCAGGTGATTTGTAACGCTTCAAGAGTTGGAGTTCCTTGTGGACTTCCTCCTCATTTGGTGGATCAGTCGTCACCGGCCATGGAGGGCAGGACAGTCTGACCGATGTTACCGGAGCAGCAGGCCAGTTGAACTGCCCTTCGAAAAATTCTGCCCATCGTCCAAGACGTCGATGGATGTTTGTGATTGGCATCCCATCATCCTCGCAGATTGTTTCACTCACACCAGACTTCTTGCTGCCAGTGGCTCGGATGAGTTGGAAGAGCTTCCGGTAGTTACCAGATGCAGCTGCTGCTTCCAGCTCATTAGCACGCATCGACCACCAGGCTTCTCGGTCCTTACGCAAGCTTTGCCCGATTTCCTTACATAACATCCTTCGTTTATGGTCAAACTCACGGTTACCCGGAGTAGACCGACGGGCTTCAATGAGTTGTAAGGAACCAGAAGAAACCCAGTGCTTAAAAGCGGGACGTTTCGCAAACCCACAACTGACTGTTCCCGCCATTTTCATGGCGTCATGCAATTGCAACCAATGCTCATCTATACTTTTCGGTGGAGTGGTAGCTAGCCTAGAGGCTAGCTCGGTTCGATACTTACTTGCAACAGAAGTTGCAACCAGCTTGCTAACATCAATCCGTTGATGGCGTTCACTTCGTTGTCCACTGAAAAGTAAGGCAAGATTGGCGCAGACCAAGGCATGGTCAGAGTCCAGATAGGTACTCCAAAAGGAGCGGCAGTCTTTTACACAACCACGCCAGCGGTAGCTGATCGCGATGTGATCAATCTGAGTCCAGGCTTGAGATGCAGAGGGAGGACGCCAGGTGGCACATCGGCGATGACTGTGCCGAAAGTTAGTGCTAGCCAGAAACAGGTTGTGGTCTGCGCAAAGTTGCAGTAGACGGTCCCCGTTATCTGACCTGCGACCAACGAGTCCCCATCGGCCACCTAAACGACTCTCTTCTGTGCCTAGACGCCCGACCTGAGCATTCAAGTCTCCGGCTAGTACTATAATATCTGTCGAACGCACTTTCTGGAGAAGAACTGATAACTGGTGGTAAAACTCATCCTTGATTGCATCCGGGCTGCAATCTGTCGGGGCATAGGCGGAGATGACGAAAAGACATCGTTTCTCACGCCGATTTCTTCTCACTTTGATGGAACTTTCTAATCTAACAGCACATAACCGACTGTTAATGGGGATCCAATCGACTAGTGCTGCCTCAGCTCTAGCGCTTAGTGCGACACCAACGCCAGCAAAACCAGACGAAGATGCCACAGGGTCCCCGGATAAGCGCACGTAAAACAAGCTTTTCGAAGCGACAGATGGAGATCGAATTTGTAGTACTTCGCCAGAGTCTTGAATACGGGTCTCGGCCATTCGTTCCCGCAGGATACTGGAGCCCATGTGCACCATTGGTTTGGAATCCGGTTAAAGCGCCGGACATTCGCTTCTCGTCCTCTCATTTTCGTAAACAACACCCCCGCCACGAGAAGGCAATGAGTAGGACTTCCCTGGCAGAGGCTATATACGCGTGGCCGTGTGAGAGTATTTCGAGAGGGAGAGCGGACTCTCCCCACTCTCGGCCGTACCAGGGCATTCAGGGGGCTCAACCGTTGGTGTCTCCAAAGTGTTGGTTGTATTTGTTGGGGCTATCAACTAGGCAATTTTGAGATTAGGCATAGGGTGCTAAATAAAGGTTGCACATTAGTTGGTAAGGCAATAAATATTTGTCAGATAGGGTAGTTGGGACATGTTATACGTACCTCCTACTTCTATTGGCGATACTGTTTGGCTTATTAGGTTTAAAGAAAGCTATAGGCCAATAATTCAAAACAGCAGTTCGTGAAACCATTCTTTGTTGGACTGAACCATGTACAGACGATCAGTTTGAGTTTTACACAGTTATTGCAATCAACGGTTAGATACTTGCCGATATAACTCATAATAATTCGCAACAGTGCAGATGCACTTACTATGTATTCCCTTAGATTCTGAATCCGTAGATGGGCGAGACTATAATTTATGGATGAATCAATCAGATTTGGGATTACATTAATCTCATTTCACTGTGCTTATGTTATGTGACAGTTTTAACTGATGCATATATGTGCCGAGTTCTACGTCGCATGTGATATTTACCGACTAGAGTTTACTTCGGTTTATTTAGTCGAACTCATACAGGAATATTTTCAGACATCACATTATATATAATCTAACCCGTTGATATACGATTGACCGTCGGTTCACCTCACTTTTATTCTGTGCAGGTTACGAAGATGGTGTGGAAGAACGTGTTATTAATGAAGAATATAAAATTTGGAAAAAGAATACTCCTTTCCTGTATGATATGGTTATGACTCACGCCCTGGAATGGCCAAGCCTGACAGCTCAATGGTTACCTGAAGTCACAAGGTAAGCTATCAGTCGTCTATTAATCACGTCCAATTTCTTGGTTGTTCAAAGTATGAGATAGCCCAATTGTGTATAATTACTATCTTAAGAACTCTGAGCGTCCTTGTTGATTCCTTATTGTTGCATAGCATGCTTGTGCCTGTTCGAAAAGTATGTAGCTAAAATATATAGACTTGCAGTTTATTTCAGAAACTATATTGACTAACCAGACTTCATAGAAGATAGTAAACCTATTAAGATTAAAAAAAGGTTTAATTTCTCCCGTTTATCAGTATCGGAATAAATCTCAGACAGAGAAATTAAGCGAACTAGACGGTGAAAAATAATTCACAGGTGATAGGACTACCAAAATTTAAGAAATCCATCGATTCGTATGTGTGAGGCGGTGGCTTAGTGGTTAAAGCGTTCGACTTTCAGCCACTAACTTCCTGGCTCGAACCCCTCTCCACCTAATTCTGTTTGGACAGCCAAGTAGTGGTAGTCGGTGCATGAAAAGACATCGTCTAAAATGATGTTCCTTTGCACCAAAACCAGTGATGAACTCAAATAGACCATATCGCCATCAGTCATCGTTGAAGAGGCTCAATAGAAGATTGTTGCTCGTTCTGGAGTACATGTTTAGACTCTGATAATGATTTAATACAAGCACGAATTTGCTTGCGCTCCACTGGACTCAGGAAAGCCACACTAAGAAGACCCGTTAGTGTTGAACTCAGCGATGAGAAAGCTCAAGGTAAATTCCAGGAACAACTGAAGTCACACTTAGGTAGTTCTGAAATCGAGGCTGACCTAGATGTTACTTAGAAAGATATACAGATAGTCGTGACATCTATTAATCATTTGAACCAAAGGGTTATGAAAAATCAATGAATTTCTGTTGTACTGATAGATTCTCGTAAAATCATCTCATCAGGCTCTGAACACGATAACGAACGAACACAAATCAGATCTAGGCTAACCAAAAGTTTAAATAACAATCATGAATAGTTATGAGTTCCATTCGTGTATCTTCGATTTTTGTTCCATGTGCACTCCTAAAATATCATTAGAAAAGGGGCTTTTTCTGCCATCATGATCATTAAATCAACATTGTCATACTTATGAAATAATTTTTTTAATAATTTATGTTGGAAATCTAATTATGCTTCTGAGTATCATCTGTGTATGAATTCTTGATATAACATTCTCCGTTCATTAAAAATGAACACAGTATGTTTATACATGGGAATTATTCAAATCTAATTGTCTACTTATTATTCATATATACTTTCATAGACCAGAAGGTAAAGATTTTTCTATTCATCGACTTATCTTGGGAACTCATACATCTGATGAACAAAATCACTTACTTATTGCTAGTGTTCATATGCCAAATGATAATGCTCAATTTGATCCTAATAGTTATGATGTTGAACGTGGTGGTAAGTTGAATTGATTTATATAATGTAGTCTGTGATTAAATTATCTTGAAATTGTTTACTCGAAGAATCATTGGAATGAAGTAGTATAGTGTCCCGTTGTGTATGAATCAGTCAGGTTAATTAGTAATTATCATCCTTTGATTTTTCAGATTTCATAGATTGTGAAGTTATTTGAACAACTACCACTACGGGATTTGAATCGACAGTTGTATCTCTGTGCTATTGTGGTATGGCAACTCAAACTGATGTACGTACGTACGAAGTTCTACGTTGTTACTGACTGACTGAGCATGTATTTCGAAGCGGAGACTTAAGGGACTATGTGAAGTTAACATTGTTCTGTATCTTGTGAAGTCTCAACTGTTGAAAACAAATTACTAAACGTGATAGACTTTGAATCTATAACAAGTCGGTTTAAAAATCTAATGCTTTAACTACTATGTCAAAGCATTTTCTAAATAATAACTATCCATACCAGCAGATTTTTTTGGTGGAATTGCTGGTGTGTTTTCGTATGTCTTTTACTCGAATAGTTGAAAGTCATATTAGTGAAAGTACATTAATTACTTATTTGATTCTATCTCTAATCATATTAAGTGATTGATTCACGCTGATAATAGCCTCATTTGTTGAATAAACCGGGAAAATATAGTCTTTTGATTACTTTAAAGAACAATGCAAGTATGCGTGGAATACATTTTTCACCTTTGAATACAAGTCTATGTCGTCGGCTAGATTAATTGCAGGAAGTAAAGTAGTTGAATGCGTTAATCATCACTTATCCTGAGGGGTCCTTTTTACTCTGATGAGTTGGTGTCTAACGAAATCTTGGCAAGGGTTTGGAAAGCTCTCTTAACTTTTGTCAGCTTGCTTCACTTGTATTGTAGGCGAAATATTCTTCTACTTTACCTTAAGGTTGCGAAACATGATTTGTGAAAGCAAAAGATATGCATAGGTTGCAGGTTTTTAATCATATTTATCTTTAACCATTCTCATATCGTGAAATCGAGTGAGAATTGCTGCAATGTTAAGTAATAGGGTACCTGACAGTCGGTTGATAGAGTTATCAAACTTCATCAACTGAAGTGGTTGGGACATGTATTTTGTACGGCATCAACGCATCGTATTGGGTATTGTAGGAAAAAAGTTCTAGACAGTCAAAACAAAACATTACATCAGTTACTGGTTTTTGATCTGAGCTATGTTGATAGATGCAGTCTACCCGGTTGTTTTCCGCACGACTAGCATACCCAGTTATTAGGGACGTTAGGTGACATGGTTCTGCATCAATTTCAAAATCATGTTATATATTTCATTTCGCTAATTTACTCATTTTTTCCCATCCTGTTTTTTTTAACATCACAAATACTACTACTATTGTTTCTCATTTAGACTCCTGTATATTAGTCTTGTTAAGTTCATTTCACCCTGCTAATGTTGTGGTATAACAACTTGGGTAAACATACACATGTTCCCAGGCTGTACATTGATTATGATTGGTTTTACTAGTGAATGTGGTGTTCTTGTCGAGTTATGTTTAATACTCGATGATATGTCCACACATTCTAAACTCGCCCACTTAAGTATTCCACTAGATCTTAACACATAATTATATAACACCAAAGTAAGAGTATATAAACTTTTAGTTAGTTATCATGTTACATTATCCATTTAATTGATTCCATTTCAACATCCAGATTAAAAATGAATAACTTTTCATAAATCCATTTTTTTCCACACAAAAAAATCAGAGTTCGGTGGGTTTGGTGCAGTAACCGGTAAAATTGAGATCAATATAAAAATCAATCACGAGGGTGAAGTAAATCGAGCTCGTTATATGCCACAGAATCCATGTGTAATCGCTACTAAAACGCCTAGTTCTGATGTTTTGGTGTTTGATTATACCAAACATCCAAGTAAACCTGATCCATCTGGTGTATGTAGACCGGAATTACGTTTAAGAGGGCATCAAAAAGAAGGTTATGGTTTATCATGGAATCCAAATTTAAATGGTTATTTGTTGTCTGCGTCGGATGATTATGTACGTTTATTATCTTTTCTTATTTTCTGTTCCATGTAGTTTTGTTTGTGGTAAAACAAACTTAAATTTGTTATTTATTTATTGTTCTCACATATAAGTTGGTAAAAGGAGGGTTAAACGGGTAAAAAAGCGAGGACATATAGTTCTTATCTGTTTTCGCTAAGTCACGTAAATTATTTATTTATTTAAACACATAAACATTGGTACAAGGAGGCACCAAACAGATATGCGCCACATAAATCATTCGATTTTTGTGAGGGCTGGGATACTGCCCGGGTGTCCAGACCGAAGCAGGTGATTTTCTTAGGGGGCCACACCCGGAGCCTTTGACTTAAACGTCTAATCCACAATTCAGTGGAACAACGTTTGAAGGTGCAGTCTTTGGGTAGCCGGTGACCAACAATTGGTTCAGACACCATTTGTTCGCTCAGGATACTGGAGTGCATATGCACCATTGGTTTGGAATCAGTGTTTTCCAACTCCCCTAGGTGAATCCTCGACATCCACCAACCCCTATTAAAGCGTCAGGCATTCGCTTTTCGTTTGGGGGGGGCATGTTTCTTGGTTAGGATTTTATTTATTATTTTGTTTGTATAAATTCCCATTAAAATTAACATTAATTTCTCATCTTCTTAGTTTTTTTTCTCACTGTCTTGGTATTAGCTGTGGTAAATTAAATTCGTCACATTCCTTCCAGTTGTTTATGTATGTCTGTCTGTCTGTAATCTCCCGTTTTAACTTCAAATTCATCATGCGCTAAGAAGTATCTGTCATGATCACTTTAACTCATCAACAACAAAACTGGATAGAGTTTATTTTCAACAAGAAGTTGATTAGTCAGCTTCCTTTCTTTCCCTTAACCTAACCTATTTCGATGTTGAATCGTTCGGGGGAAGGGGATAATCCCACGACTTAGTTTTTTTTTGTTTTCACACGATGCCAATCTTTTCCTCCATTTTACTCCAAATCTGTGCCACTCTACTTTGTAAAATTTGATGAATTTAATCATTCTTGTTAGATCAATCTATTACTTGATGGCAAACGATAACTTACTCCTCAAAGTGCCCGTCTTTAGCTTGTATGTCACAGGCTCGAGTCTCATCTTAACTACTTCAGTCCAATCGGTTGGATATTGCCATTCACAGACGAGTATATGAAATCTATACTTGATAAACAGTTAAATTAGACAAATACTATACTCAGATACTTAATTTCTAACATAAAATGTTGACAGTATTTCATTTTCACTCCTTTAATGATGTCATTAGAATCTCTTTTAGGTTTCATTATTTCGTGTTGAATTGATCGAGATCCGTTGTTTTTTTTCCCTCAATAAAATCGAACAATTTATGTATATTCCCATTTTATTTCCGTTTATTATAGACTATTTGTATGTGGGATATTAATGCAACTCCAAAAGAAGGTCGTATTATAGACGCTCAAACTATATTCACTGGTCATACAAGTGTTGTAGAAGATGTCAGTTGGCATCCATTACATGAATCTATATTTGGTTCAGTTGCTGATGATAAAAAACTTATGATATGGGATACACGTAGTGGTTGTACAACACGTCCTAGTCATACAGTTGATTCACATTTAGCTGAAGTTAATTGTTTATCATTTAATCCATTTAGTGAATATATATTAGCCACTGGTAGTGCTGATCGAACTGTTGCACTATGGGATTTACGTAGTTTACAAATGAAGTTACATTCATTTGAATCGCATAAAGATGAAATATTTCAAGTAAGTTATTTATAAAAATTAACGGTTGTTTCTATACAGAACAAGCTTATGAAGAAAAGTTAATGGATTAATTTATTTGTAACAACCGATGTTGTTATTCCCCTCAGTTGTACATATTAACATTTAGATATAAAACATTAGCATGGCTCGTACACAAGCATGACATGCAAAATTACAGGTTATTTCATATTTTCCTTTAAGCGGTAGCTTAATGGTTAAAGCATTCGACTTTCTTCCATTAAGTCCCAGTTTTGAATCCCACCCTTACCTACTTCGGTTTGAGCAACTGTGTTGTATCTCTAGCTCTCATGTACTTGCAGTTTGTTTTATAAACAAAAATACAATTAAATGTATTGTAGTGACTAGAATATCTGTATAATGGATCATAGTGAAATAATCAATACAAGAAAAATATATATTGAGAATCAGGTAACCAGGTACAACTGAAATACACTGAGAATACGTTTAAACGTTAACTAGGCGAAACTAATCTATGAAATTAAGATTGTTGATTACTTCTTTATACTGTTGTACTTGGAGAGATAGCATCCTTCCTCACTAACTCTCTTATTAGTAGTACACTGGTTTTGAGTGACCACAGCAGATACTGTATTTTTCTATGTGCAATACGCTTACAGATAGAATAATTGGTATTTGTCATTTCACTGATTCTTTATCACTATATAGGTTCAATGGTCACCACATCACGAAACTATTCTTGCTAGCTCAGGTACCGATCGACGTCTACATGTTTGGGATCTTAGTAAAATTGGTGAAGAACAATCAGCCGAGGATGCTGAAGATGGACCACCGGAATTACTGTTCATTCATGGTGGACATACAGCGAAAATTTCAGATTTTTCATGGAATCCAAATGATGCATGGGTTATTTGTTCCGTATCTGAAGATAATATATTACAAGTGTGGCAAATGGTATGTTTTCTCTTATTGTGAGAACTTATCTAGTTTATAGCATAGTTGAGTTTTGAATTATCCTGTTTTTTTATATTCAGGATTGATTTCTTCATCTGTTTTTTAACATGTATGCGTCCTATACAGCTATTTTATCACACACCATCATGGATCGGTTGTAGCCAGCAGTGAAAACAAGGATGCGCGTCTTGTCATAACTGAAACTCGTCAGCCGTTCGTACCTGCATACCAAGGTTGACATTCACATTAAGAGTTAAACCCAATACCTTTCGATTCAAAGGCCAATGGTCTGCGTACTCAACGGGTCACCGACATTGCCGTGTTACAAGTGGTTGAAAAAATTGGTTGTTTTAATCTCACCATTATACTTTCTTACCACTATCAAGCAATCTAAAGTACCTAACGAAAAGTCCTAAACCTTCAGATTTATTCTTATCCAATGTACATATAATCTGGACTGATTCTACTAATGTGATTGAGATCAGTATCATTATCCACCTTTTTTGAAAATTGGGAATGTTACTACTGACAGGATCTATCATATAATGGTCTCTGAGTGATTAAGGTGTTCAGCATTCAACCATTAAGTCGAAAGTGCGAGTCTAGACCTACATGTTTCTGTTTATGCATCCGGGTAGTAGAGTAGTAATAGTAGTAGTACCAGTGGTATCATTAGTTCTCACGCATAAAATGTAAGTCGAAAAGCCTATTACACAAATCTGTACAAATTTTTGGATGAGTTATATTAGACTAAACTAAGAGATTAAAATCACTTCATATCTTTCTTTCTACGAACCAATTCTTTCTTCTTGTACTATATCTCTATATGCAATCTTCCTCTTATATATTACCACCTTTGACCTAACCACTGCTATGAATCCGGTGTTCATCTTGTTGTGCTGATGCGGTATGGCAACCTGGACCGATGCACATATGTGCCTGGTCCTACGTTGTAGCTGACTGACTATATTAGACTACTCGATAGTGAAAGAGAAACGTGTTGTAACTCAACTAATTCAGTATTTGCATATTACTCTGTGTTTATTATTTCAGGCTGAGAATATTTACAATGATGAAGAACTTCCACTGACCATTGAAAATGAATAGATTTATATTCAATGTGCATTTCACACTTTTTTCCCATTTTTTTTATCTACACATCACTATTATCATACTTATTTACTAAATGAAAAATAAGAACAACTTATGTAATTAATTTGATGTTTTCTTTTGAATAAAAAAAACATCGACAACTGTATCTTTGTTTAGAGGATAGTTCCCATTTCATACAGTAATATTATCAGTTATTAATCACAAAAAGTATGTTGTTCCATCATGTTGACTAATCTACTCCCTAAATTGATTACACCATTTGATAGACGTATTCCAGGGAGTTGGATAAAACATAGTTCTTGTGATTTATTTGTGTTGGTTACTTCAATCTTGTAAATGATCAGCCTATGTGTATACTGTGTAGAGTGCCATTAAGTCATAGGCATTATAAACAGACATGGATGGTGGTTAGTAGTAGAATCTAGAACAAATCTTCCGTCCTATAGTTCTTATGACCCTATGGGTCATGTCTTTCATATTGTCAGCATGTTTTGCTGAGAACTTATTACACAGAAAGGTTTTTATTCAATATGTTCTTAGGACTGCTATATGGAATTACCACATGTCAGATATTTAATACTAGTTTTTGATTAGTTGGCAACATCGCTCTATCATGTGTGAATACTTGCCCTCTTAGGATCACCAAGTTGAATGTGAGTAGAGGGGTAATGATTGGTTTGTGATACAGGCTGAACAAGTATTAGGCGGAGTTTAAGCCCGACAACTTATTGAAGAGAATATCACCTTTTTATTAATAAGTAACAGATATACAGTAAGTTTTAGGGTTGAAATCGTTGATAGAACTAGAGAAATTTACGGAGAACTGTTCGGATATAACTTTGTCCCATGTGCCGTAAAGTATTGAGGTATTCTCACGATGATAAGACGTATCTTCTAAAGCTATAAACAACCCTGAGAAACCAATGATAAAACTGTAAGAATAATTTTTATTTCTCAATAATCACAGGGATGTTTTGTTCGATATGGAATATATAGTTACGCTCATTAAAATGTCAGAATGAGCTCCTTTCTAGCGCACAACTACTTATGTCGAAATATGAGGCAAAAGGTTTTAGACCATTAGTTGTTGGTAGCAGATCTGGTAAGAATGTGTAGCGATACAAGTTTTCATATATTGAATTTACGCGACTATACTCCGTAAGCCAGCTTTTTCAAATTGAGAAATCACAGTTAAAAATGGTTCACAATTCAAGTCATTGATCATTCGTAGACGGCTTTAGGTCTTATATGAACGCATGTGGAATGGTGTTTATGGAGACAAACCAATTGTTGCAACCATTTTAGTGATATCCTTATGTTTAAGCTGTAACTCGAAACAGAGAACACATTTGTACTTCGTTGTTTAATGGAGAGAGTTTCCACAGCTCAAAATAGTGATAGAGGAGGTTGGTAGCATGAGAAGTCAGGGGTAAAAAATGTCATAAGTGGGAAGTCGAGAAAATAAAACGATTTATGCCTAAGGATTTTAAAGATGAAGAAAACACTGGGTTCGCAATCACTTATTGTTTTCATACATCATCCGGTTCAAATAACGTTTTTGTTGTCTATACATCATACATAGCTTTCCTACTGTAAGAATCTTTTTGATCAACTTCCGAAGAAAAGTATACTGTAAGCATCATTTTATATTAGTTTAGATTTGTGAAGAGAAGATGTAGAATAACTACTTCCAAGCAGTATGCTAATGATCAGAGAGTTTGACTTCCCGCCACAACTTACTTTGGTTTAATTAGCTGGGTAGTATCATTAGTCCTCACTTAAGGTGTAGCTCATAGCCAAGCACCTGGTAGATGAATTAATTTAATTGAAATAATCTATTAGAATGAAATTAGTGTATATTTGTGAACTAATCTCGCTTCTCAACTATTGAATTACAGGTATATACAAATAATTTACACTTCAAACTAAGTAGCAATACACTAATATCACGTATCTTCAGTCATAAACACCGTAGAACTTGAGATATAGGTGCTTCGGTTTAAGCTTTCACATAACGTTAACACAGTTAAAATGAAATTGTCAAGATAAATCCCAGAGTACTAAATGTAGTAACAGTATTATTATTAATAGAAGAATAGAGATAGACAATGCGATTTGGAGGGAGGAAAAGTATCAGATAATTTTAAAACTAAGATAAGACAAAGCGAATATATTTACGTCATTACTACCGATTCTGAGTTATACAACCACATAACATATACGCAAACGTTCTAGTTTGGAGAAAAACAACCCGACTGTTGTTCATAGTTATATAATATGCCCTTGTGGGCCAGGGTAATTTTACATTGGTATTCAGTAGAATCAGACACCATCCAGACTTTCACGTGACAACCCAAACAGTACAGCTCAACCCCGTTTAACAGGAGAGCCAGAAACCGCCCAGGCTCAAATTTTATAAACCGAGCAGTACATTTCAATCTTGCTTCACAGGAGAACCAGACACCGTATAGGCTTTAACGCTACAATCTGAATAGTACCGCCCAATCCTGTGGCACAAACACACAGGTACCAAGCACCCTGGTGGACTAACGAATGTTGTAATATATATATATATATATGTAAGGTATGTTTATAAAAGAAAAATATATTACAGGTTTCAGTAGCTGAGTGGATAACTGTTATATCTAGAAGGTTGTTCTTGATATACCGAGTATAACGTGAGTACTAGGACGCAAGAACCCTTCCAAGTCGCAATGAGAAGACTAATGGAAGGAATATTATAACCAGACAGTGTCAATTATAGTACAAAATTGTCAGGTATTTATAGTTTTTAGTAAGAATGAAATCATCATTACAGTCCTCCAATCTGCATACAGGGGGTTATTAGCATTGTCCAATCGGGAAGCTACATGTAGGATTTCTAGAATATTCCTCCAAAAAGTGACTGGATGGAATATCTTCAGTTTCTTCTGAGCTTCCTCGAGTTCACCCGTGGTCCGTCGTCACAATAACGTGATGGCGTTTGAAGTGAATGGTACTGGGTTCGAGTGTAGGAGTAAACATCAACTCTGAGATGCAGGTACATTCAACTGACGAGTCCCAAATAAAACGAGGCACGCATTCTAGATTCCACTTTTTAAATATTATTTGAACACATAAATATTGATACGAGAGGGCACCAAGTATATATGCGCCACACTTGGTGTGAGGGCTGTGATACCGCTCGGGTGCCCAGACCGAAACAGGTGGTTTTCTTAGGTGGCCACATCCGGAGCCTTTGACTTGAAGGTCTGATCCACAAGGCAGTGAAGCATCGTAAGAAGATGTAGTCCCATGGAAGTCGGTGACCAACAATTGGTTCATACGCAATTTGTTCCTTCAGGATACTGGAGACCATATGCACCATTAGTTTGGAATCTGGTTAAATCGTCGGGCATTCGGCTTTCGTCCTTTCAATTTCGTAAACAACACTCGTGGTGAGAGAAGGCAGTGAGTAGGACTTCCCTGGCAGAGGTTGTATACGCGTGGCTGTGTGAGAGCATTTCAAGAGGGAGTGTGGGCCCACTCCACTCTCGGCCATGCCAGGGCATTTAGGGGCCTAGATTCCACTACTAGTCCCTATCCACCTTTGCTTATGGATGAAGGCAATACGCACAAGATAGCACATATGCCAATACCAAACTGATCTATTGCAATGTTAAACATCAATGGGAAGATTCAAGCAACAAGAACAACAATATCAAATGAATTTATTTCTATAAAACATACACACTCACATCTATTTATTTCTTTTTCTGTTTACGTTCTAATTTATTTTGTTCATCAGATTCATGAATTAATTTAATAAATTTTGGATCTTTTTTACTTGGATAAAAACCGAAACGATCTCTTGCCTAAAACAAAACAAAAATGATCCATATAATAACACTTACCTCTTCCATAAACATTTTCATTTTATCCTTTTTCATATTATTCATAGATAATTGTTTCTCTTCTTGATTATGAAATTTTTTTAATAATTCAGGCATTTTATTTAAATTTTTCTTGATTTTTAACATTCTAAAAGAATGAAAATGAAAATAAATTAAAGAATCAATTTACAATGTTTCATTATTCAATCTTGTTTTATTTTCTTGTTCTTTATTCATATGGACTATTTCTAAAATGGAATTTTCTAGTAGATTTTCTTTTGTTTTTTCATAGATTATTTCATGTTCATTCATAAATAATAAAGATGGATTAATACCACATTGTAATCCATATTGACCAAATAAACATCTTTGATAATCTTCTGTTTTTTCTTTATAATGAATTAATTGAAAAAATTCTTTTGTTGGTTTTATTCTTCTATTTAAATGAGATGGTAAATGTGATATATCGAAATATTTTAATTCTATGGGAAGATTTGAATGAAGCCATTCTTGATTCCATTGATCATAAGAATTTAATTTAGATTGTGTGATTGTTTGATAATCATTCAAATGAAATGGAATCCACCAATGACGATAATATTTTTTATTTCTAATTTGATGAATCACTATAGATTTTTGATGATGAATTAATTGTTTATTCACATGAGTAAATAAATTAATCATTTAAAATCTATAAAATCAAAGAAAGAAAAAACACAATCATGAAATTACTATACGTTTAGAGTTAAATGACTTAATCGGAAAGATATAAGCAGCAGAGTTTCTAGCGATACTAACTTTACTTGCCCCCCCCCCAAAAAAAGACTTTGTACAGCTCAGAGTAGTGAAAGTCAACTCTACCTCTCGTAATGCTCTGACATAGCCACATGTATACAACTACCATCAGGGAAGTCCTACTCATTGCCTTCTCACATCACGGGTGTTCTTTACGAAATTGAGAGGATGAAAAAGTGAATGTCCGGCACTTTAAACACGTTGGTGGACACGAAGAGTTCACCTAGGAGAGTTGGAAAACTCTCATCTCAAACCAATGATGTATACGAGATCCAGGATCCTGAAGGAACAAATGGCGTATGGACCAATTGTTGGTCATCAGTTACTATGGGACTGCATATCCTAGCGTTGCTCCATTGCCTTGTGGATCAAACCTTTAGTTCAAAGGTTACGGGTGTGGCCCCCTAAGAAAATCACCTGCTTCATTTTGACTTATGCGGGGTGTATCTATCCGCTGCCCCTTTGTACGAATGTTTGTGTTTAAATAAATAAATATAATTTACTTAAGTCGGTCAGAATAAAATGTTCACATTAGTAAACACTTATACTCGGTAAATAACTCATAGATAATAGGAAGCTCATTCTCAAAGCTTTACACTTAACTTTCTACAACGATGATTTCTTTGTGAGTTATCCACGCTGTCAAGACGTTTAAATACAAGACCATGTAGAGCTGAATTGATTTTAAAAATATTTACTACTATAAGGATATCAAATTATGCCGTACGTTAAGATTTCGACAGAAAATACAGTGCCCAATCCCATTATTAATTGAATACTATAAAAAGTGTATGTTAAATTTCTCGGTTTCCCTCATTGAAAATGTACATTTCCTAAATAATGATCCTGAAAACGAAATCAGACCAGTAACGAAGATCTTGCAAGCCTATTGAGATGACCGCATAAACTCAATGGTTAACTTCTTGAGGTTGGTATTCTACGATTTTCTTATGAGTAGCTTGTTTTGGACTTGTTCAACCTTCACGCTGGCACCAACAGTACTCTGTGCTACTCCTATAAAAAGGCCGTATTACTGGAATAAGTTTTGCAGCCAATATATTCCTATTGAATTATTACCATAAGTAAGCCCACCCACAATACCAAAATCAAAGGTGGGATCTAACGTGGAATTTTGCAAAAAGATCTTGTCGACAATTAACTAAATACAATTTTCCATTTAACTTTTCACTGTCCATTATTTTAAGCAATATATGTCATACCTGATATTACCATTTACTGAGTTATCACTACAGCACGGTATCCAGACAATGAAACTAATTTATAAGCGCGTTTCAAGATATTCAACTGGAAATTAATGCAAAATGTAGTTTCTTTATCAATTTAGGAACAAGTGTATTCTCTAATTTCTTGACTTCGGGGATAATTTCGTTAATTGTGGGGATAATGAGACTAAATACAACAAAATTTCCCTTGAACTGGGGTTTTTAACTTATTTTTGTGGTTTCTCCTAATATTTTATGCAATGAAAACTTACCATAATAACTCAGTACAGTGCATTTTCTTAATGGACACTCATCATCCACATCGATATGATCGGCAATTTCTTTAGACGTTATATTCTCCCTGTGGACAAACAGTTGGTTGTTCAAAAGTCAACTGCTAGGTATAAATATCTGTATTTCCTCCTTATCGTTATGACGTAAGCTCTCGATCGATGCCATGAGTTAATTTTATGGCACTATAAAATTTAGAAGTGTTGCATAAGATGGGGATAATAACCCCATATAATTGCATAGGGATTGAGATATACTTATGACGTATATCTGTCATCGCGATGCGATAGCGCGTGGAATGATGGGACTTAACTGCGAACAGAAACAAATAACGTCCGTGTACAGTGAACAATCCCGAGATTTCTCAATGAAGTATGTATCATATGATTCCCTAAAACATTGAAATTTGGGAAGTTTTCTAGAATATTTATATATACAGCAGTCCTATGGCGAAAATCCAGACCAAAGAGAAATTTCTGGTTTCATTTGCTTTATCGTCAGAATTACTAATGGAGCTTATCTGAAGGTCCCCGAAAATGGAGATTTGCCCCAAAGCACTAAGATTGAGGGATGTTTATGGAGTAAATTAAAGTCAGAAAGAGGTTGCCTTGTAATTGAATGCTGCGTTGAGCAAACTCATCAACAGATTAATAACAAGGTGATTAGGAATTTACCCGAATTTAAGGGATATTTAAAAGAAGTTACGGTGACGCATAACACTGAATTACGCGCAAATATAAGAAGTGTCTACAAACCTCATTCTTTTTTGAAGAGAAATATTATCAGCCGCTTAATCCTTCAGCATATATATACATATATGAAATAAAAGATTTTTTCAATCACGAACATCTATAATTATTGTTGTGCATCCTTGTGAGCTTAGCAGTGAAAAAGAGCGTACGACGGATACAAAAATAGGGATGTCGACATGTATACCATCGATGGAGCATCCATCAACACTAATGATGACGTGTCGAGGCTCAGCACCATCATTACGTTGACGGTATTAGACTCCCTAAGCAAACTCGGGTCTCCCAGCCCAGGGTCCCTGAACACAACAGTGGTTCCCAAAAACCCTGTAGGTGATTCGACCCATGTTAAGAGAGCCCAAAAGAACCAGGCATCACCGCCTAAGCCGAGCAACCTAAGTGTTGCTAAACGGAAAATAACTGGTGATTTGGTCGCACAGTCTACCCTCAAGACTGTTCGTCCGGTCAATAAAGAGCCCAAGACTCAAAAATGCGCACTGACCCCCAAACAACAAGTTATTAAACCTAAACCCATCGTGAAACCTGGTAAATTAACAACAGTTCGTGACGATTCTCTCATTATCCTGAACCTCGTTGACAATCCTGACCCTCCTCTCTGTCTGCAGGACAAAAATGACAAGATGCTCTGGGGTGAATTGAACAAGAAGCTCGAACTTCCTAGAATAGAGCCTTTGATGGTCACCCGGCTCACTCAAGGAAAGGATTCTAAGCATCTAAATCACCCGAGGCTTCTCCGAGTAACACTTAAGAATGCTATCGACGTAGAGGACGTCTTGCTAGCACGTCACTTGCTGAAATCAGATGGTAACGTAAGAATATTGCCCGACATACCGTACTCTGAGCGCAATATCATACGGAACATCCCTAAAAAATCTCGCGAGAAGTTTTTCCGCGGAAGAAACATAATTGTGCAAGGTATGCCGGAAAATGCAGACCCTACTCAATCAAATTCTGACATCAGGGAATGGAAATTCATCAGACAGTTCTTGAGGCTCAAACACATACTGACTCAACATGTGACGAGACTAGTCAAGAAGGACGGTGATCTTAGACCCCGTCTAATGAAGATAACCTTCCTATCTTCCCACATGGCGGCTGCAGTTCTGGAAGCATTTCGTGTCAACAGACGTCGATTCTCACCTGGAATCCACATGCACCCGGATAGGCCATATGAAGCTAGGACCAAGCACAAAGGCAAGTTGGAGCTAACCATTCCACTTGTGGACTGTCTAAATGATAAAAAACGTGTAAAGGACAGGGCCTACCACCTCGGCAAACCTCATATAGGTGGGCTACCTGTCCGTTCACATAAGGCTCACACAGAAAAACAGGACGAAGCTCACGCGTTCCAAATTGAAAGTATGAACTGCTTATATATGAACGCCGCGAGTCTACCAAACAAACTGGATGAATTACGTGAACTTAGCAATGTTAATAAGGCCCATCTGATAGGAATATCTGAAACCTGGATGTCTTCTCAGTTCTCGGACCAAGAGTTAGCATTATCTGGGATGACTTTGTTCCGCAAAGACAGAAGAACAGGAATTTGGCCCGGAGTAGCCATATACAAAAGCTCTTGCTTAGAAGTGCACCAAGTTCACAACCTCGAGTTTAACAATCTTGATGAATCCATATGGTGCTCTGTAAGATTGTCTAGTACTTCGAGGTGTCTAGTCGGAGTCATTTACAGGAAGCCAACTGCCGACATCGAGTACGATAGTCGTTTGCTGGAAGGGCTATCCCGCTCTACTCGTCTCGGTTTCACACAAATCCTGATTCTAGGGGACTTTAATCTTCCTAGAGTCAACTTCGCGGAACACACGTACACTGGAGGCGACAACTCAATTGAAGCTCGGTTCTTCAACCTCATCGATGACTTGGGCTTATATGAAAATGTGAGGTCGGCAACTCGTTGGAGAAACAGTCAGACACCATCGCGCTTAGACTGTATTCACAAACGAAGAATTTCTAGTTGACAACCTCTCAATCCTGGCTCCTCTGGGAAAGAGCGATCATGCCGTCATAGCCTTCAGTTTTGTCATCAAAACTAAGCTAAGATAACCCAACAATAATTTGCGTTGGAATTTAAAACGGCTGAATGTGACAGCTCTACATGACTATCTACAACAGGTGGTTTGGGATGCTCACCCTCAACTCGATGTGGACGGTCATTGGGACTTCTTACTGCACACGCTCTTATGTGCTACAAACCATTCAGTTCCTCAAACGGTTCCCAGAAGGTGCTAGCCACCTACGGTAATCAAGAACCGTACCCTCCGCCTGCTAAGCAGCAAAAGGCACTGTTGGGCGGAATACAAACGAACTAATAACGACGGAGCGTATAGGCAATATAAACATATAAGGAACATATGCACGAAGGCTATAAGAGAAGACAGGCTTCAGTACCAAACAAAGCTTATGGACAAATTCGCCTCTAACCCTAGAAGCCTATTCCGTTATGCAGCCTCTCTTCGTCAAGTCAAAATAAGAGTTTCTCAACTGCTAGGTCTTAACGGCCCGACCAACAACGATAGCGACGCCGCTAATCTTCTGGCGGCACATTACTCTCAAACATTTCAACCGGCTGACATCAACTTTACTGACGACAGTTTCATCTGCAATTCCACAGGACTTTCCGAAGTGGACCTAAGCGCTGACTTGGTGTTCTGGAAATTGCAGGACTTAAGACTAGATACTTCTCAAATCTAAGCCTTACGAAGAGCGCCTCCATTCACTAGACCTTTACCCATTAGAGTATAGACGTCTTAGAGGTGACCTTCTGATGGCTTATAGTATCCTTAACACTTCTGGACATTCTGTCAAACACCTACTTAAGCTTAGTTCCAACACTAACCTAAGGAGTAACACCCAGGAGCTGGAAGCACAACATAGCAAGACGGAATGAAGACACAACTTCTACTTCTTAAGAGTTGTCAAAAGCTGGAATTCGCTGCCGGCCGAGCTAGTCCAAGCGACTTCTCAGGAGTCCATCAAGAGGCAACTTGACCCATTCTTAAGGACCAAGGACAGCATCACACCAAGATTTACCAATTTCTTTCACTCTTTCATTGTTAAAAAATACCTAGGTTCCAGCCTGGAGGATTGGTGATCCCATATTACTAGACACGGAAGCCCGTTAAGGGAAAGCTTCTTCTATTCCGTCAACATCCATTTGAGCCAGATATACTGAATCACTGAAGAAGATGAAGGATCCGCGAATTCTCCTGGGAGTCGGAGCGTCATTCCGTAAATGAGTTGTGCTTCAGTGTGCCCAATGTCAGCTCTCACTGCATTGCAAATATCGAGAAACATAAATGGAGGAGCGTCAGTCCAATGTCATACGTTAGCAACCGAGTGTGAAGTCTTCAACCGTCAGTGATGTCGTTCTACCAAACCACTAGCTTGTGGATGATGGGTGATCGTCCGGAATCATGCGATTTCTAGTAGTGCAGCAAGACAACGGAAAAGCTTAGATTCGGACTGGAGCCGACGATCTGTAATAACAGCTGAGACGTTTTGCCCATCGTTCGACAAAGACGCAGATCGTTGTTTCAGCATTAATGTCCTTGATGGGTACTGCTTCTGAAGGGGGTGATGATAGAGGTTTATTGAATTTTGTCAGCAGACAAAGGAATTTGGTCATGAGCCTTAACCAAATGGATTTGCGAGAAAACAGCTGTACATTTTAAGGTAGCTGTCAAGTCGGGAATGCGTGGCAACGGGTAACGATCAGGAATGATAGTCACTACAATACTCCCCTCCATTGAATAGAAATCGGAAATCACTCTTTGCGAATTCCTAGTTGTCTCGTCGCATTTTCATCCTATGACTAACAGTGTATACGGTATCATGGGTGTTTCGCTAGAACTCTAGGTTCGCTGACTGAAAAACTATTCAAAATATATATTAGTATTTATTTAAGCCCTCCGCCTGTAGCTCTTATAGGGTTGCTGCCGGAGGAGGGTTGGGCATGAGGTTAGCGTCCCCATCCCGTAGAAAATTAACTCGCTAAAAAAACGCTTACCAGAAAAAATAACCCAAACCATTTTAACTCTGCTCTGGGAGTTAGAAGGTCTTCATTTAGAAGGATTATGACGCTTCATGGTGAAAGCCGAGTTCCTTCGGAAGCCACGAGGCCGATGCCCCTTCTAACAACCAGAGCAAAAATTTTTATAGGTACATGGAACGTTCGAACATTGTGGGAAACCGGGAAGACCAGTCAAATATCAATGGAAATGAGGAGATACAACTTAGCAGTACTGGGAATCAGCGAAACCCACTGGACCCAAGCTGGACAGAAAAAGCTAGCTACGGGTGAGATGCTGCTATACTCCGGTCACGAAGAGGACAATGCTCCTTACACTCAGGGAGTCGCTCTTATGCTGTCCAAAGTAGCACGAAATGCACTTGTAGGATGGGAATCTCACGGATCCAGAATCATCAAAGCATCATTCAAAACAAAGAAGGAGGGGGTCTTAATGAATATTATCCAATGTTATGCACCCACCAATGATAGCAACGACGAAATTAAAGATCAGTTCTACGAGCGGCTGCAGTCAATCATTGAGAAATGCCCAAGGAAGAACCTAACTATTCTGATGGGAGATCTAAATGCCAAAGTCGGAATAGACAACACTGGATATGAAGATATTATGGGACGACATGGACTGGGAGAAAGAAACGAAAATGGAGAAAGATTTGCAAATCTATGTGCATTCAACAAATTGGTCATAGGAGGCACAATATTTCCACACAAGCGTATACACAAGGCTACATGGATCTCACCGGACCACACTACAGAGAACCAGATAGACCATATTTGCATCAACAAAAAATTCCGAAGGACAATGGAAGATGTGAGAACCAGGAGAGGAGCTGACGTAGCTTCAGATCACCACCTAGTTGTAGCCAATTTGAAACTGAAGCTAAAAAAGAACTGGACAAGTGGACAAACAGCAATACAAAGGTTCAATACAGCCTTCCTTCGAGATACTGTCAAACTCAATGAATTCAAGATAGCTCTTAACAACAGGTTCCAAGCCTCACAAGATCTACTGAAAGGAGAAACTACTATGGAGGATAACTGGAAAAGTATCAAAGAAGCATTAACTTCAACGTGTCAAGAGGTTCTGGGCCTAAAGAAACACCAGCATAAGGAATGGATCTCTATAGAAACACTGGACAAGATCAAAGAAAGGAAGAACAAGAAGGCAGCAATAAACAACAGCCGAACACGAGCAGAGACGGTCCAAGCACAAGCTGAATACATAGAAGCAAACAAACAAGTGAAGAGGAGCATTAGAGCCGACAAGAAGAAATACGTGGATGAACTAGCAACGACGGCAGAAAAAGCTGCTAGAGAAGGAAATATGAAACAACTTCACGATACAACGAAGAAACTAGCAGGGAATTACAGTAAACCAGAGAGGCCGGTCAAAGACAAAGAAGGCAAGCCAATCACCGAAATTCAACAACAGCGTAACAGATGGGTAGAATACTTCGAGGAACACCTGAATAGGCCGGCTCCAATGAATCCACCGGACATCGAAGCAGCACACATAGATCTTCCTATAGATGTCAATCCACCAACTACGGAAGAAATTAGAATGGCCGTCAGACAAATCAAGAACGGGAAAGCAGCAGGACCTGACAACATACCAGCTGAAGCACTGAAATCAGACATCGGATTAACTACAAACATGCTTCACCTTCTATTCAAAAAGATTTAGGAGGAGGAACAAGTGCCGATGGACTGGAAAGAAGGACACCTCGTCAAGATTCCAAAGAAAGGAGATCTGAGCAAATGTGAAAACTACAGAGGCATAACACTACTGTCAATACCAGGGAAGGTCTTCAACAGAGTTTTGCTGAACCGGATGAAGGATGCAGTAGACGTCCAACTTCGAGATCAACAACCTGGATTCCGTAAGGATCGGTCGTGCACAGACCAAATTGCAACACTACGGATCATCGTCGAACAATCGGTTGAGTGGAACTCATCATTATACATCAACTTCATTGATTATGAAAAGGCATTCGACAGTGTAGATAGGAGGACATTATGGAAACTTCTTCGAGAGTACGGAGTTCCTGAGAAGATTGTCAATATTATCCGGAACTCATACGACGGACTACAATGCAAAGTCGTGCATGGAGGACAGCTGACAGATGCATTCCAAGTAAGGGCCGGAGTAAGACAAGGCTGTTTACTCTCTCCCTTCCTCTTTCTCCTGGTGGTCGACTGGATTATGAAGACCTCAGCATCTGAAGGAAAACACGGAATACAATGGACAGCTCAGAATCAATTAGACGATCTGGACTTCGCAGATGACCTAGCCCTCCTATCGCATACACACGAACAGATGCAGATGAAGACAGCCAGTGTAGCAGCAGTCTCTGCATCAGTAGGCCTCAGCATACACAAAGAGAAAACCAAGGTCCTCAAATTCAAAGCGGAGAACAGCAATCCAATCACTCTTGATGGCGAAACTCTGGAAGATGTAGAGTCCTTCACATACCTGGGAAGCATCATCGATGAACAAGGAGGTTCAGATGCAGACGTAAAGGCGAGGATCGGCAAAGCAAGGGTCGCATTCCTACAATTGAAGAACATATGGAACTCAAAACAAATTTCAACCAATATCAAAGTGAGAATCTTCAATACGAACGTCAAGGCAGTTCTACTGTATGGAGCTGAAACTTGGAGAACTACAACAACCACAATCAAGAAAGGACAAGTATTTATAAATAGCTGTCTTCGCAAGATACTCAACATCCATTGGCCGGATACCATCGGCAACAGCCTTCTGTGGGAGAGAACAAACCAACTTCCAGTTGAAGAAGAAATTAGGAAAAGACGATGGAAATGGATAGGACATACATTACGCAAATCGTCAAACTGCATCACGAGGCAAGCCCTAACTTGGAATCCTGAAGGGAAACGAAAAAGAGGAAGGCCAAAGAACACATTGCGTCGGATAATAGAAGCAGATATGAAAACGATGAATTACAACTGCACGGAGCTAGAAAGGATTGCCCAGGACAGGGTTGGATGGCGAATGCTGGTGAGCGGCCTATGCTCCTGCACGAGGAGTAACAGGCGTAAGTAAGTAAGTAAGTAAACGAAGATGAATATTTTGGAATGTAGAAGTGAGAGTAGCGAAAGTGCCTTGGGGACATGTGTTGTCCAGTCACTTTAGATTTTTCACAGCCTTTACTGAAGCGTGCTCGCTACTTCTCCTCTGTATTCATAGCATACCAACGAAATCGTTCTATTATTACTTAGTGGTCGCTCCAGCACTTTGACGATCAAGCGTATTCCACTTATTGAAGATGTTGTGTCGATAATGTTTCAGCATGTTTATGCGATATCTGCCTTTAGCTTTGTTAAATACTAGTGTTTCCTTACGTTTTGCCATCTGTTTTATCCGTGGCTTCATGGCTGTTGAGGACAATTCGTGCCGATGATCAGTGTCTTCTCGTTGAATTTGAGTGAGTTTAAGGAGGTTGAAACCTTGGAAATTGTTTGAAGACGTTATGTGAGATAATGCTTCTGTGGCTACATTTTTTGCCTCAGATATGTGTTGTATATCTGAGGTAAACTGTGAAACGTAATGTGGTTGTCGGGACTCTCAATAGGAGAGTTCGTCTGAAGACGAGTTATGAGGGAAGTTGAGAGGTTTATCGTCGGTGGACAGAGTGCATTCTCAGTCTTCCACAGCGTGTTGGAAGTGCTGTATAGCACGTAACGTGGGTGAGAATCCCTTACTAAAATTGCCATACCTCGGTCCACTGTCTTGCAATAGTCTCAAGAAGGATGCAAACGGTTATCAGGAGTTGTTTGCCGACTAATGTTAGACCCTTTCGATTGTCTAACTGGATAGGTATATGGAAATGCTAATGGATTATTAAATGTCCTAGTGTGCAAGAATGGTTCGTCTCGCGAAAATCTCTTTAACTTTGGAGAATGCTTTATTCACGTTCTTTTTCAGACTGTTGAGTTTCGCACTCCTACGATGCTGGCCTGTTAACTGTCTCATGCGAGACGCGCAATTCGCAATAATCCCTCGACAGAAATTTACCAGACCGTTGAACATACGTACTTGCTTGACTGAGGACGGTTCACAGTAATTCACTTTGATTTTCAGAGGGAGTATTCCTTTGGCACCAATAGTGTGTCCAAGAAAATCTAAGGAATCGGTGCCGGCTTGACATTTCTGAATGTCTACAGTAATGCCGTGTCTTTGGAGAGGTCCGAAAACAGCGTCCGGATTCTGGAGATGAGATTCTCCGTCCGGACTTGCGACAAGCATTCATCTGCACATCCTTGTACGAAGTCGAGACCTCCAAAGAGGTCATCGATAAATCTGTGGAATGTTTATGCAACATTTCTTACGTCGAAATGCGTGCGCGTAATTTCGTAGAGGCCGAGGAAGGTGATGTTAGCGGTTTTTTGAATGCCGTCAGTAGCCATGGAAATTCGCTTATATCTTTTAAGGTAGCTGTCAAGTCCCGAGTATGTGGCAACGGGTAACGATCAGGAATGGCCTCCACATTCAGTCAATGATAGCCATTACAATACTCTCCTTCGTTGATCAGAACTCCGAAACTACGCCTACAATCACTGAACCTCTACCCGTTAGAGTACAAGCGTCCAATAGGTGACCTCCGAGTGACTTAAAGACCACGGTGGATCTGATGCACATTTGAGGGCGCGGATCAGCATTCCTACAGTCGAACAACATGTGGAACTAAAAACAACCGTCAACTAACATCAAGGTCAAAATTTTCAATGCAAATGTCAAGACAGTTCTACTGAGTGGGGACGAAACCGGGATAACTACGAAAGCCATCATTCAGAAGATACAAGCATTTATTAACAAGTTTCTACGTAAAATACTTCGGATTCGATGGTCAGACACCATTATAAACAACCTACTGTGGGAGAGAACAAACGAGATCCCAGAGAAGGAAGAAATCAGGAAGAAGCACTGGAAGTGGATAGAACACACATTGAGGAAAACACGCAACTGCGTCAAAAGGCAAACCCTAACATGGTATCCTCACGGTCAAAGGAGAAAAGGAATAAGGAACACATTACTTTGGGAAATGGAGATAGACATGAGAAAAATGAACAACAGTTGGATAGAACTAGAAAGGAAGGCTCATGATAGAGTGGGTTGTTGAATACTTGCCGGCTGCCTAAGCTCCACTGGGAGTAAAAGGCTTAATTAAGTAATTAATTACTTGTAGCATCCTGAACACTTAAGGGCATCCTCTTAACCACCCACTTAGGCTCAGTCGCAACAAAAACCTTAGAGATAACACCCAGAACCCGGTGATACATTACACCCGAACGGACTGTAGATCAATATTCCACGGCTCCGGATAAGCCAATCCATGCAAAATTTCAGGAATTCTTTAAAAAGGAAGTTTGATATAATCTTAAGTACTAAGGGCAGTGTCTCGCCATAATTTTCAGAATTTTCCCTCTTTTGTCGTTAATTATACCCAAGTTATTACCTGGAGGGACAGATGATCCACTGCTACTAGGTACGGAAGCCCGTTAAGCGAAAGCTTCTTCTATTTCATCCAGGACCATTTGAACTTCCTGATGATAGTCCCATGACACGATTCAATCTCTCGCAACCGTCTCAGTAAAACTGCCAAATATTCCAAGTGATATATTTGGTCATTGCTTTAAGACCTCTCCATCTGCCGTGTCGAATCCATTTGCAGCGATACAGACTGGTGCTTTAATTTCCTGATATGTGAGCTTGGTTGATTTCGCGTTGGAGTCCTCAGTTAAGGAAGTGTTTGTTTCGCGCCATCGTACAAATTCATGATTCCCGCATTTTCACAACTTTTGTCTGTTAAGAGTCCCTGTAAACATGCACAATTCGCTGTGAACTTTCAACAAAAACTGACCAGGCCGTCAAATGTGATTGATTCCGGATAATCCATTTTATTTTGTGGAAGACGATTACTCTAATATTCAGTAATATACCTGTAAAAAACGAAGGGGACGATCCCGTTATTACATTTCTGAGTTTTCTCAGCAATCCCTTGCTTTTGTTGTTATTCAAAAGCAAGGTTCAAACTTGAAATCAATGAGTCATCAGTGAATACGCATACGGAAATGAATGCACTGAATGCGTTAACTATGAATCTCTGGACGTTTGCGAAGCATTTCTGAGGCTGAAGGTCACTCACAAAAAATCGTAGAGTTCGAAGAGAGTGACGATAGCCATCTCAAGGATGTCGTTTGAAGTCACAAGACCTTTGTTAACCTCTTCAACAAAGTTGATTTACGGTCGTTCACCTCAGGTGTCTGTCAAGTGGTGGATTTTTACTCTTTTTAGGGACGATATGCGGACGAGATACCTGCTAGGTTTGAGGTTATCACGAGTTCACTTAATCTGCGAATGAGAAACAAGACTCGGTGACCAAAGACCAGCAAGCTAGCTATTGATGCGTCCCATTCCCGCTAACTAGAGGGAGAAGATCAAGCTTGGAATGGGAAGTATATTCTGGAAAACAGCCAGAACGAGCGATCACAACAAACGCATTTCAAAACGTACATATATCAATTATATATGTAATCGATATTGCCATGGAAGTTTTTAAAACATCCAATCGATAAGTTAGCCAATCGACTGCCATTGAAATATTTAAACATTTAATCGATAAGAATAGTTTAGTTAACTAACAATTATACGGTAAAAATATACGTATAGAATTGGTCCACAAATGGATTCCAAAAATTACCACACATGATTCTTATCGGGGCATAGAAATGCCTATAAGCTATTCGATGGCTTTATACTGAACAACCAACCAAATGCTCGAATTTGTTTCTAGCCAGTCTTGGAGTTGATCGGCTCGCTTCCGAAAATACAGACGGGCCTATAGCCGCGATGTTGTATAACATTGCTGGTCAAACGTGGTAGTATCTGTCGTGTTTTGCGAAGTTCATGGTACTTGCTTAGTGTCAGTCAGAAGTATGGATCGATTATATATTCAACCGCAACCAAGCATATACGGCAACCAGAAAGCGTAGTCCCACGAATAGATGACTTAGTATTTGCGTCTAAGTTTGCTTGTTTAAGTTAGTATATTTTAGTGCCGTAGCAGGTCTATACAACGACTAGCATAGAAATGTCTTCTACGACGAAAATCCAGTGAATGTGTTAGCGCAAATCCACATCAAGTTAAAAATATATTTTACGGACGGTAGTGGTCAGTTTTCTATTTGAGTCTGTGAGTTGAAGACCGGATTATGTGGATGGCCTTTAGTATTTGCAAGAAGTCTGACTTCTGCTTTACTGTCGACGAGATTGCGAACTTTCCGTCACCAGATCAATAATGTATAACGGATGGCTATTTCCACCGGCTACTGTTGCCACTAAAGTGTGCTGGTAGGGAACTTTCCTAAGAGTTTGTCGTGACAGAAAGTCTGGCCCTGTGGGAGCTTTAGGGTTTTCTGAAATTTCTAGAGGACTTAGCGTACTTCTTGTGGCGCCAACACCAGTCATGATTATCCGCTTCTCGCGGTCTAGAAACAGATCTATTTGGTGAGTTTTCTTCGAGGAGCCTTGCACCGTCCGAGTTCACGATGAATGTTAAGGTGAAGGGTGATAATATGACAGAGATCTGTAAAGTCGTTTCCTGTCATTTGAGGCTTTTGTATGACAGAATAAATCCCAGTGCTGGGGTTCTTTAGAATACGATTAGCAGGTTCTGCTTGTTCATCGACAGCGTTGTTATTGGATGTGACAAGAACCGCTTACAGCAGATGTAGAAGCTCGGATGAAGTAGCCATCGTCGAAAGCCTGTTGATTAGTGACCTTCGCAAATATAACAACATTTCTGTTTCTGAGCTGAGTCTCTTATCGATTGTTTAGATCTCGTTTAGAGATATCTTACTGTAAAGTATTGTAAGGATAGTTAAAGAAAACTTATTTTAAGGTTAGGTTTTTCATACCACAAGCATTTTGCATTAGTTCTGACAATTCGTACAATTACCGGTAGTGATTGCAAAATTATCGTTTAAAAAACATGACCTTTGACATTCAGTTCTGGTTTGTGAACACAGCGTGATCCATTGATTATCGCAAACAAATACACTGCAACACACAGGCTATTCTAGTTTCCGGATAGATCAACTGATTCATTTATCTCAAGCCACATTTTGAACTTATCACTTGTGAGCTTACTAAACGATCTAACTGGAATCAGATGAAGGGTCTGATGAAGTATGATGAGGTTGAAAAAATCGCAAGTAAACATACCAAGAGTAGCGTACCTATTGAGATCGCGTGGTGGCACCTTCACTACTGAGAGGAAGTGCGCATGTGTCTATCACGCCATTCTTGTGGAAATCAGACTTCGATTTAATCAAGCCAGAAAAGTATGAGGGGTGTAATAGTCCCAATAATTAAATGTTTGGGTGTCCGTTCCATCAATATGTATTTAAAATAAACTAGTGGAAAATGATAGGTTACGAAAATAATATCACGATAAACAAGAATGGAAAAATGATATATAATGTTGAGACTAGGAACACTTAGATTGTCGTTCGGTGTAACAGATAATGCCTAGCACACCACCAAAGACGCTGCAGATATTCAGGGTTTGACAATGATTTTATGTCACACTGTTTTAATCAAAGTATATCGGCCCAGTCAAATAAGAAGTCAGAGATGAGTTCGAAGACGTAATTGGAAAGCATTCGATATGTTGAAGGGTGTGTGATCTAAGCTGGTTAGTGGTTGCAAAGGATATGGAGTACGACATACCCACTTGTGATCTGGTAGGAATACATGACCTAGCGCCTTAGGCTAGGTCATGTCCAGTTAAACTAATGCGGTCAGCATCAATGTTGAAGACTTACAGGACTGTTTATTTTGTGGATATATTTACCGCTACAAACACATTGGTCATTCCAAAAGCTTTGTTCTGTAGAATGTTTGGAATTCGGGAGGTGAAAAGCTGGAGAAGTATCAGTTAAATAACATGCGTTTATTTTGAGATCCCTGGTCTTCACCAATTATTCTGACTCTTAAATGCAGCAGTAAAACTATGTTTTCTAAAATTCTGAAATACATGATGTTTGATTTAGTGTTTTCGACTCTTGAGTTTGTTTCTCACTTACTCAGTATCACAGGGTTACTTTAATGGCTATATACTGGAAGTTTATCATTACTCCTCAAATCACATCAATTTACATGTGGATAAATTATCACATTTACTCAAGTAATTTGTCACTCAACATAAGTTATAATAGTACTGATGTTTACGTTATGGACTGTCTACGAAAAAAGGGGGAAAACGTCAACGAATGAACATTATGAGCATTGGATATTGATTAACAGCATTGGATGTTGGACTAGTTATGTCCACTCTAATAGTTCTGTTTTAGATAGAAATCAATACAATTTTGCTATTTTATGACGTCTTACCAATACCGTATGGATGTTAACGCTTATCTGACAAGTCCTGAATGGTCATGATTATACGTTGTTTGATTATACTCCTTCGCATCTCTTTAGTATATTTTGGTAATGTCTACATGTAGCAAACTCTATTCAATATTAAAATCACCTAATAAATTGAAAATACCATCTGTTGACTCTCATATGGATAAGAACCCCATGGTCCCAGCTAAACGTCAACATACGGAGGGTATTCTGTGGCAATGTTGGGAATGTGGCAAATCGTATGAAACTGGGTTTCGTCTTTCGGAACACCTTCAAAATTGCAAGAAAGATGATGAAATTTGTGAACAACTACCTGGTTGCCCTTTCTGTCCTCGTGTAATTAACCAGTCAAATGATGCTCCTTTTCATATCCATTCATTCAATACACATGTACATAGATTTCATCCAGAAATCAAGTCTTATATGTGCAGCTATTGTTTGGATTTAATTCATTCGTGCAAAATTGAAGATTTGGTATCTCATATCATCAACGTTCATAAAATACCTTGGAGGCCATCACCAGGTAAAGTGGTGTTTCTAGTAAATACCAATTTGATTTCTGCATAACTATCTCATGTTAATGTTTACTTCTCGTTTCACTAATCTTCGTTGTTACTGACCGTATGTTGACTTTCTTACAAATCATTACGAAGTATTTATCATTGATGTGTTTATTAGATAAAGCCAAGTACATGAATTTTACCTGGTAAATTAGGTAGAACGTATACCAAGAATTTCACATTGCACTAAGCATATAATATATATAGCAATTTTGTCATTAGTAATGCTGTACTGCTTATAGTAAATATAGTTGTTTATAAAGTAAACTGAACGACCAACTATTAAAAGATTTGAACTAATAAATCTTATAGGTCCACTGATGCTAGGGCTAACCTAGTATAAAACAAGCTCTAGAATCGTCCTGTATTTACAAGGAGTTGCGTTAGTTCTTGCCTTCATAATTATTAGGATAAAAAGTCGTAGAAAATGTTCTAATTTTAGCTTCACTCGATTTTTCTGTGTACAATTGTCAGTGTTTACTGTTCACTCAGTCTCCTCATGGCTTTCGTGGTGCATTAAAAAGTATACCACACAACTTTTCTTTTACGATAAGTATTACAGGGGATTTTATTTCTGGAGATCTTATGTTCCTAGCCTTTACTCATTCATTTTGGGGACTGTCAAATATACTTTATAGAATTATGTCATCTCTCGACCATGTAGGGTAAAGCACAAAAGTGTTTACTGCGATACATACCACGAAATATTAGATCAAAACACCTCATCGATTAGTGAAGTCGTTAGAATAAGCTGAGTCAGACATCTCAGTGGGACCTGCGAAATTACTATTTTTTGGTTATAAGCTGTGTCGGTATCCGCTATACTTGAGTCTCCAGTTTTTCTGTGTCGGTTCTGGTGGTTAGTACATCGAAGAATTGTAGTTTGTTGTTGGACTCGTTTTGCATTGAGTTTTTTATGTCACGGAAGACGTTAATGAGATGTAGGTGTTTTCCAGCTCTTTTCGACTCTGACGAATGTGTTGTCGACAGAATGAATTCACGTCCAACCTTTACTCTACAAATGTTCTTGATTTCTAGAGTTACTGATACGTTTTGTTATGGTTGCACTAGTACTATTCCTGTCAGAAAGTTTTCCGGCTGATTATCTTACTATACACATTCCTTATAAGCTATCTAGCGTATTTTTTACTATCAGATGTTCGTGTCTACAGCAATGGTATCATATCCAACAACATAATATGAGTATCTATATGTATCACCCTACATCTATCTGGCTAAACCTTTTTACGATTGAATAGTTTTCACTGGGTAAATGTTTACTCTTAGTAACAAAAATTTCATAGAACACAATTCATTTCATTATCTTATTTTTAATTTGTAGCTTCTCTAGCACATTTGCGAGAAAATCAACTTCCTCATCGAGTTGTTACTTGTTTAGGATGTGGATGGTGCACGTTTGTTTTGCGTGCTAATAATGCAGCACAACCACCTACCTCTTTAGAAGCTCATATGAATCGATGTTCATTCAATGGTGGTCAAGTACATCTAACGCGTTTATCTGAAGAAACTTGTATGTCTGCATTAGAAAAGTATAAAGTTTTACAAGAATCAGAGTTGATAAGTACTACTTTTGCCCAATCTTTTCCACACGTACGAGGATTTACCGGTAATTCTGGATTAAGTAATAGTCCATTTCGTTTTCATCGTTATTCTGGTAACACTGCATCTCGCGTGAGTTCCTCTTTCATAAAATCTGTTTTTATTACTAGTCAAAACTAAACACTTCATGATATTTGTAAATTAAAGTTCCCACATGTTATATCTACTGAATGGAGTGATGGTTCAATGGTTATGTGGTCCAACTCTCAGTTACTAAGCCATAGGTTCGAACCCCTCTCTGGGGAAATGTGTAGTACAACAAGCTGACACATTTACAGTGTGACCTGAAGCCAAATACTCTTCGTATATGTACCTGTCTAGTGAATATTCAATACAATCCGTGTTTGCTCCATGAATATTATTCTTTTGGTGGTGTTGAGTCCTGTAAGCTAGATGGTTTAATTATGTAGCTTTTAGTGTCATTCTGAGGAATATCAACGTCTACTTCATTTAAAAGGGAAGTAATTACTTAAGATGTTCAGAATGCCAATAAATGCCTCGTAATTAAACCATACAGCCCAGGGAACTCAGCTCCACCGAAAGTATCCTTCTAAGCTACAAGGCTTCTTTATTATTTCGATATATTATTTTAAATGTGCCTCCATATCACTAGACTTCTTCCATCCTTAATATTATTGTGAAGAGCATCTCACAGCAAGTAGGGCCTCATGTCTAAATAAACATTCTTAGTTATTATTCAATTTATTTGAATAACGAAAAAAATGAACGGAATTCATAAAACTATGTGATACCTTGTTCTATTAGTTTGTAGTAATTACTTATTTTTAAGGATTACAAGATTCCGGAATACCTCATGATTACATTCAAGATGTTTGATTTCTCCTATTATAAAAATTATTATTATTTATCTATTTATTTGGGCATATAAATACTGGTACAAGGGGGCACCAGATACATATGCGCCGCACAAATCTCATTTGGTTTGTGTGAGGGCTGTAATACTGCCCGGGTGCCCAAACCGAAGCAGGTGGTTTTCTTAGGGAACCACACCCGGAGCCTTTGACCTGATGGTCTGATCCACAAGCCAGTGAAGCATTCCCATGGTACCCGATGACCAACGATTGGTTCGTACGCTATTTGTTTCCTTGGGATCTTGGAGTCCATGTGCATCATTGGTTAGAAATAAGGGGTTCTCGGTTTGCCCAGGTGGACCCTTCGTATCCACCAACGCGGTTAAAGCGTCAGGCATTCGCTTTTCGTCCTGTCAATTTCGTAAAGAACACCCGTGTTGAGAGAAGGCAGTGAGTGGGACTTCCCTGGCAGAGGCTATATACGCGTGGCCATGTGAGAGCATTTCTAGAGGGATAGTTGACTCTCCCCACTCTCGACCGTACCAGGGCATTTGGGGGCAAGGTTGTGATGGAGGTGAGATTCACAATATTGCATTCGTTCGTTATTCCTCTAGAAGTATAGTTGTGTAGTATTCCTCCATACATACCCTGTATATTGTCTTCTCGTACCATATTATCAATGTTCATTCTTTCTTATTATCATCGCCACTACATTATTCAAACTCATTATCTATCTCACTAATTTCATCTTGTGTTGATGTGGAATAGTTGGAGACTTTGGATCGTTTGCAATGGCGCGTGTGCAGCCACTCTTTGTCTCTTGCCAAATCTTAAACTCTTTGTAAACTTTGTTTTCACTAATTTATGTTTTTTCTTCGATCCGTGTATTCGATCTCTAATCTTTATATTACCTTTGATACTATTACTATCTCGACCTGACAACTTCATCTCGTTATGCTAATGGGGTATGGCAACTTGAATCGGTGTAAATACGTACAGGTTCTACGGTATGACTATCTTCTGATATAGTATAGCAACATGATTTAAAGTCAGTGACTGCATGAACTATTGTCTTGGTTTATTTCCCCTAGCTTTCTATTAACCTACTTCTACATCAGGAATCGTCATACATCGAGGTAGATGATAGTTAGGCATAAGTAATATCATGAGTTAAAATGTGTTTATTGAATTATATTAACTTGTTTCTTTACTATCATTTAAAATATTGGTTAAAATCTATGTCTTGAACAAAATTAAGAGATCCTGACTATATTTTAACCAAATCTAATCTCATTAACTAGAAAATCTAGTATCCAATGTGTAAAGATTGTCATAGACTTGAACTTATGAGACTTTTTTTTCATCTAAAGTGTAATAAATGCTGATTATTCATTTGTGAAGTAGGTGGTTTATTACTTAACAACCACTATAGTCATGGACTCGAATTTCATTCTATCTACTTCGCTTTAGACAACCAGGTAGTATCACTAGCCCTATTACTTCAAGCGTGCCTCATATTCAAGTACCTGTTAAATGAGTTCATTTAACTTAAATTGTCATTTATCATTACATACACATAATATCTTTTGTTTATTACTCTTTTGATAACTTTAATTTTGATCTTATTTACAATAGGCAACGGATAATGTTGATAAAACATCAAATACTATGAGCAATAAAATTAATCGTCTCTCTACAGATAATAATAATAAATTATCAATTAAACAAAAATCTAAACTAGATACTGTTTTAGAAAAGTCAGATTTTCAACAAAAAGAAACATTTTTTGATATTCCATTGACTATTCCACCTCCACCTCCATCATCACGTACTACTGCTACTGGTCAAATAAAGAAAAAACCTACTGTTGGTCGTTTATTTGTATGTCCATTATGTGGTGATAATGCATTGTCTAGTTTACGTGAACGTGATGAACATTTACAATCTTCACATAATGGTGAACTTGTTTTCCCCTGTCAGGTTTGTAATTTATTTTGTTATATATCCCCATAATTGTTCACATATAAACTTAATGACTCTTATTAAGTGAAACTTCTTACTTCACTAACTATGCAAATTTGTCTGGTAACCATTTTTGTGATAATTTTTAGCTAAATTACCCAAGGAAACTGTATTGATTAACATCTGAAATAATAATAACACTTCATTAGAAGGCTTCTACTTACAATTGATTAATAACCAATGTCATGTATGTCAAACAGCTAGTGCTGATTGCATTCTATTGATCAAGTTGTATTGACTGAATATCGCGCGCATCTTGTTGATACTTAAGGTGATGGTCGACAGGGTACCTTAGATAACCTAGATTTCGTTCTATCTGACGCACCTCAGCAAGGTGTATCTGTAATATTGAGGGAACTAATGTTCTCTAGCGGATTTGATCTTGTATCACCCATCATCACAGTCAGAGATGTTACCACTGAGTTATTCGGCCGTGACTGATCTTCTGTAGAATTGAGATGTATTCACGATTGGTTGATCACCGAGTATTAGCCATTGTCATCAATGTCAATTTCTCCTTAATGCTGATCGAATTTTGTTGTTTTCAAGGTATACTGTATTTACTCGCCAACAACAGATGGATAAAATACTAGACAACCTGATAAATTCACTACAATCTTCATCTGTTTTTATTTTTGAAAGATTACTTTCTTTTCCTACGCTTCTTTATGTGGTTTTTTTAAAAATCGTATTCTTTCCTGTGTATACTAGCACTGTTGAACATTCATTCTACGTATTCATTGTCATATCTGTTTACCAATGCTTTCAATCTGATTTATCTAGTGGCTATTATTCTTTTTTAAAATCCATATCTCATCTGTGACGGGATAAATGATGAATCTACCGTAGAATTGCGTGCTTTTGTCTTTTCTTAAATGTTGTATTTTTATTCTCTACTTCGCAGAAAAGTCCTTGTCATTTTTTATCTTCAAGTATTCGGATTAACGTTTCTGATAGTTTTAAGTGTCCAGGTTTTACGTTAATGTCGTTTTTCACTATACTGAACCATCTATCAACGTCTGAAAACTCTACGGAACGTAGAGCAACATCAGAAAATACATACTACATACATACTATTTATACACCATTTGATTTAGTAGGATAATAGAGCTCATTTGTATCACTGGCTTAATAATCTAAGCTTTTTAAATCCTTTAGAAACTCAGTATGCAACAACTGACGTCCCGTTTTTGCGGTCTTGAGATTAGTTTATTTATTTAAACACATAAACATTGGTACAAGGAGGCACCAAATAGATATGCGTCACATAAGTCACTTGATTTGTGTGTGAGCTAAAGGTCTGATCCACAAGGCCGTGGAGAAACATCAGGTGATACAGTTCTGTGTTAGCCGGTGACCAACGATTGGTTCATACGTCATTTGTTCCTTCAGAATACTGGAGCCCATGTGTACCATTGGTTTAAAATGAGGGTTTTCCAACTCCCCTGGGTGAACTCTCCGTGTCCATCAACCTTGTTAAAGCGTCGGACATTCGCTTTTCGTCCTCTGAATTTCGTTAACAACACCCCCGCTACGAGCGGAATTCACTTATTTATTTGGATAAATAAAGTTTTGGTATTATAGCTGATGTCAGTTCGTGATGAAAACCCTCAATCTAATTTCTAACCTTAACCATCAACTGTAATTCATCATTCTGATTCCTCACAAGGGTTTACAACCCTCATTTGGTCCTATTTACTAGGTGGACACTCTCAAGGTCAGTCTATTGTCGCTCAACAGTCGTTCATAAATTATAGTGTTACCAAGATTTCTTCTTGATTTCTTTGAATGATTAAGTTGTTTTCGAATGTTCCACTCTTTATATATATATATATCCTATGAATTTATTTCGCATCTCGTATATGTTTATACATTACTCTCAATTAACATAAATACTTTTTGTTCAATTATAGATTTGCGGAATGGCCTATCCTCTTTACATTGCCCTACGTCGACATGCTGCACTTCAACATGATTCTGACTTTGATACAGTTCGTTATGGTCCATCAGATCTATTGGAATGTGAACCAATTGAATGTCCAGAATGTCATCTTGTAGCTTTTCAAGATTCACTTGTATTAAAACTTCACATTAATCGAGTACATAAGAAATTACAACAAAATGTAACACTTACATCTAATGATTCTCATCCAGTTGAAGGTACGTTATTATTATTATTCCTTTAGTAATATCGTACTCATAATGTGTTGTCTTTATGCAGATTTGTATAACGGACTTGCTTCTTTAGACTGTAAATGTTTATTGTGTTTGGGGGTTAATCAAAAATCAGTCATGATGAATCATAGTCCAATCTGTCACATTGTATGCATCAGCAGAATAAAATGAAATGAACGGAATTTATAGCGTGAAAGTCGAAATATAAGTAGGTTCTGTGGTTGTGGAAAATGATTAAGTAATGAAGAATAGAACTTTAAAAGAAGGGATCAAGTGTCACCGATTTTGAATTATATTGGTTAATCTCTTTACCCCTTCAATCAGGACTATTATTCGGACTGAAGTCAGGAAGTTGGTCAGTCAATCGTTTTACACATCGAGTTAAAGGGTAGTTAAGGACGTGTAATACATGTCACATAGCCATCTCAATTGACGGATGGTTAAAAATAGTAACTTCGATTTTCGGGCATGGTTAGCAGTCGGTTATTTCAGGCACACAAATGCTCGCGCGACTGGTCATCTTTCTAAAACCGTTTATTCCAGGTGTTGTTGTAGTTGAGCATGACACTAGTATTGCAACTGAACATGAACGTATCCTTCAAAGAAGACCCAACCACTACTGCTACTACTGCTACAAATGAATAATATTGGGGTTACGAATGGGGTACTAGGCAAATCGGTTGATGGGACTATGAATCCTCATCAGTCGAATTGATCAGAACATATGTTACATATCCGTAACCACCTACTTCTACGTGCAATGTTGGCTGGCGTAGGAGTACGTTGGAAGAGCGTTAGGAGTGATCATCGACTATCAATTTGAGCAATGTTGCTAGATGCAGATTGCCTTGTCCGTGCGACGACCGCAACTAGAATTTCGAAGTGATTCGATATTCGTTGTAGTAACACAGGTACATTTACTCTTTACCTAATTTTAAATCTTCACGTTCGAAATTGTTTGGTCAATTTTATTCTGCAAATTCACTTTTCATGAATGATGTTCTCTATGCCTAACGTTTCTTTTCACTGTCACTGATATCACCACTTCTACTATTTCACTATTCACTCTTTTGTGTTAATCGAGTACGGAAGTTTGAACCAATGCATATTTGCGTCAGGTTGTACGTGGCTTATAACTAATTGACTGTTATGATGTTAGTTAGACACCAACTTGTTACTTATAAATCAAATTAACTCACGTAAGGAAGTATATTTCGGAGATTTCACTGGAAACTAGCGTTTGTTAGGGAACTTAAAAATTGAGAAGCACTATTATACTATTACTTTCTCGTAGTTCCAGACATCTCAACAATAGATACACATAATCTCAAAACCTGTAGATCTTATAGCAAACATTATGGTCCCCAAATGCCCTGGTACGGCTGAGAGTGGGGAATGTCGGCTCTCTCTTCAAATGCTCTCACATGGCCACGTGCATACAACCACTATCAGGGAAGTCCTACTCATTGCCTTCTCGTACCACGGGTGTTTACGAAATTGAGAGGACGAAAAGCGAATGTCCGGCAGGGGCTTAAACAGGGTTGGTGGACACGGAGAGTCCACTAGTAGTGCACATGGGCTCCAGTATCTTGAAGCAACAAATAGCGTACGAACCAATTGTTAGTCACCAGTTACTATGGGACTGCATTTCCTTACGTTGTTCCACTGCCTTATGGTTCAGACCTTTAGGTCGAAGGCTTCGGATGTGGTCCCATAAGAAAACCGCGTAGTCCGGTTTGGGCACTCGGGTAGTATCCCAGCCCTCACACAAATCGAATGATTTTTGTGGCGCATATCTATTTGATGCCTTCTTGTACCAATGTTTTTGCCTAAAGAAATAAATATATTTTCATCCGGCTACTGAGATAGATGAGATCATGTAGCCTATGCTTATCCCATTTTCAGTCATTCTGTAATACAGTACTGTCTTTAACTACATAAGTTAACTACTAACTAGCTCACTTTTGTTATATATAATTAATATACCACCTATTAATTAGTTCTTAATAACATAAGGATTACTATTGGTGATTAATTACTAGTAAATAACAGAAGGGGTTTTGTGGATGTTATAGCAATTTCATAGTTGAGATCACGAGTCAGTTGAAGCTAGTCCACCATGGAAAACCTGGAAGCACTGGAAGGCCGTTTCGTCCTACTGTGGGATTCCTCAGTAGTGCGCATCCACGATCCTCCCACCTCGCGAGATTCGAACCCAGGACCAATCAGTCCCGCGCGCAAGCGCTCAGTTTCATGTATTAGTTGGAGTTAGACATTAACACCGTTGGGTGCCGGCTCAGCTGTCTAATGGTTAAGTGCTGATAGGTCGTGGATTGGAATCTCACTAAGCGGGATCATGAATGTGCACCGCTGAGTTGTCCTACAGTAGGACAAAACGGCCGTCTAGTGATTTCAAGTTTTTCATGGTGGTCTACCTTCAGTTGACTCATGATCTCAACTATTAAAATTAATAGTTAATAAATTTATAAGTAACTCTCCTATTGTTATATATCTAGTCAATGATAATTTTGATTATGTTTACAAAATTGAGTAGTCGTTTTAATTCATATTCTATGTGTATATTAGACAAACAATCGATATTTTCATGCTGGTGACAAACCATATTGGATAATAATAATAAAATTGAGAAAATGCTTCTCTAATAAATAAATTAACAAGTTAAACTAGAGATTTAATGCTCTAAATCTCTATGATGATTGTTATATTGATTTTTGTCGATGCTTCACAATGTGAAGATCCATCTTCTAAAAAACGTCGGTGAAAACATTTCGAACACTTATAAAATTTACAATTGATTGATCGATCGATGAGTAATGGGAAAATATCACATTTGTTTGGGTCGTTTAGTGTTGATCTTGTTCGACTGATTGGGTTTAAATATGTCCATTAGTCTAAGTCTTCGATACCTAATCTTATCTAATACCGCTAATATTGTTATTAACTCTACTACTCTGGGATTCTCCTTAATAAGATTATCTTACCGTATTAATGGGGTATGGTAACTTGAACAGATGTACATACTTACCAGGTTCTATGTTGCGTTTGACTGACTAGTCTAAGTGACTCCAGATTGTATGTACTTTGTTTACGTGCTAGGTGGTTGGAGGTATACGTTTTTGATGAGTAAGTCAGCCAGTCATTCAGTCGTACACAGTGTAGAACCTGGCACATGTATACAACAGTTCAGGTTTCCATACCAAAATTAGCATGGAACTTAGGTCCAAGGTTTCTTCCAACCACCCAACAATAAAGGTATTTAGTTTTTGTTATCTTCCATCCTCTAGAATAAAGCCCCTAAATGCTCTGGTACGGACGAGGGTGAGGAGAGTCAGCTCTCTCTCTGTTAGCGGGACATAGACTGGATTAAAGCGTGCTCAATGCACGATTGCTTTGGTGCACGCTGATTGGCTAATTCTTATCCAATCAGCACTAGCCGGTAGTTGGAGAATACTCTAGAATCTTCTCATGTAAAAACTATATACCGTGTTCTGATTTGGGGACTTATCGAGTGAATCGGTGTCCGAGAATACTAAGCAATAGGAATAGCTGGGTCATAACTGTAAGAAAGAGATTATAAAACACCCTCTCGAATTGCGTACACAGTCACTGCATGGGAAGTCCTACTCACTGCCTTGTCGTGGCGAGGGTGTTGTTTACGAAATTTAGGACGAAAGGCGAAGGCCCGACGCTTTAACTACGTTGGTGGACACGGAGGGTCCACCTAGGGGGATTGAAGACCGTGATTCCAAACCAATGGTGCACATGGGCCCCCTAAGAATACCACCTGCTTCAGTCTGGGCACTCGGGTAGTATCACAGCCCTCACACACATCGAATGGGATTTGTGTGGCGCATATGTATTTGGTGCCTCCTTGTATCAATGTCTATGTGTTAAAATAAATAAATAAAGCAAACTCCATCATGAAGTTAAATAAGGTTAATTTATCTAGATTCTATTTGTTCTCAAAAAATAATCGCATAATAACATCATTAAGATATACTATTTCTGTATATCATTACTAATATTATTTATTATCATAGATTTAGAAGTATCTTCAAAACCGCCGAAAATCAGCAAGACCAAAGCTACTAATCCTTCAATTCAAAAAAAGACTTCATTAAAAACTACTCGCCGTCGAGATACTACTGCGACTACTACAGTAAATCGTTCACGAACTCAATCGAAAATTAGTAAACCTAAAGTTAAACATAAATTATCTATTATTGGTGGTGAATCAGAAATTCTCACTGATAATAATAATAATAATCATCCCAATCGATCATCATTAAATGATGTATTATTACAAGATACTAATAGTAGTGAATTTGAACGTATGTTAAGCTCAATCGATGGTAAATCTGCTCCAGCTTCTTGTCGATATTGTCATATTGAAGTGGATAATTTAAAAGAATTACATCTTCATTTGGAATTAGTAAGTCATTATTATTATTATCATTATCAATGAATGATTTGTAATCAAAATAAATTGATGTATGTTTTAATAGTTGAGATCATAAGTCAATTGAAGCCAGACCACCATAGAAAATTTGGAAGCACTGGACGGCCATTTCCTCCTATTGTGGAAGTCCTCAGCAGTGTGCATCCACGATCCCACCTCGCGAGATTCCAACCTAGGACCCTATCAGTCTCGTGAGCGAACGTTTAATCTTTAGACCACTGAACCATCCGGCATCCAACGGTGTTGTTGTTCAACTTCAACTGGTCCACGAAATTGAGCGACACATCCACCATTGTCATCAGTGAGTTACTAACTCACAACAGATCCGGTTGAACTCTCGTAGTCACTGCTCCTCACTAAAACTCCAGCTCTTCCTGGTTTTCCATGGTGGTCTAGCTTCAAATAACTATTAAAATTACTATAATATCCACAAAACCCCTTCTGATGTATATTTATTTGAAAATCAAGACTCAATAAACTATTAGGTATTTCATGAACATGACATGAGTGATTGGATGTGAAAACCTGTTGCCAGTTTGCATTACTGGTGACGTAGATGAGATATCTCAACCAGTTGAGATTGTATACTGCACAGCAGTTCAGTCTGTTCCATTTTATAACTGTGAAACATGGTTCATTAAAGTAAAAGAAACGTGTATACTGAAGGTTCTAGTTTGTAAGTGTTCATCAAGTTTGATAGTCGAGAAATGCATTCCCAAAGTACCACATACCTCAATTTGGGATATTGGTTGGTGTACGAGTAGATTGAGAGAAAGGTGGGAGTGAATAAACCGAGGCGTAGCATCAGTTTTTAAGTTCATTGACTGTTGGTCTGAGTTATGTTCATAGGTGGAAGACGTTAGATGTCACAGTTTATAGGTATAGATGTATTCACCTTTCATCATCTTGAGCTTCATATATTACCATCGTGAATTGTCTCTATTTCTAAGTATAGATTATACTGGACTTATTTTTCTTGTTAAAAATAAATTACAATAGTTTGAATATTTACAAATTTTACATTTTTAGGAACATTTAAATCCTGATAACGATATTGAACAACTTGGTTGTCAAGCATGTGGTCGAGTTTTCTTTGGTTCAGGTGGACGAATTGATTTAATTGGACATTTACGTACACTTCATCAAGATGATTTTCTTCAAAATGTTTTAAAATGTCCACGTGCTGAAAAATTAGGACAAGATATTACTATAATTAATACTACTAATAATGATGGTAATGATAATACATGTCATGAATCTATTAAATCATGTAAAGCACATTTCTCTTCACCACGTCTACGTCAATTACATATATCTATGTTTAATAATAATAATAGTAATAATACATTATCAAATACAGAATTTTCATGTCCTATTCTATTTAATGAAAAACAATATTTAACAGATCAAATTAAAAATTTAATTTTACAAACAGAAATTGCAGCAGATCAAAGTGGTATTATGATATTAGCATTTTGTTGTCCTAATTGTTCACGTTTATTTGTTGGAGATAATGTGCATACTAGGTAAGTAAATCAGTAGTAGGAGTTGTTGTTGTTATCTAATCCCTTTCTGATATTACTTACTTACTTACTTACTTACGCCTGTTACCCCCAATGGAGCATTGGTCGCTGACCAGCATTCTCCAACCTACTCTGTCCTGGGTCTTCTTTTCTAGTCCCATCCAATTCTTGTTCATTTTTCTCATGTCTATTTCCATTTCTCGGCGTAATGTGTTCTTTGGTCTTCCTCTCCGCCTTTGGCCTTGAGGATTCCATGTGAGGGCTTGTCTTGTAACGCAGTTGGGTGCTTTCCTCAATGTGTATCCTATCCACTTCCAGCGCTTCTTCCTAATTTCTTCCTCCGCCGGGATCTTGTTTGTTCTCTCCCACATTACGTTGTTGCTAATAGTGTCCGGCCAACGGATCTGAAGTATCTTGCGTAGATAACTGTTAATAAACACCTGTATTTTCTGGATGATGGCTTTTGTAGTTCTCCAGGTTTCCGCCCCATACAGTAGAACTGTCTTGACATTTGTATTGAAAATCCTGACCTTGGTGTTGGTTGACAGTTGCTTTGAGTTTCAGATGTTCCTCAGCTGTAAATATGCTGCTCTTGCTTTGCCGATCCGCGCCTTCACATCTGCATCAGATCCACCCTGTTCATCGATGATGCTGCCCAAATATGTAAAGGTTTTTACATCTTCCAAATCTTTTGATATTAATCAACATATATTCATTAGTAACTGGCTTCAAGAGGTATTTCCTGGAGTTTTAGTGAGGGGCAGTGACTAGTAGAGTTCAACCGAGTCTGTTGTGATATAGTAACTCACTGATGACAATGGTGGATGTGTCGCTCAATTTCGTGGACCAGTCGAAGTTGGACAACAACACCATCGGATGCCGGATGGTTCAGTGGTCTAAAGGTTAAACGTTCGCACGCGAAACTGATAGAGTCCTAGGTTGGAATCTCGCGAGGTGGAATCGTGAATGCACACTGCTGAGGACTTCCACAATAGGAGGAAATGGCCGTTTAGTGCTTCCAAGTTTTCTATGGTGGTCTAGCTTCAATTGACTCATGATCTTAACTAATAAATTGCTTTAATATTCACAAAACCCCTTCTGATACATATCTAATTATTAATGATTTTTATATTTTCTAGTCTAAAAATCATTTTTATTGCAAGAATTTAAGACAAAAATTGATCGGTACTGGTGTTTCCAATTAATGCTTTATTTATTTGAACACAATTATTGCTACGAAGGGGCATCGAAAACATATACACCACACAAGTCACTTGATTTGTAAGTGGGCTGTGTTACTGCCCGTGTGCTCAGATCGAAGCAGGTGATTTTCTTAAGCGGACACACCCGGAGCCTTCGACCTAAAGGTCTGATCCACAAGGAATGGGGAACAACGTCAGCAGATGCAGTCTCATGGTAGCCGGTGACCAACAATTGGTTCATACGCCATTTGTTCCTTCAGGATACTGGAGCCCATGTGCACCATTGGTTTGGAATGAGGGTTTTCCAACTCCCCTAGGTGGACTCTCCATATCCACCAACCCGGTTAAAGCGCCGGACATTCGCTTTTCGTCCTCTGAATTTCGTAAACAACACCCCCGCCTTGAGAAGCCAGAGTAGGACTTCCCTGATAGTTGCTGTATACGCGTTTCCATGTGAGAACATTTGGAGAGGGAGATCTGGCTCTCCCCACCCTCGGTCGTACCATGGCATTTGGAGTCTCAGTTAATATAGATTGTTATCTTCCTTTTGAAGCTCTTATCTAAAGGCAACTGAACCTCATAGGCATGTACAAACGTACTGTATTGAATTTCATAGGATTATTGTTATTAGTGATTGTAAACGTTGGGTGATATAGCCTAAAATTCGTTGCAATAGCCCAGATAAATCGACTTTTTATCTTTACTTTTAAAACTGAGAGTTCAATTTCTTAACGAATCCTATTATCCTTGCAGAATGTTATCTATTAATTATACTATTCTGAGATTTATCTTCATAATTTCATCTTGTTTTGCTGATATTATGATGTGATGGTAATTGGAACTGATGCACATATGCATCATATTCTAGGTTGCTTATGGGCTATCTTTCAGTTAGAAGACATCAGTTCTTTCAAGACTATAGAAGCATATCGCATATGACTCAACTAGTAAAACATAGATATAACGTCTTTTATCGATTGTCTTCAATCATATAATACTAAATAACATTCATCCCAGTATTTAGGTGGAGTTTTGTTCTCTGAGCTGGATGGTTTGGTTGTGGAGCTTTCATCGTTCTTCTGAACGATATCATCAACATAAATTTCAGGTAAAAGTGAAATGTTCGAATTTCTCCACATGTGGTTCACAGTTTGTCCTGTAGACCTCGATGTTGACTGACTCCTGTCATTGTGTACTTCTTTTTTGGTTGTATCTCCTATTGGTTTGATTTTTGTTCCTGTTTGTCCATAATTTTCCTGATTGGTTGATAAATTGGGTCGATTTCAATGTGTTTGTTGATTGCTGATTGACCTGAGTGCCAAGCTTCTAAAGATCTCAACATTTTTTTCAGTCGAATGTGTCCGCAGTTGTTCACGTGCATTGATATAATTGAGGAAATGTCATGGCGTTTGACCGATAATTGGTGTTCATTCAGACGAAGATGAAGGGGTGGGGTTCAGTTTATTCGATGTAGTGCTTTCCGCAGTCGGAACAGTTTATTTTGTAGATAATGTTCGGTTTTTCTTTTTTCGTTTTATACTTTGGTTTTCATAGGATTGATTGAAGTGATTTTGCTGATTTGTGTGCTACACATATTCCAAACGGCCTGAATAATCTCATTGTAATTCCTGATGTGTCTTTTATATGTGGTAAGATGATCCGTTTATATATTAGTGTACTTGATTTCGTTTCTGCCGATGTATCGGGTTGATATTCTTGATGAAGCTATATGGGTAGCCATTCTTTTGAAGGGTAGTCATTAGATATTTTTCTCCATTTTTCATTGCTGCATTGTGTTCTCACCCTCCTGAATGAAGTTTGTGGGCAGTTAATTTAATTAGTTCTTGGTTTGTTGTTACTGTAATTGAGAATTTGATCGGTGTGGGTTGGTATCCGATATACTTGAGTCTCCGAACTTTCTGTGTCGGTTCTGGTGATTGGTACATGGAAGAATTATAACTTGTTGTTCGGCTCATTCTCCATTGTGAGTTATTATGTCATGGAAGATGTTGTTGATGAGATGTAAGTGTTTTTCAGCTCTTCTTTTTTCGACTCTGACGAATGTGTTGTCGACAAAATGAATTCATGTTTTTGGCTTGATCATTGGTAAGATGGGGGATTCCGGTCTTTGCATCATTACTTCTGCAGTATGTCCTGATATTAGTGATCCGATTGGTGTCCCTCTCGTTTGTTCGTAGATTTTATTGTTTAATTGGAAGTATATCGTTAAGCCTTCCTAAATCGATTAGTCCTATTAAGCTTATACTTGAAGCTTTGTTCACTTATGTAGATTTGTGTCGTTGATGAGGAAGAAACAGTGATAGAGAGTTTGCTGTGCTATGCTTCGTTACATTGAAGGGTAGTATCAGTTCTTTGTTGTTGATTTGAAACTCCTTAACGTTATTCAAGAATCGTATGGGAGATTTGATGAAGTGATTGGATGAATCCATTAAATGTTTCAATATTCTTATATTAAATACTTGCAACCTACACGTTTTTCACTTTCGAAACCTATGTTCATCATGTAACATATAACTGAACTGCCTCATGGTATGGTTGCCCTTAGATAATATTCTGTTATTTTTTATTCGATTTCATGCTGAAAAGACCTAGTTTGACTAACTTTCTCAAGTAATTTTGGACCGCTTAATATGACTTCCAGTTGATTTTATTAATAATTTGGTTTTTTTTTAATAGTACGACGTCCGGATTCACTTATACCTAGAGCTGGTAGTCTTGTACCGTGTATATAGATGTTTCGCTGTGAAGCATACCAGCGATATATGAATAACCATTAACATTCTCATCTTTTGCAGCAGTCCTTATCTATTGAATTTCTACAAATTCGAATAATTTTGCATTTTTCGTAGTATAGAATACTTGAGCTAAAAAAAACTATGCGAAACCTGGGTGTTCTAAACGGCTGTAAATCCTCAATAATACATACCAACCCCATTGAGGATCCAACCTAGGACCTTCAGACCATTGAGTTTAGATCCAACAGTTTATATTCCTCAGCCATCAAGACGTGATCATCGATCATTACCGTGATATTTGTTTCGTGCTAGGATGTATGCCAACAGCTATACAGTGTTTCCGGACTATCATTGGTTGTGTGATATACCCTAAATTGTGTGAAGAAAAGTAAGTAGCTGGAGCATTTCATATCATGCCAAATTTCCTTGCCTGAGCATTTATCCAAACAGCCACATTTAGCTTTACCCATTTCATACACATAAATCTCAACTCTACTCATTCATATTACAAGCTGCACATTATTCAGATCCACTATCATATTATCGTTTCACATAGAATCACATGAATGACATAATCAGATCTGTTTTGATTGAAATAACTATTCTACCTTCTTCCTCTGTACTATTTAAACCTGCGATCAGTTATCACAAATATATATTTAATCACTGCGTAAAGTTATCATATATAACTAGGTTTAGATCATTCTAGCTTTCATTTAATATACAGATATAACTTGACTCATTTTTCTGATTTCTGCATTCGTTTCATAGATTTGAATCACATCGTAGTACATGTGAAGCGGCAGCAACAACAACAAGTGATAATATGGAAGAGTCAATACATCCTATAGAATCAGATCAAAGTGTTGTTTCTAGTCCAAATAGTACTGAAGCTTCTGATTTACCTTGTTCCAATGTTGATTTACCTTTAGAATTTTTAGAAACTATGAAAACATCAAATGATAAATGTGTTGTTACTGAAAGTCAAACTACATAAAGAATAAAAAGTATATGTGTGTGTGTGCATGTCTGTCTGTTTGTATTTTCCTCTTTTGTACTTCTTCAAAGATATTGATGTATATTTTCTCATATCTATCTATCTATTTGTTATCATTATTAATACTATGAATTCTTTATTGGTATTTAAATATTATTACAATGATCATTTTCACTATAATCATTATTATAATCACATATGTCTTGTCCGTATACTTTGTCATTTACACACCATCCTTGATGTTTATTAAGGAGGAAAAAAGAACTAGGCGAACAAAATCTACATTACTCCTCTCTTTGTACAATTCCTCATATTATGATATATATATTTGTGTATAATATTTCTAAAATAAGATTATATTATTGTATAATTCATATTATATCAAAATTAAAATGTATCATGTTTAGAAATCCGTTCCTCTATCATTCTGCCCGTTTTATTTACCTAACTGGGTAGTATTATTGGCTTTTAACACCTAGATTAGTCAGTAACAATGTAAAACTTCGTACGTACGTATATCAGTCCGAATTGCCGTATCACATTAGCACAGAAATGCAGTTGTCGATTCAAATCCCATAGTGGTAGAGGTAGTAAGAGTATAAGCAGTAATCGGAACGATTAGGATGTAATCCAGTGAGATAAATTTAGAAAGAAAAAATAAGGGGCGTGAATTCAGAAGATTAGAATTTGGAAGAACACAAAGATTGGATGCACCTACGCCATTGCAAACGACTTTGAGCCATGTCACTTTCGAGGTCTCTAACCATCGGTTGCTATCGTCTCGCAGATCCCAATCAGGTGGTTAGACTACACCTACTGATATGTCTCAGTCCACTTGTCAGTGACTTCATAGGTTTGCGCCACGTTTTGGTCTGGCCGCCCCTAACTTTCTTCCAACCTACTCCTACACTAGAAAACATCGCACGTCGGGGCATTCGGTGTCTGGGCATACCTAACACATGTCACAGCCATTTCAACTGATGACCTTTCACTACTTCAACTGATTTGCCATCCTTACTTAGTACCCGTTTCCTTAGGCACGAAGTTATTTATGTCAATGTGACTGAACGTTAAATCAAGGGGGTGGGATAGTTTTTCTTTAAGTCTTTTATTAAATACACAAATTTCGGCAACAACGGTACCAAAGAAGTATACAATCATATCAGACCAAACTCCTGGCGTTTAAACAGGGTCGTTGAATACCGAAAGTCCAGATTCCGAACCAGTAGTGTGCATTGCCTTTGGGATACTGAGTGGACGAATGCCGTAGAAATTTAATTTGGTCAATTGCATTAATGCAATGAGAAGACGTAGTTTATCAGAATTATGTGATATATTTGCGTAAAACATTTCGAACAATCTGGTCACACATATACTTGTTAAGACACCTTTATATGAAAATTAAAAGGTCAACTAAACAGATTAAAGATAAGCCGTAACAAAGAAAAAATGATGATAATAATAATAATGTGATTACCACTCTGAATAATTGATCAATATTACCAGGGTAAGGATAAATTGTTTCTGGACGCACAAACAGCGTTTCACCTTCCGTATAGCTAAGGCTTCAATAAACTTTAGTTTAAGTCCTTGAAGGCTTTTGTATAACACTACAAATACTGATTTGATGTCAACTTTATGACTAGTCTCAATCAAATGTTTCGCAGTCGAGGATGATGTCTGTCTATCCTGTGATCTTATTTGACCATTGGAATTCATTTGCTTCTGTAGCCATTTTGGTCACAATGGACGTTATCCCACTGCTTTATGTATTCAGCCATCACCCCCTCCCCTTGAGTGGGAGGTTTGATGAGTGAACTCCTGAGGAAGTTATTTCTTTCAATTTGAACACCCAAGGCAGTATCATCCCTACCTTACGCAGAAATATGTTAATGAGAATCTTACTCCATTCATGTGGCTTAGCTACCCATTCAGATGATACAATGAAGAGAATAAAAGAGACGTATTTAGAATATTTTTTGTACAAATTAGTATGAACATAAATAAAATAAGAAAAAATAAACAAACATTCATATACTCATTAGTTTATGATTGAAAACTTCGTTTAGATTGTATTTCATCTAATAATTGTTGTAATTCTTCTTCTGTAAAACGTGGACTATCTAAACTTGGTAATAATGCTTTACTTTCTTCTGCTGTATCCGGTAATAAATTAGCTAATGAAGCTAATTCAAAATTATGAAATCGTTTTTGTGTTAAAAGGCTGGAAAAAAAGATTTATCAATAATAAACATTTTTCACTTAACTTACTTTCGTACACTTTCAATGGTTTCACGATTATTAAATTTAGAAAATTGTGTTACATAATTTAATGTTTTTGTAAATACTGGTGATAATTCAAGTTCATGGATTGTTGCATTTTCATTTTGTTCTTTTCTGTGTAGTTTAAAAGTAAAATATTAAAAATTAACTTATTTTTAGTTATAGCTATAGTAGTTTACAGATCATACGATGATTCTTTCGGATAATATTAATATTAGGATATTTTATTGCCCCTAAATGCCCTGGTACGACCGAGGATAGGGAGAGTCAACTCTCTCTCCATATGCTGTCACATGGCCACGTGCATAAAACCACTACCAGAGAAGTTCTACTCACTGCCTCCTAGCACCACAGGTGTTGATTACGAAATTGAGAAGACGAAAAGCGAATGTCTGGCGCTTTAACCTAGTTGGTAAACATGGAGAGTCCATCTAGGGGATTTGGAAAACCCTCATTCCAAACCAATGGTGCACATGGGCTCCAGTATCCTGAAGGAACAAGTGGCGTATGAATCAATCGTTGATCATCGGCTACCATGGGACCGCATCTCCTCATGATGCTCCACTGCCTTGTGGACCAGACCCCCAGGTCAAAGCCTCGGGGTGTGTCCGCCTAAGAAAACCACCTGCTTCGGTTTTGGCACCCAAGCAGAATCACAGCCCTCACACATATCAAATGAGATTTGTGTGACGCATATTTGGTGCCTCCTTGTACCAAATATCTATATGTTCAAATAATAAATGAAGTCAAATGGAACGTAGAACCTAGAGTGGATCCTAGAGAAGTACTAAAATGTTTGGTGGTAATAGGAAAGACTGCATCGAAAATAAGACTCTAGAAAACAAAAAAAATCAAAGAAAAATATCGACCCCAGTTTCTACCTAAACAGAGTGATTGGGCTTGCCTATTGTGACGATCCGACCGAGCTATATTGGTTGAAAAACTTGTTTTTTAGGTCCTAGCATGCCAGGTAGGTTAATTGGAGGGCAATAAAAATAAAAGCAGCAGACCTGTGATGAGACTATGAAGTCGTACTGCTGAATGTCTTGAAGTGTGATGGAAGGAAATTGTTTTCCTTAGACAACCAATTTTTTCAGTGGTATTATCTCCTCACAACTGATGGAAGGGGTTATGAAATGTCAGCTATAAAAATGTCATGTCACGTTATCCAAAGGATTTTTATCTAATACAATGACCGTTATTTGAGTGACTAATGGATAGAAACCTAAGGACTGACAAAATCTTCAAGCCTTGAGCGTTAACACTTTGTAGTTCGATATGCTATCCCAGTCACCGCCGTTAGTCTAGGAATTCCTGCCTCATGAGAACCACTCTGAGGCTTACATTCTAAGAAGTACCTTGTTAAAAGTCCACTAAATGTCTTTGTACATATCTGTTTCCCATAAAGTTGTCAAATATCAATTAATTCAGACTGATCTTCTTAAACGACCTACTGAAAATACAATCTGTGGTCTGGACCGAAATGAGTGCCAATGAATTTTGAAAAACAACATGTTTAAGTATGCTCATTTACGTAACCAAAATAAACTGCAATATGTTTCGATGATAAACCATTTCTAAGGTGAGAAAAACCGCGAAGTAATGCAATATTATACCAAATAATCAAGTCTATTACCAAACGAGTAAAACAGACAAACCTATGTTCCAACAATATTTTAACTTCAGCAAGCATAAGTGTATCGGCATTCTCAAAATCTGGAAGATGTTTAATTCAAATAGAAAAATACCTTTAGAGAATTTCAATTCAGACGCATCGAAATCATCAGCCACTGCGTGCATTTGCGACATCTTAACCACAAGGTAACGTACAACACTAAATTTGAAACGCGTGTAGTGTAGTTGCCTCGCTTTGTTAATCAATCACCTTGATAACCGTTATTATGTAAATCTTAACGATGTTTGAGATCAGAAGGCAATAAGAAGCTATAACTAAAGTTTATTAGCGGATATCTCAGATCACAAAGCTATAAGTAAATCGAGGGAATTTGAAGCAGAGAGGCGAATGTATGTGATCAGAGGCAAATTTATAGTCACAACAAAGCAAAGGGTAATAATAGGATTCGCACACATATATACATGGAAAAGAGAATGAATCATCGAGCGATATTTCAGCGATCAACATTCTAGCTAGTCTGTCATGTGACCAAGCCCATATGTTTATACAGTTATGGTAGCGCTCATAAAAGTACAGAAACATGCGAATTGTTACTGTTCAAATAACATTGTCTGTTATGTAAGTTAATAAGAGGGCTTAACCGAAATTATCCACAATCAAAATTGGTTGTAGGAGAGTTGCTATAGTAGCGGTAAGTAAATCCTTGAAATGAATAGTTCTGTAATTTTTAAAAATTAATGATTAACTTACTAGTTTTAATGGACACACCTGGCTGGAAGAGCTCGGTCACACATCGGCACCAAATCACGAGTGCGTACGTCGTGATGCACATCCTTTGCGAATGTTACCCAATTCACATTAAACGCTTCCCTATACACCGATAGTCTTCTAAACATATTTACGAACTTCCCCATTTCTGACTTCTGGTTTTACTGGTTTGGCAGACCTCCATTACAAAGAAGTTACGAGAAAAGGTTTTTTAAATCTCCGAACACCTATGACATATTTGGTGATGAGACTGACATTGTAGCGGTAAATAAATCCCCAAAATTAATAGTTCTGTAAGTCTTCGTTATTGGATGCCGATCACATTAGTTTCAATGAGCTCACCTAGCTGAAGGCGATCGGTCATGCATCCGCACCAGATCACGAGTGAAGACGACGTGCTCAACAACCCCTGCATCACTGGCCAGATTATATCAGACGATATATTGATAGCCTATCAAATATATCTTCGAACCTCCTCGCTTCTGTCTTTAGATTTCACTTGGTGGGTACGATTCATAGTAGAATGTGCTACTGGTTAAAGCGTTGTCAAACTCCGAATACTTGTGACATCTTCAACGTTATCTGGTACATCAAACAGTGAACTATTAGTCTGTTCCTCGTTGGAAAACTACATATCATCTTTTTAAAATTTCTTTTTACATATTGCGATATTGTTTTGATATTTACAGATATATTTTCACCTTTAGCATATCTTATCTTCATCATGACTGAACAGATACTCAGGTTACTTAAGACTCTTTCACCTCCCGAAATTCAGCTCATGCAATTCTGGACCAGAGATATAGGAGCCTGATTCCGTTACGCAGCTGATTTCCTCTAGAGTGGCTGGCAGACACACGTGCACAATTCCTCAAGGTAGTGGTGGAACTACTGCGCGATTTTGACAGATGCATCACACCATGCATGTTTACTAGTGAGGTTTCGGGTTGTTACGACACTTTGAAGAAGGCCTATCTGATACAAAAAAGATCAGACCGATTCTTAAACAATATTTAGGGCTGCGACATGGCTCAGAAACAGAAATGTTGCTACAAATGTAAGAGGTTATTGGTCAACGAACCTTTGACGAGAACCTGTTTAGACAGCACTTCTTTTCTAAGCTTCCCTAACAGGTCCAGGATGTGCTTGCTTCATTTAAAAAGAACACTATACACGACCAGACTGCATCTACCGACTGGATTATGAAGATCACCTGAACCAGCAGAGACGGGGTTTGTTCCATTAAAGAAAAGCCTTAAACAATACAAGAGATATCGCAAACCTCTGCCTTACCCTGACTCGTTATCGTACCATTTATAGCAATGGTAGATGCTCCAACACTTCCGGAAGAAGTTCGTCACAAAAACAGCTTGTCTTTAGATTACGAGGGCAGATAATCCTGATTGGTGGTGTTACTAAAATAAATGTGGTAGGTCCTCTAGAAATCGCAGAAAGCCCTGACGTTTGTCAACATCCAAACCGTCCGACACGAAAACGTTTTGGGAAAATTCCACGCCGGTACACGTTAACGGAAACGGTAGCCGGAAAACATAGATGTCTGTAGTACAGCACTGATGTGATGGCGAAAGCTAGCTACCTTGTCGATACGTGCACTGAACTTAAGGTTCTTCCAGCAAATTTTAACGGCCGACTGCACGAACCGGTCTACAACTTACAGTCGGCAAACGGAAACTGATTGCCACACATGGCAAGCGATATTTGCATTTTTATGCGTTATGCAACATCCCAGAACCAGTAGCTTTGCCACGATCTTGAATGAACCGATTGCTTTATTTGCGCCCGCTTATTATTGTTTCACTAAGTTTTCAAGTATTTGGTGATGCCTAGTATGGGCTAGTATAGCCATTCGACTGCACTAATTATAGTCATTTTAATAGTTATTTGTGGATTTGTGGGTTTTAAAATTTGAGTGAGTGCATGCCTCAGGATAGTAGTGATCTCGGTTACCAACAGATGTTCCACTATCAGGCAGGAGTTAGTTTTTCTGCAATGTGGAGTCATAAAGTGATACTTAGAGTGCTAAGAGATGACTGTTTCACGAGTAACAAATAAGTCAGTCAGTTGGTAGTGTGTAAGAGGACAGAAATTAAAGAGTAAAGGGGAAGCAGAGATAATAATTGGGGAGACGATTATGTGGTACTGATAATCACGCTAACTTATGAGACATACTTCACATACTTCTGATCCAAATTGAAGATCCAAGGATGAGCATGAATTTGTCAAGCTGTGGTGCGTGCTACTTATATTGATATAAGTAGTATATAACGTGAATTAAAAGAACGTAATGTCTGGCAGCAGAAGATGGGGAAGATCAATAAAGGAAGAGCGAGAACACAATGGAATTTGTAAGAAATCGTATGAGCAATGAAATGTGAGACAATGGATTGATTTTTACAACAGCAACAGTCCGGTTTGATATGATGGAATGATATTTTGCAAATTAACGATTTACTATATGGTTTTTCTATTTTACCAAGTAACTCTGTAATTTCGTGCTAAATACAATTTGGTTGTCCTCACCTGTGTTCTCCTTCACTACAAAGCCACACTCAAAGGCATCAATTGATGGGGCTGTGGTCACTTTGGCTGGGAATACATCCCAAATGAGGGGAACTCTCGGTGAGAAAAAGTGGAAGCGCACTTGTGTGTTCGTTCCTTGACAAGCATTCTTTCGACAGTCGCCTGCAGCAGCGTGGTGATTATGTTTTAGTAATACAGTGTTTAGGTGATGTTTTATGCTCATTATGTTGTATGCCATTATCAACAAGGATAATTCCAGGAGCTGGAGTCTGCTCGTAAGATTTATTTTTCGGACCCATAGCCTACTTGGTTGTCCGTCTTTACACCTGATCTGGGAGCTTTATGTCTAGTGAAGAGAGAGGACGCAACAATATTGTAGACTTCAGGTTGGTGCTGTACGTAGGCTTTAAACAGTGTTAGATCAACTCCAGGGTGATCGCGTCAAGTTGCCTTTTAATAATGTGGAGGGTTGCGCTTACCTTGGCTGCATCTCTGGTGTTTGAGCTATCCGTTGTTGCAAGCCTGAGATCATGCTCTGAGGAGACAATCGAGAGAGGATTTCCATGGTAGGTGTAAGTGCTAATGAAGCAGTATTTATGATATGACACTCCGCCGGGGTAAGTTTCAACCCATTGTCTACTGCACATTCTTCTGTTGCTCTAAGGTCGTTTATATTATTATTATATCCCAATAAGAGTAATGAATAGTAACTGTTGGAATCTATTTCTGGACTAATACTATACGTATATTTTTGTCATATTAGTGTTAAGTGACTAAACTATTCATATATGTGCTCTTATCATAAGCTTTATTTTGACTTATGAACTATTATTGTAGGATTTACCATTCTTGAATTATGCTCTGTCCATTAATTACTACCTCTCACACTCACAGCCACATTTCGATAAATCTTGCACAAATATTGTTTCCGATTTTATGGTACGATATTGTCTGTTTAGTTGGTATACAAACCGAGTATGTCTGAAATAAAGGATTCATATTGCAGAAGCTGAGATTGGTTTTCTGGGCTAAATTGGCTGGGCTAGGCAGGGAGCAGGACCGGTAAGTACTACAGACTGCTCGTGCGGATTTTATGAGCCACTGGTTCGATCGATAAATCACTGTTCTCTAACTTTCGGTATCATCACGTTATACAATAACAGGGCACACACGCCATAAGTGAGTTCTCTACTCCTTTAACGGACTTCTAGATCTTTTCGTCGTCTGCACAGATCAGTGTTCTTGAGCAATTTTTATCTAACAGGTCTTTAAGAGAGATCAATAACATGAGCAGACCCTAGTTTGTTTCTTGTGAATCTCTTGACATTGAAACCTTTGGTGGTATTGGTCCCTGATCACTCGATCTTTGAAGCCGAATATAAAAATACTGGGAAGATTTACATTCATCACGTAACACTTGGAGAAGGTCAAAATTGTGAGCATGGTAGCACAGAATTAAACGGCATGGCTCGACCATGTAGACTTGGTTGCTCTATGTGACCTATCGCTTTTTTTAAATCTATAACTCCATTCCCATTAAAAGTGTGTCCTTCAGTAGTGCTAGACGTCATATTTTCCTGATTGTCACGATATGACGTGTCATTGTAAGCTTTGATTGATTTCCATGTAAGAGCTTATGTATTAGGCAGTCACGTCATAACAAATCTACAATTTTAGGATCTGGTTCATCATTACATTAACAGAGATAATTGTACTAAAAACGAATTAGGACATAAATGTTGACATATTCTCAGATAATATGTTCTAAATGGGTGGTAAAAATTAAACATACTAGCACCAAAACAACCATTCATAGTATTATAAGTCATTATTAGATCACGTTGTAATTTGCGAAAATATGGCAGGAACATTTCGGGATGTCCTAGCAAGTCTTTGTGAGATTGTTCAGTGAGAGCGTTGGCGGTTTTAGTCCATCATCGTTCAACACGTTGTAGCACACCCGGCTCATACCTAAAACAGGGACTCGCGGACTGGACCCTGCATTCTGAATGCGGTATCTTGAATTTCATGTAAAATACCCTGAACTATTCTTCATCTAATTAAGGAAATGACCTACGTATACCATGTATAGCCTCTAAGCCTCTAGTAGTGGCATTCTTACAGTAGCACTCAATTCTAAGTCCGTTGTAGCCTACAGCTCTTTGGTCTTTACATTTCTTTAAATTATACCACTTCACCCGTTATGTGTGTGATAAATAATATGTGTCATGCTGTGACTGGATGTCCAAACCTTAGTGTCACCAGTAAAATGTGGGAAACATAATTTCTCGACTTTTGGTAAGTCATTTACTTCAAGTAAACAACAGAATAGGGTCAAGGGGTTATACAATGTTGAATTCCATTCTCACAGTTTTCCGTGTTTACAAGGTTCCTATTAATCCTTTCTGTTGCTTCCTATGATTGAGAAAGTCATTTACTCGATTTCTGATTTCCTGGTGCATCCCAAATTATTTGAGCTTTAATTTTAAACTTTTGTGATAGACTTTATAGAAGGCTTTACCTAGATCAATAGAAATCTCACCTACCGGCCCCAGTTGATTCAGTTTTTGTAATGAGGTTTGTGAGGTGTGAAAGACCTTTCTCCAAACCATATTGTTTCCCGGCTAAAATTTCCCTTCATCACACAGTTCAGAATAGACATCGAAAAAATCTTTCCATTGATTTAATGGCTACAAACTACCTTAGTCTTTACCCAACGACTTACTAGCCGGACTGGTAATTTTGTCTTTTTAGTCCACTGTCAATTTAAACTTCTTTAGAGATATACCAAGCATTGTTGTACGAAGCATGGCGGTTATATTCATCGTGGCTCAAACGAATCCAGGAAGAATGTCACCAGTGTCACTGAGCCTATATGGTTTAAGATGCTGAAGTAATCGTATGTCAACTGTGTTCTCGGTATTTCGAATATCTATCAACAATGCACCACTGTTGTAATTAATGGTTGATCTCTTCCAACATCAGTAAAGAACACTACTAAAATATTTTAACAAGACTTCATCTTTGAAGTGAAACCTGATCATATACTGTATGAAAATTCTCAAATACTAGTGAAAAACAGCATGATTTCCGTCAGCTGATGACCGCAAAAATATATAACAGTAATATTTTTGGTTGCGTGAGTGCCCACTAAGTCTAACAGAGAGAACGGTTTGTTTTAATTCGCAACGTATGGGTTTAAATATATACTATACCTCTGCACACTCTATCACAGTCGTCAGGAGTGAAAAGAACTAATTGATAGACTGGCTACTTCAACCGGTGATATAAATCAGTCGTGGAAGGTATCGCAGCTACTTCGGAGTGAATTACTGTGTACCGCTTACCACGTCATTTTACCATTCGGGCAGAACAGAATATACATTATGTGAACAGAAACAGGCATCCTCCTCCGAGTGGATGACAATCTCAGTTTTCGAGTTGTTTGCAGCAACATGAGCAATTAATTTGGAGTATAGAGCGACAAGCACTAACCTGGAAAATCCTATAAAAAGAGCGGCAAATGAAGGATTAAGATTCATAAAAAACGTTTAAAACGTGATGTAATTAGGAATTAGATTTAAATGAACCCATATTAATTACAAATCACGAATCATAGGAAAAGAAAAATAAAAATATTGGGTTCAATCAGTCAGCAACAACGTAGAACTTCGTACGCACGTACATCAGTTCGAGTTGCCATACCACATTAGCACAGAAATGCAGTTGCCGATTCAAATCCCATAGTGGTAGGAGTAGTAAAAGTATAAGCAGTAATCGGGAAGATTAGGGTTTGAAGATGTTATTTAAGGAATAAAATCCAGTGAAATAAATTTAGAAAGAGAAAAAATAAGGGACGTGAATTCAGAAGATTGGAATTTGAGAAAACACAAAGAGTGGATGCACCTGCGCCATTGCAAACGATTTTCAGTCATGTCATTCAGGGTCTCTAACCATCGGTTGCTACCATCTCGCGGTCCCCAACCAGGTAAGTCTACACCTACCAACATGGTTCAGTCCACTTGTCAGTGACTTCATGGACTTGTGCCATATTTTGGTCTGGCCGCTTTCTTCCAATCTACTCCTATACAACAAAACATCGCACATAGAGGCAGTCGGTGGTTGGGCATACGTAACACATGTCCCAGCAATCTCAAATGATGAAGTTTCACTACGTCATCAATTGATTTTCCATCCTTACCCAAGTACCCGTTTCTTAACAACTGCATTACCTACTCGATGGTCTCAGGATATACGAGCAATATTTCGAAGACACCTATGATCAAATACTAGTAACCTACGGATATCCTCTACTCTTATCGGCCATGTTTCACTGCCATAAAGTAGGACGGAACGAACTGCTGCTCAGTAAACACGTCCTTTGGTTGATAGACGGATATCTCGCGTACGCCATAAACGACGCAAGTTGGTAAAAGCTAGTCGAGCCTTCTGTATCCGTGCTGAGATTTCGTCACACACCAAACCACGAGGGCTGATGAGACTTCCAAGATAAGTGAAGCGATCGACACGCTCAATTACTTCACTCCCTATCATTAGTTCGGGTGTCGATGTAACCCAATCCTGAAGCAACATTTTGCATTTCGAGGGGGAGAATCGCATCCCGAACATGCTTGGATTGTTGCTTGGAGTGGTCAGAAGACTCTGCATTTTGTCAGCGTCTTCAGCAAATAAAACTATGTCATCAGCATATTCTTAGTCAACAAGTGAACCTCCCGGTAGAAGTTCAACCCCTGGAAATTTAGATGAGGAGAGTGTTATCTCTAAAAGTACGTCTACCACAAAGTTAAACAAGAATGGGGAGAGTGGTTAGCCCTGACGAACACCACTTGAAGTAATCAATTCTGATGACAGTGAGAGACTTTAACAAATAGATTGAGAGTAACTTGAGAATAGCAAATAGTATATATAGTAGCCAATAGACCAAATAAAATCATATGATAAAAGGGATGTCAACATACACATAACATGGTTACTCAATAGTTCTCTGGTAGAAATATATGTAATAATATTTTATAGCAGTTACCATTCAATAATTCTTCGTTAGGAAATAACACCTCCTCTTCTCTTACAGATTGGACGTTCAAATCCTGACACCATCCTCTCCCACGAAATAGTGTTGGATCTTAATATCCTCAAGTTGCAAACAATATGGCTTTATTTAAAACATAATTCTCATATTGACTAGTGGATCTATTAAGACTGACTTTGTAGATTTACGGTCTACTTCGTTTTTAGTACAGCTTAATAATATATCTAATCCTAAAATTGTAGATTTATCATGTTGTAACTGCCTAAGGTATAAGATCTTACGCAGAAGTCACATCACTGTCTACATCGGTTCATATCGTAACAGTTACCAATTTATGATGGAGAACATATTCAGGCTGGAGATAGAACAATACATTTAATATCAGTAAAAACAAGTCATACAGAATGATCACACCTGAAAGGCCAACCCATGCCACCCGATGATTTTAATTTTGAATTAATGTTAGCACGTCTATCACTATTGACCTCCTCTTAGTGTTACATGTTGATATTCTTTTTTCCCAGTTATCTTACGTTCAGCTTTGAGGATTGTGGTTAGGATCCGATGCCAGTACGACTTCATGGTGATGTTAGATAACATTTGATATGGGGTCATCTGAACTATTATAACGTTTGAATTCACTTTGAACTTGTGTTTCACAATAACCAAGTTTTCCATCGGAAACAATTACACTATGAGGACAACTGACATTTGATGTGATATTATTAAGATTTGATACATATGAAATATTTTCATCAAATTTATTAAAAACATCATTGGAGAACTATGAATCATTAGAAAAAAATCAGCACCAGATTTCCGACCATGATTTGTTTCATTCAACATATTCTTTTCAGTTCTGCAAGGATTTCCATCGAAAATATGTGAATCATTAGGAAAACCAATATCTGGTATAATAACATGAGAAATCTGATAGGAGGTTGATTAATTGAAAGCTTTTGTCTTACAAAAATTTTGAATTTTCGTTTGGTACACTTGCATATAGTGTGTTGCTTCAATTAATTTTTGAATACGAATTCCTTCTACTTTCTCAATAAATGTCGCGTCTAACATGAGTTTGTTTTTTCTAGAGTTTGGCTTTAGAGTTCTGCAATGCCAATAGGGCTGTTTTTGACTATGAAACCAGAGCTTCATTTGCAAAATCTGTTTCTTTGTGGTCTGGTACTGCTACAACTTCATTCGCACTTAACTAAACATCGTCTCACTGTGAGGTGTACATGTAAATCACTGACATAGATGATCTGTATCGAATGACTGGAGGCCTAATTTGGTTAGATATTGACGAAGGTTGCTTCTGAAGGTTCGAGTTGAAGTGATGGACATCATAAAAAAATGTTTTTCTAGCTGTGGCATCATAAACTATCGTTTGTTTTCAGTCCCCATACTGATCCTTTATTTATTAACCTGTCTTTTAAAGTATTGATCATCAACATTGATGGTTTTTGTCGAGTGATTGCGGGGCCAATCGAGTTAGACGGGAATGGTGTAACCAACAGATAACGTTGAAGTCACACCTCGCGGTTGCCACCTAGTGTGGACTGCCCCTTCGCTGTATCACGATACTATGGATGCTTTGAAGACTGTACAACACAAAAGACGTTATTACAGGAATATATTATTAAAAGTAGGTTCAAGTGAAAATGTGATCACAACCGCATGTACCATTTCATGGCATACGATTGTCCTTGGTCCTGACAGGAATCGATGATATGTCCGATATTCAGTGATCCAGCTGCCGGATGATTTGGTTAGCGCTCAGTGACATTTCACTGACCCTACAACCCTCTTTTATTACCACAGTCGAAAGGGACACATTTACATCATGTAAATTCAAATTATGATGTCAGTAAAAATAATTTTTATCCTTGAGACAGTTTGATTATAATCCAAATGTACTTTGTTTGCTGTGGTAGTGTGATAGACAGCTTTCATAGGAAAGTTTGGATTAGTGGAAAGAGTCAGTGAAAAGCACTAAGCTGACGACTCTATCAGCACAAAGAATAGCCTTCACTCAATTTTCAGATCAATTAACAAAAACTAGTGACAGTAGGATAAAAAGATGAAAGCGGTAGCTAATGAGAAAATTTTGAATATGTTACAATCCATCAGTTTCAAGTTCGCGGCATTGGTTGTTCAAGGTGATTCACTGGCGTTGGTTTACTTTGCGAAACCTCGGATATGTCGTTGATATTGTAAGCAGTTCCCTGAGTTTCTTCATTATCTGAGAATAGATCAATTACTTTTGTTTTGTCTAAACTTTCTCGAAAACCTTTGGATATTTTGTATGCATTTTACTCTTTACCCAATCAACCAATAAAGGGGAGACGTACCAAAATGTCTGCTTTTTCGTCTGTCGGGGGGAAATGATGTGGATTTCCCCTTTTCGTCGCTCTGTCGCTCAAATGTCTCTGGATTGTCTACATTTCGCCTAAATATCCGCTGAATTGTCTATTTTTCACCGAAATATACGTCGAATTGTCTACTTTTAGCTTAACTTTAGGCTGAATTGTCTACTTTTGTTCCAACTTTTAGAACACCATTGGCATAGCCCTAAGGGTCTCCTATGTTCGCCTTTATCCCCACAACGAACCACACTAAAACTGCAATCCACGGGAAAAATGGTATGTGCTTAAATAAATTTATTGAAAATGAAAAGCGTGTTATTGTACAACACTACAGCAGAAGCTTGAGCATCAGTCGTTATGCATTTTCATTGTAATTGCCGATTCGTTGTTATTTGAAAAGATCTCCAAAAGAATAAACAGGTGGTGTATTATTAATAAGGCATGTGTATTGAATCGCAAGTTCACTGACAATCAAACACAATTTCTCAATACTTAAATAGTTTCCCATGTAAGTAAGGAAGTAGGCTCATTTACAAAATAATGTTTATTGAAAAATGAATAGAACATAAAATACACTTCGCGGATTAATGCTTATTGAGAACTAAAATAATCTTCCTGTGGATTCTGAAGTGTAAAGAACTAAAGAAGTTACATCGATATCTGAATGACATGCTTTGGCACAGCCAGATACTTGAAGCTTCACTTACGGTTATGTTCGTTGACACTGTTGCCTGTGACTATAAAACAGTAGGGAAGTTATCACTTTCAATTAGTACATACCTGTTCTTGTTTCCTATTACGCTCTGACATCGTGAAAATCACCTTGTGTCGCGATATCTTACAGTTTCGCCAGGTCTTTTCCGTTGACAAACGATGACAAAAAGCGATTTGTTAATGCACCTGAAGTTTAAATAATAGTTATATGTTACTTCGTATACAGCCGTAAAACCGGCATTTCTGAAGTGCTCGTTTTGAAGAAGTGCCAAGTAGTGTGAAATTACTGGCAACCTCAGGTGTCATGAGGTACAACAAAACATATCGCATTGAGGTTTTATGATCATTATCCATTAACCTTGTTACCATGGACATCTGGAATACGAACAACTTATAAAATTAATGTTGTTGACTTACAAATCTGTCCCTAGTTTCTTTCTGCTGCAAACCAGTGTCCAGCATCTGCAGTTCCTCTTCAGATGATAAAGGGAACTGCTGAATTGATAGTCCGTAGTCAAATTGATGCGGATGTTCGCGTTCACTGAACTTCGCTAGTAGCAGCTTTATATTTGTACTCAAGTCAATAATAGCTGACGACATGTTCTGCACCATTATATACAACTTATCAAATCTGATAAACTTCACGTGATCGTACAGGTGGCTTACTGGGCCGCTGAAGCACAGCCTACATGCTTAGATTCTAACGTTGACGGTGATGTATCTAATTGTGTCGAACTACTTCACTAACATCTAAATGGTAATGAAATGTACTTGGAAATTGGCGAGACAACTTTGCCAAACAAACGAAGTTTCGGATATTGTACGTGGCTATTTCCAGCCTGCATCTCGGCAACATCCATGTCTACTGAATTGTAAAGAAATCCTTCTTTACGCTTCAATACACCTCTAGGAAATGTTAGTAAGATTATTGTACTGACCTCTTGGGCTTCTCAGTGTTGAGTGGCAAGGTGTTTTTACGATGAAGCTCCAGTATTTGGAGGGAAACTAACATATCCTTTGCAGACTGCAGAGAATCTATAGTAAATTATAGTTTCTATGTTTGGTACTCACCGATTTCGTGAATTACTTTACATTTCAGAACTGACCAATTGTCATCTGATCGGTCGCAGTTTTGGAGGTGGATATCGACCAGCTCCGTTGGAAAAAGGCAAAGTTTTTTGCCAACAATCCACTGCTTGGCTGCTATCATTAGTTGTTTCTTGCTAGGAACGTCAACAATGACGTATTGTTTGTTAGCGGGCTAAACGTAACATAAAATGTAATGAAATGGTTTATTATCATGAATTAAGCACAAATGAAGCAAAATACATTCACATAAAAGTATACAACAATGGGACTATAACTAAATAATTCATACAACTAATGATTATACATTTAGAGTCAATGTCCTTAACCGATACCCATGTGTATTCATGGCTAACTACGGAGCATATAATCATTCCTATATCACTAGATGGGAAATGATCTTCGAAGTAATTGCGTGGGTCAGTGAAAGACCTAAATTTTAGTAGTCCATCGTCCCCTATATCAGCGACTAAACCAGGTTGTCCGTTTACTACTACAACATTATCAGGCTTAAATGAAGTTAATTTACAATTCTTAAACATAATTACTTGTTTATTGGAGACCTCCTTAGCGACTATTGGGGTAGTATTAGTTAGACAGCTAACCTGTAGCCTATCGCAGGACATCTCAGTATAACGCTGAGCTGCTCGTTCAGCAACAGCATACCCGCCATGCACAGATTTCTTTGTCTCATGTAAGACTTGAATGGAAAGGCTGAAAAACTATCTAAAGGTCCATGTGCACGAACGTCGTCAGGAAGGTGCTGTAACAAATGAACATTGTAAATTAAGTTTTCATACCCATAACACCATTCGTATTTCTTAAGAAAGTTTCGTAAGTTCCTTCTGACGGATTCTACATCAGTGACCAAACCAGGCTTTCCGTGTACTAGTACAACGTTATCCTGCTAAAATGAAGTTATTTTAGTATTCTTATGCATAATTACTTGTTTGCGTGAGTCACCTTTACCGGTTATTAGGGTACTATTAGTCGAAATGCTCGCTTAAAGCCCATTACAGAAACACATTTTTTCCGCATAACTCTGAGCTGCTTGCTTAGCAACGGCATACATTCTGTTCACTGATTTCTTAATTTGTCTCATATAAGACTCGAATAGGGAATCTGAACAACTCTTTCAAGCTCCGTGTGCACGGAAATTGCCAGGAAGGTACTGCAACAAACTAAGTTTTCAGATCCATAACACTATTCATATTCCTTAGGAATGTCTTTTAAATCAATTCCGACGGATTCCTTAACGCTATTATGTAATTTTCGATTTTCTAGTAAGTAAACCGAAGAAACAATCGATACTCTGAAGCTTTCCATACTGATATCAAGTCTAGTGTACGGCATTTACGCTAAAAGTCGGAGGGAGTACTTACCACGCAACTAGATATTAACTTTAAATATGTACTGTTTTTAACGTAGATTGCAGTTTTTGTGTGGTGTTATGGGAGTAAAGGCGTCTGGGGTTATGCCGAATGTGTGTTAAATGTTGAATCAAAATTAGATAAATCGGCGTGTATTTGGCGAAAAGTAGACAATTTAGCGTATGTTTAGGCGAGAGTAGACAATTCAGCGACATAAACTGTAAAATCCGCATTGTTCTCCCCGATTAGGTAAAAAGTAGACATTTTGGCGCGTTTCCCCTTTGTTGGTTGATTGGGTGCTTTCTGACTGATGTACACTAAATCGCTATGTACACTCCAAGTAAATGTATGGTATCAAAATTCATGAGTGATGTGACATTACCTATCCTTTGTTTCACATAACGAAGGGGGCTGAAAGAATGTGTGTACACCCAATATATCTTCGTTGTCGAAGATCGTCCTCTGAAATCGGTTTTTATCTTAATCTCCCTATTTTGGAGAAACTTTGGTAAATTTTTGGGTTTTCCTAAAATTCGTGAGAAGTTTGGTAGTTTTCTCCAAATTTATGGGGAAAACCCCAAAGTGTTATAAGTTTCTGAGGGAATATTTGGGAAAATCCATAATTTCTCCAAAATGTTTGGGATTTTCCCCAGACCTGCTGAAAGTTTGGGGGTTTTGTGCCGTTTCCCCAAAGTTTACTATTCTGGCTTCCCCAAACTTTCCTGAAAATGGACAAAATTGTCCTCAAAATAGGGAGATTGGGATACTCCATCATCAACATAAGTGTAGGCAAATCGTCTGTGAACTAGAACTTTAATATATATAAGTATGAAGACTACTACCTAAGTATCGTAAATATTTGCAGTTCTTTTACTGAGTTGATTTGATAGGTTGCATTTTAATCATTTAAATGTTAACGTGAAGGCTTCAGTTTGATAAATTTCTCCTATAAAGAAAAACAAAAATTTAACCAAACATTCCCTGTACTGTCAACACATTTTACGTGTCTTCCTTGTTCATTTTGTGAAATAGCCTTTCGATTGTTCAAGATGATATATATATAATTTTTATTCCTGAAATCTATGTTAACGATCTAGTGATTTAGAATGGTTGACTCAGTAAAAAGATAGTGATTGTCTATTGTAGCTTGTTTATTTATTTACACTCATAGATATTGGTACAAAGGGGCACCGAATACAGGTCACTAAATCTGTGTTAGCTGTGACACTACCTGGATGCCCAGACCGAAGCAGATGATTTTCTAAGGGCGTTACCCCCGGAGCCTTCGACCTAAAAGTATGATCCACAAGGCAGTGGAGCAACGTCTGGAGACTCAGTTCCATGGTATCCGGTGACCAATAATAGGTTCACACGCCATTTTTTCCTCAGAATCCTGAAATCTATGTGTACCATTGGTTTAGAATCAGGGTTTCCCAACTTCCTTAGGTGAATCCACCAACCCGGTTAAAGCGTCGGACATTGGCTTTTCGTCCTCTCAATTTCGTAAACAACACCTCTGGTGCTAGAAGGCAATTTGTAGAACTTCCCTGGCAGTAACTGTGTACGCGTGGCCATGTGAGAGCATTTGGAGAGGGAGATCTGACTCTCCCCACTCACGGCCATATCAGGACATTTAAAGGGGCTACATTTTTTAAAATCACTTTTCAGCTTATATCAACTTGTTATTGAAAATCTGTAAAGACTTATAAGGTTGCTCAAATGAAACTAATTTGTGTTTATTTTTCACCGATTTTATTGTAGATAATGACGATACATTGATAATATCCAATGTTCTGCTTTCTCTCTCCCTTTTGCCTTTCCATCTATCTTCCAACTTTTAAAGTAGAAAATATTGAACAGTTCGTTTCATTACTTCCTTACTTTCTTTGTTTATCTATAAAGAAATGAATTTTTGTCTTCTCATTTATTTATCCTTCTGGTTACATTCCACCTATTGTCTAGCTCAGGATGAACAGAATTTGTTCTATCAGTTATACAATTTATTTACTGGTAATCAAACATTAACTAATATTATACCATCCAGTTGGTTAGATTATCTTATTAGTTTGCCTGGATCTGGATATTTCATCGCATTTGTTTATTGGTTACGTCATCCACTTCTTTTATGTTTTCTACTTCCATTTTTATTAATCTTTTTTATTTATTTCACTGTCATTTTACTTCATTTATACCATTTACGTTTTTGGTTACGTCGTCATTTAAATCGTTTATTGTCCAAGTTCAGACAGTCGTCAACTTCACCATCAATATCTATATCATCTACTAGTCACATATATTTAGATTCACTAGCAGAATTATTACGTCGTATTGTTGCTGCTGTATGGGATGCCCATGGACGTATATTTCACGGTTATGAAGTAATTGGTATGGAGAAATTACCACCAAATGGACCAGCTTATTTAGTTTATTATCATGGAACATGTCCATTTGATGCATATTATTTTACATCGAGATATTGTATTGAAAGAGATAGGTAAGAAATTCCTTTCATAAGTTTTGTTTTCTTTTGTCTCATGGATTGGGATCAGTTCATCCAGTCAAATGTAACGTAGAATCTGTTACATGTGAGCGTTGAATCAAGTTGCTACACCACGCCATCATATCAGAGTAAAACTTTAAACACTTAGGAGACTTTTGAAAACTACCTAGTGACGAAAACCATCAATTATGCTAATCTTCACTAAACCCATCAACCGAACTGTAGTCTTATCTTCACTCGTAATTGACTTTGAGACGAGTCCCAGCGGAAATTTGTGTCTGCTGCAGTTCCGGCATGTTAAAAATAACATAGTGATCACGTACAACCTTTGCGCTGTTAAACATTGTTTGAAGTTGGAAATTTAGATCATTAAATTTCAGCTTATTGATTATGACTCTAAGTGCTCTATATGACCTCTGAATTTCTTGAGTTCAACCCTTAGTGGTGTTGTGGCGGAGAATGCTAAGCTCCGTCATAGGACGAGACAAATGTTCAGTGCTTTCTGGTTTTCAGCCGTTGTTTAACTAATATCTGTCGGTAATTTCGAACTACAAAGTTCAACAATTTCCAAAAGTACCCTATGCTAAAAGTATTTTTAAAATATATTCTAATGTATTTCACTTGTAAACGCTGGCATTTTTAGTTTCATAATATGAATTCTCTTACAAGTACTCAGGTATATCTGGAACTAAAGACGACGAGATTGAAAAGTCGAATGCTTTTCATCGAACCCATTTTGAACATTCTGTAAGTACTTGTAGGTGGTATTCATGCCTTCGAAGTATCAGCTGAGGTCAATTCGTGACATTTATCATGTACAGACTAAACTAATCTCCACAAAAAATTGTATATATATTTCTACTGAATCGCTTGAAATTATGTTATAACCTATGGCTTTTTGGGGAATACAATCAGTTATTTTACATATAAATCAGTCAATTAATTGCATTCCACTATTAGTCGAGTGAAAACGGTGAATGATTTCGTTTGAAGATGGTTAAGACTTGTACTGTTTATGTTCATCAACATATCACCTGAACTGATGGCTGCTGTAGGAGCACGTTGGGGGAAAGTCAGCGACTGCAAAACCGAGACATGGCATTATTTCATGAAGACACTGACAACTGGATTGAGCCATGTTGGTAGTTGCATACTATGTAATTGTAGTCTATGTGATTATTGTGACCAATGGTTAGGGGCTTTGGGTGATACATGACTTTGAATCGTCCTTTGGTTTTTCAATTCTCTATAAAGTTTTATTTTATTTCACTAATTTATGTTTTCTCTAATCGTATCTTCGATGCCTGATATTTTCTATAACTACGACTACCACTTATAGATTCGCCCTGACGATTTCATCTCATTGTTCCTATGGAATATGACAACTTGATCTGATGTACATATTTGCCAGGCTCTACGTTAATAATGATTAACTATAGAACGGTAATAGTTAGGACACTTTACATTTATTCGAATGCTAATCTAATAATTATTTCGGTTTGTAAAATCTAATAGTAGTATCGGCAGACCTCATATGTAAAATTTAGATATAATGTTGGTATTTCCATACCCTAGCGTGCCGCTCCAAGTCAAACATAGTTGATGAACCCAGTAGGCTCTTCTTGAGAAAAGCAATCATGGAAGCAGGGCGATATTACCGGGGCGCATTAGTTTTTGCAGATTTTTGTGTCCCTGGTTTTACTTATTGTCCAGTGATGATAGACCATCTATGTTACACATAGCAATGATTGGTAATTCTTTTTGAAGTTGGTAATTTTTTGTTGCGTCCAGGATATGAATATTCATCTAGGTCATTGTTTATTCTTGATATTGTATTTCCGGTTCTTCTAGGTGCTCGAATTTCTTGAGGGTTTTGGTTTAGTTGATTTGATTTGAAATGGCATGAGTTGATGTGTCTTTTGAGCCATCCTTCATTTTTGTAGGTCTTTGTACAATCTCCTAGAGGACATTTATACTCCCCCTGAGGCATGAAGTCTGTTTTTTTTCTCGTTGCTGGTCATATCTGTTATACCTATTGTGGCAAATAGTCGCTTACAGTTACTGTCTCCGCATTTTTATATCAGGTTTTGCTTGCCGACTATTTTCAGATTATAGTCACGTAGATTTATGAGTTTTGTTGACCATTTTTGAGGGAGTTTTTCATCAAATCGGTCCAGGTCATGTGTTAATTGTCGTAGCTGGCTTTTACTATATGCTGGTCTTCTGTTGTGTCTTATTATTTGTTTGGCTGTTTAAAGACCACATCATTAGGCTATTTGATCTTTTATGTGCTGCACTCCCCAGTTCCAGTCTGTTTTGTAGTATTGCTAGGTTAAGGAGGTCTATGCGTTCTTGTAGTTCATTAGATGTAAGTGGTCTTTTATCATTGATAACCAAAATCATCCAATGAGTAGTATTGAAGACTGCTTTTAGTCTCGTCACTACGAATGTGGTGTATGCTACTTATGTTTGCAGACTTTAGTAGTATATAACACCAACTAGAAGTGAAATACCTGCAAATAGGAGGTTGAGAAGATTAAAATGAAGCGAAGAAATAAGGAAACTAAAAGCAATCAAAATCACAACAGGAATAAAGAAACAATGAAGTATTTAATGTATAGTTTTCATGTTTTTTGAAGGCATTTTGTAATTATGCATAAAACAATAAGTTGGTTTTCTCCATCTGAGTATCCGTAACCCATAGGTTAAGGTAGGGGTTATTGAAGCCAGTCCATCTGGACCAGCTGCCCTTCCTCGTTTCAGATTAACTATAGCCTTTTGAACTTCAGCAAGAGTTGGGGGACCTACTTCAATGTTCCATTCACACTGTCTGGGAATGGAGGGTAGTTGTAGAGTAGCTGAAGGCCAGTTGAACTGTTCTCTGAAATGTTCCGCCTATCGTTCTAAACGTCTGGACTGGGAGCAGATGAGAGTATCGTCTTTTTCCGATATAATCTCACTTACACTTGACTTATTAATTCCAGTTTCTTTTATTAGTCTGTAAAGCTGTCTTGTGTTCCCTATAGTCGCCGCCTTTTCCATCTATTTTGCTTTCATTGCCCACCACTGCTCACGGTCGTTTCTTAGACTTTTTCTTAACCTAGATCTGATTTGTTGTCGCTCTTCATCATGTTCGGAACCTGGTGGGACGAGTTTGCGAGAATCCATCAGTGTGATAGACTTTGAAGAAATCCACTGGTTCTTTGAAACTCTGTGGTTTAAGTCGCTAATAGATGTCACCGCTGCTTCCACAGCTGCTTGTATATCTTTCCAAGCAACATCTGGGTCAGTCTCGTCTTCAGAACTACCTAATCGTGACCTCAGTTGTTCCTGGAACCTACTTTTGGTTTCCACGCTACTCAGTTCGGTTCTAATGGGTCTTTTTACTGTGGCTTTTTTGCGTCCAGTTAGGCGCAAGCAGATGCGTGCCCGTATTAGGGCGTGGTCGGAGTCCAAGCAGGTACTCCAGAATGAGCGATAATCTTCTACCGACCCTCTCCAACGATGACTGATGGCAATATGGTCTATTTGAGTCCATCGTTGGTTTGGTGTAGGGGGTCGCCATGTTAGACGATGTCTTTCCTTATGCTTAAAATTTGTGTTTGCTAAAAATAAGCGATTGTCTGAACACAGTTGCAGCAGACGATCACCATTATCTGTTCGCTGTGTCGGAATGCTAAAATATCCACCTAAATGCCTTTCTGTTTGGTTTAAGTTACCTATCTGAGCATTAAAGTCACCCCCTATGAGTACTATGTCTGAGCGTTTAGCTTTCTGACTGATTGCTAATATTTGTGCAACATAGTATTGGTCTTATTTCAATAAATGTTGTTTTAGCTTTACCAATGTTGGTTTGGATTGCTTCATCAGGAGTTCCATCGCTTCTTAGCACTGATCCTAGATGGTTGAATGTAGTTACCTCTTCGAGTTTATGGTTGTTGATGGCTATTTTAAGTGAATTGCTTTGTTAGTTCATTACCATGACTTTGGTTTTGTCATAGGATATTTTTATTCCTAGCTTTGTTAGGTGATTTTAGAGGGAAGTGGGGAGTTTTGGTCGTTTCTTCAGTGGCTGTAGTTATTTGACATAGGTCATCAGCAAATTCCACGTACGATAATGTTCAGGTTGTATTGTTTTCGTCGGCCAGGTCAAGGCCAATTGGTATCTTATCTGTTGTTGAATTTAGAATTTCTTGAAAGGCGATATGGAAGAGAGGCGGGACTCCTTAATTCCCTTTTGTACGCTTCTGTACATAGTGAAGTGTAGTTGTGTACCTTTTTTGCAACCATTATGTTCACCTAACAGCTGGGTGATGTTTCGGTTGATATTGTTTGAGGGACATAGTTTTGTAATGTATCTAGAATCATTTTCTTTGGTAATAAGTTGAAAGCTTTGGTGAGGTCAATGGAAGTCAGTATTAGTTCTTGGTTGGTATATAATTCACCTTGTATTATGTCTGATTGCTGTGATTGCATGTGTAATCGAAAAACGTTTTAGAACTCTGAATTGATTTGGAGGGAGGTTTTGTTCCGTTAAAGCTTTTAGTCTCTCGCCGATCATTCCAGCATATACTTTTCCTATCGTATCGAGTAGGAATATACTTCGATAGTTGTTGGAGTTATTGCATGATCCTTTGTTTTTGTATATTCTGATGACATTTGTGTCTAACCAATGAATTGGGATTTCGTTGGGGTTTTTCCCTATGTTATCCATTATTTACAGTAGGATTGTTTTTAATTTCAGTCCTCCAAATTTAATCATTTCTGATGTTATACTATTGTGGCCGGGGGCCTTATGGTTTTTCATTCGACATATAGAATGTTCTAATTCAACCGTAGTTAGGAGAGATTCGGTTCTTCGGTTTGTTTGACTTCGATTCTTCATGAAGGTGGAAGTTTTAGAGTTAAATAACGTTTGATAGTGTTGTAGAAGTTTATTGTTGTTTTACAACTGGTGTATGATTGATTTTGAATGGTATCCAATACTTCTATAAGTAGTTTGTATGTTTGATGCTGTTCGTTTCCCTGATAAAGAGTATTTAGTTTATCCATTTTGCCTGGAACACTTGTTCCCTCAGGTCTAATCATACTTCCTACTTCGGTTTGGGCGTCCGGGCGGTATCACGGCCCTCTCAAAAATCATTTGGTTTGTGCGGCGCTTATGTGTTTGATGCCTCATTGTACCAATGTTTATATATTAAATAAATAAATAAATAAATAAATCTTACCATATCGGGCAGGTTGGTAAAATTAAATGAAGCGACTTAAGGTCCGAGAGGGAAGTTGTACTGCTGATTGTAGAGGGCTGTGACAGTAGTAAGTTGTTTCCGTCAGACACCTAACATCTGCAGTGGAACTACCTCCTCACAACGGGAAGAAAGAGTCAAAAATGCCTTCAAGGCTTAAGTTAGCTGTGTGACTAAATTTCACAATTTTATATACATATAATTCATCAACTAGGTGTATAATGTCGTAACTTGTTAAACCTTTTTTGTTTTTAAAAACTTATTTCATGTGTTTATGTATATTTATGAATTTCTACAGATTTCCTGTTCCTGTTGTAGACAGATTTTTATTTCGTGTACCTGGACTTGGACGTTTATTAGAAACAGTCGGTGCAATTAAAGGTTCTGTTGATGAATGTGTCGCTCATCTGCAACCAGGTCATATTCTCAAAAGTAAGTTACGCTATAATGTTTTCGTTAATTTAATTATGTGATACGATTACACTTAGTTGGGATGTGACTATCGTAACCAATGGTTGGAGACTCTGGGTGACATGACTCAGAATCGACCACAATGTCCTAGGTGTATACACTCTCTGTCTTCCCTTAAACTATGAGATTAAATTCGATTCATATCTTTCGTTCCACCAACTAATTTTTTTTCCTGTACTATATCCTTATATACAATCTTTCTTTTATATATTATCACCATTGAAATAACTACTTCTATGAATTTGGTGTTCATCTTGTTGTGGTAATGAGGTATGGCAACTTGAACCGATGCATATATGTGTTTGGTCCTTCGTTGAAGTTGACTTACACTCAGTAATCCAACTGGTCGATCGATGATTAGATCTGAACCAAAAACGAGTTTGTTAACACAAAGTAAAAAGGGTGAAAAATCGGAGTAACTCAATTCATTCTGTAAATATTTGTGTACTTGGCTTTGAGTCATACAGAGCAAGAAAGCTACTAACGCTATCCGATTGCTCAAATCAAAATAGGTAATGTAATGTTCGAACCATTGACTTAGTAGTCGAAAGTCAGACATTTTAATCACTGAACCACCGCTCCATTCAGATGTCTGTTTGCACTCTTTAAGCAGTTACTAGTCTATTAACTTGGACATATTGACTTGATGATATTTTCATATTCTCATTTTGATCGTTCATATTATTTTGTTGCCCATAGAAAACGATCTTTGAAGAAGGCAAAGAATAGTTTTATGGGTTGTTATATCTTATCACATATACCTTTTTCAGGATTGGTTAAATATGGTGAAACCATCCAGTGAGTATTACTATTGATGTTAGGTGTAGAGTAATCAATAGAGACAAGATATTATCAGTGTATACAGTTAGCTAACCACTGAGCTGTTTCAATAAGTCCAAACTTCCTGTTTGGACTTGTGACGTAATAAATAATTGAAGAAATTGAGTAGTAGTATGATTTAAAATCAACCACAGTAACTCTATTACATTCATTCGTCATCTTTTTCCAAATAATGAGTTATATTTCTCTTTCCAACTGTACCTCTCATGTTTAGACTTCCATTGTAATTGAAATTAGTTTCTCTTCGGGTATGGTGATCTGATGTGTGGCAATTTGAACTAATATACATCCGTGCTAGATTCTATTTTGTTAATGACATGGTAACAGTCCATTAGGTTATTGATTGTTAGAATTAGCCGTTTTAGTAGATCTAGTCTATCTCATTTAGGTCCGTGCCACAACCGCGATCAGTGGTTACAGACGTTGGGTGATAGGGCTCAGAATTGGGTGTATTTATACCGATACACTCACTATTTATCTTCTGAATCGTCATTCTCAGAAGTTATCCATATACACCTTTTACTTCTGTCTTCTCAAGCCATACTATCATTGTTTATTCTTCCTCTTTATCATTGCTACTAAATTATTTTGACTCCTTCGCTATTCATTGCATTAATTTAATATCATCGTGCTTATATGGTCTTTTAACGTTACTTGATCTAGCATAGATTTGTGATAGGCTTACATTGATAGACACTAATTGACAATAGATAGAAATGGTGAATCGGTTATAAATATTCCTCAACTCAAGTGATCGGAATGGATGTGTGTTACGCATACACAATTACCGTCTACTTTTACTCATATTATACTGACTATTATAAAGGTTTGTTGATAAAAAGGATAAGTGTCTGAATCACGACCTTTCACCAGTTTGTCTTGTCAATGAGAGTACTTTACACTCACGATTTCTCACAGTAACACATCATATAGTCTGATTTGTAAAATGTTCTGATGAGTAAAGTATGTGATATTTTTATATAACTAAGTAACAGGGAAGTCCTGAGTTCAATTGTGTGGAAAATCGTAAACGCGTTCTGTTGAGTAATTGTAATGTAACCTCCAAATTTCAATCCATAAATATTGGTTGTTTGGATCGAAAGATGTTTGGTTTGAGTCACAAAGTGAACATCAGCTCTGGGATGCAGGTACATCCAGCTAACGAGTGCCAAGCAGGACTAAGTGCACATCTTGGATTCCCTTACTAGCCACCATCCGTATCTGATTGAGTAACTCTCTACTGTTAAGATCGTTTACTAATGACATCCCCATTAGTAATAATATTCAATTTGCCTTCAAAAAACTGAACTAATTACTTTTTTGCTAAGGAGTTGGAGGTGTTCGATAGGGAACTCTGTTAGACCTAGGTTTTGTGATAATTTAGACTGGTTAGCCCGAGTGATTAAAATGATACCGTCCCAGATTATGAAACTGAACCTATCATGGGACAGTTTGCTGGAGGTTACAGACAAGCTCTACTAAGAACTACTCACTAGCTCGAAACCTAGATCCACGGTATCCTACTGATTAATTTCGACTACCTAATTCCTCTGCTTAGTGAATACAATGTTAAGTAATTTGAACTATTAACCAGTACACTACAACTAAAAAGGACTAGACAAACGTGAAATTCACTTGGTATTGTTTGTTCGAATCTTCTCATTGATGTTTAGGACTGCGATTGATCAGTCTCTTATTGGCATGTGTGCATATTGCGTCTTGCCTCGATATAACCTTAATTCACAAGTATTATAAGCAAAGATGGATAGTGGCTATCAGTGGAATCAAGATGCGCGTTTCGTTCTATTTGGAACTCATCAGCTGAATGAACCTGCATCTCAGATTTGATGTCCACTCTGGGATTCAAGTAAACAATATCAAGTGAATTTAGATTTCACCCTATTGCACAAGCAAGTGGCTATCAGGACTCGGTAGCTAATTAGATAACGCTATGGTGTTTGAAGTGAACGGTACTGGGTTCGAGTCCCAGAGTGAACACCGACTCGGAGATGCAGGCACACCCAGATGACGAGTCTCGAATAGGACGAAACGCGCGTCCTGGATTCCACTGCTAGCCACTATTCATCTTTGCTTATAAACATGAAGTTGTTCATTATTAAGTAAACAATCAACGTAATTATTTGTAGTCTGCATCATAGATTAATTTTAGCAGGACAACTGTTTCGAAAAAGGTCGTATCCAAAAGCTGTTTTCCTCCTCATATGAAAATTAGTTCCTTTTATGAATTTAAATAAAGCCAGAGCGAACATGGATGTAGAATAATATGAATTCATTATATTTTGTGCTTTATCATCATTAGCTGCTTACAACCATTGATATGTATTGGAAGTTGACATTGAGGTAAGATATAGTGTGGAAACAATCGACATAAGTGAATGTAAGGATCACTATAGGGTTGTGGAGGTTATTAAGTTTTTGATTGAGATCATGAACTGACTGATGTTAGATCCCGCTCAGAGGATCATGGACGCGCACTGTTGAGTAGTCATATAATAGGACAAAACGGCCGTCTAGTGCTTCTACGTTCTCAAGGGTGGCCTAACATTAATCTGTTCGTCATCTCAAGGTTCAATGTTTATTTTTTTCTATTATATATGTAATTTTAATAGTTGAAATCATGAGTTAATTGAAACTAGACCACTATGGAAAACCTGGGAGCACTGGATGGCCGTTTTGATCCTACCGTGAAACTTATGATCCCAACTATTAAAATTACTATATAATATCCACAAAACCCCATATGTTGTTATATATGTGTTTTTTTTCTAACCTTATCATTAGATGGTAAAGTTTCACAAGGTGATGTATTATTAATCTCTCCCGGTGGTGTTAGAGAAGCTTTATTCTCTGATGAATTTTATACAGTTATGTGGGAGAATCGTCGAGGTTTTGCACGTATTTCTTTATTATCTGGACAAGTAAGTTAATTTATGAGGAATTCTTTAATGATTTAAGCAATAATTACGTGTTAATTGAATAGAAGGTATTAACTATATATTGTAGATTAAAAGTGACTCCTGTAAATGCATAAAATTAAACAAACTATATGTATTTAGTAAAGTTAGATCATAGTCTGCAGTGGAATCCAAGATGCTTATTTCATCCTGTTTGAGACTTATCAGTTGAATGTACCTTCATTCTTGAGATCATGTTTGAGCCCAGTAACTGTTACTGCGAACATCAACGTGTTATTCAGTGGTAAGTTTCGAATAGGATAGAGTACAAGTCCTGGATTCCATTTCTAGCTAGAACTTAACTTTTACTAAAAATTAATGACTATGAATGAAAATCCACCCTTAAATGCCCTGGTGCGGCCGAGGGTGGGGAGAGTCAACTCTCCCTCTCGAAATGCTCTCACATGACCACGTGTATACAGCCTCTGCAAGGGAAGTCCTACTCACTACCTTCTCGCTGCGGCGGTGTTGTTTGTGGAATTGAGAGGACGAAAAGCCAATGTCCGACGCTTTAACCGGGTTGGTGCATATGGAGGATTCACCCAAGAGAGTTGGGAAACTCTGATTCTAAAACAATGGTGCACATGGACTACAGAATCCTGAGGGAACAAATGGCAAATGAACCTATTGTTGGCTACCATGGGACTGCATCTCCTGACGTTGCTTCACTGCCTTGTGGCTCTCTAAGAAAATCAACTGTTCCGGTTTGAACACCCGAGCAGTACTCCAGCTCTCCTACAAATCGAATAATTTATGTGACGAATATATTTGTATATCAATGTAAGTAAACTCTTCCAAATAAAATTTGATATGTGGTTGGTGACAGTAAAATGTGATTAGCCATTTGATTGTGAACTAACACAATCAAACCAAAACTTGACATCATAAAATCCATGAAGTTATTTAGTGTTGAACTGAACGATGTAAATATGTACAAACTGCTTGCTTGATTGTCGTAACCAATGATTAGAGACTTTAGATGACATTATAGTGTGTGCTACTGATATAAACAGATATAACTAGTATGTCTATCATTAATTGAAAGTGGAATGTCTGGTAACAGAAGGTTACGAAGATAGAAGAAAAGAGAACGAGAACAAAGAATAATTGGTGTGGAAAGGAGGGAACAATGAATTCTGAGACGATTGATTGATATTTTACCACTGATTAAGACGTTCTGTAATTTTATATTTAAATACATTCGATTGTTTCCACTTATGTTCTTGTTCACTATAACATGATTTGGAGTTATTCGAAGTGGCGCGACTGAACTTTCTTTTCATCTCTTCTAGTCTTTTTTTTATTTCACAAATTTATATTTACTTCAATCACATTTTTACATGTCTAATGCTTTCTACTACTGCTACTACTACTACTGTAATGAACAGAACACGGGTGGGGACAATCAAATTATATTTAGCACAAAATTGCAGAGTTACTTGGTAAAATAGAAAAACCATACTATAGTACCTAATTTACAAAATGTTCAATAATTATCTCAAACTACGTTGTTCTTGCATTTCCATACTAATTGCTTTCTATTCCCGCTCTTCCTTTCTTGATCTTCCCCATCTTCTGATGCCAGACATTACATTCCTGACTCGCGTCATATACTACTTATATCAATATAAGTAGCACGCATCACACTCGTCCCCCCTTTAAAACAGTCGTTCTTGTGATGGTTCATGCTCACCGTGCCACATTCTTCGTTTCTGCAGTCTGTGCTACACTCTCCGTCAAAATATCGAGTCTGCGGCGCGCTGACCTCCATGGCTCCGTCGACCTGCCGAGGAAATAACATCCTACATCCACCCGGCACCTAGGATGTGTAAAACCCGTGCTCCATCGGCCTGCTGAGCCATCTACATCCGATATCCTCCTAGCAGCCGCATGTCTCATCACTCCTCTCTGTCGACAGCACCCGCTACAGCCGATGCCTCCCCACCAGAACACTCCACTCGACGCCACCTCTCCGCACTACTGCTGATATTGTTACTACTTATACTATTTTGTCATCTCTCTGTATTGATGTGATATAACAACTTGAAATGATGCAAATATATCCCTAGTTTCATGATAAGTATGATTGATCGTTTGTATATAGTGGAACAATGGAATGTGTAATGGTGGGTTTTGATTGTTATGATTTATCTGTGTTATCCCAATGAGTGGGAATTTAAATTCCTGGCATTTCGTAACTGATCAATATGGGGTTGTGGAGATTGTTAAATTTCGTTGAAATCATGAACCTATCAATGTTAGACTACCATTGAAAACCCGGAAGTACTGAAGAACCATTTTGTACTAGTATGGAACTTCTTGGCAGCGCACACCGACAACTCTGGACATGAGAACCGAACCCAGAACCTTTTGGTCTTGCGCTCAAATGCTTAACCTTTAGACCACTGAGTTGGGCTCCAGTAGTGTACGAGTCTAATTCACTGAAGACATTAAAAGATGATAGAGCAATATCGTGGGTTGCCTCAAGTTAAATCACAACCCCATACTGATATTATCACGTGCTCACTAGTGATTAGCTTCGACAGAAAATTTCCGGAGATCTAGTGAGAAGTCGTGACCTGTGTAGCTAAACTATGTTGAGTATGAGGCAGTTATTCAACAAAGATGGAAGGTGGTCGATCAATATCGTGGATCGAGTGGACTTCGTTATTAACACCGTTGGATGCTGGCTCAATGGTTTTGATGTTAAGCATTCGTGTGTGAAACCAAAGATCCTGCATTCGGTTCCAACGTCAGGAGTCGTGGGTCGGCATTGCTGAGGAGTTCTGTACTGAGATAAAATGACTTTCCATTATCTCCAGATTTTCAACAGTGGTCTAACTCAGATTGGTTCATGATTTCAATGAGTTTCGTAGCACAGTTTTAGTCACTTTAAAGTAAATGAATTAAATTAACACGTTTAGATAGTATAAAGGGACAAGGTGGAATATTCAGTTCGATCGAAATACGTCTCATTATATCAGTGTCATGTGAATCCCTTGTGATTCATTATGAAACAACACTGTGTGTTCGTGTGTATAATGGTGGGCGTAAAAAGTGTACAATTTGTAATATAAAGGAGTAGAGTTGAAATTTGGTGTCTGTATGTGTATTAGTTTGTGGGAACTGTATCTCTATACATCAGTATTCCGATTGATAGATATCTAGAATTTATTAATGATTGATGAGAGAATTCGAATATACAATCTAGAAGACGTCCATTAAGTATTAGTTCAATCATGAAATCTCTCAAGTTATGCTTGAATCCAACACTTCACTTTCAAAGGGACTTTATATAAACAAACTAATGGAGTAGCCATGAGATTTTTAGTATATTCGATTGTTACTAATTTATTTATGTCCCATATTGATACGTTTATTTTCGCCAATATCATCAGACCACACATCTGGCTTCATTTATTTATTTGAACACATAAGTATTGGTACAAACGGGCACCGAGTACATATGCGCCACACAAGTCACTTGATTTGTGTGTACGTTGTGATACTGCCCTGGTGCCCAAACCGAAACAGGTGTTTTTCTTTGGGGGGCCACACCTGGATCCTTTTCCCCAATGGTCTGACCCATAAGACAGTGGAGCAACGTCAGGAGATGCAGACCTATAGTAGCCGGTGACCAACAATAAGTTCATACATCATTTGTTCTCTCATGATCCTGGAGCCCATGTGTACCGTTAGTTTGCAGCGAGAGTTTCCAAACTCCTCTAGGTGGACTCTCCGTGTCGACCAACCTGGTTAAAGCGCCGTACATTCGCTTTTCGTCCTCTCAATTTCGTAAATAGCACTCCGGTCGTGAGAAGGCAGGGATTAGGACTTCTCTGTCAGTAACTGTATACACGTCGTTATGTGAGAGCATTTGGAGAGGGAGAGCGGACTCTTCCCACGCTCATCCGTATCAGGGCATTTGAGGGCTATAAAATGCGAACGAATGAATAAAGGCTATGTACATGTATTATGTATATACTTTGTAACTTCTTTTACTTAATACCTTCTTTACAACAAGACGTCAATACAGAATCTGAGCTATCTGAAATCACTCAACCTATCTCATCATTTTCCTGTAAAGTTTTCCTCTTTAAAGATATATATACTGGTTACAAGTGGAAATAATGAGCTGATTGATGGAGCCATAAATCTTTATTATCCAACTTTTTTGGATAACTATTACATACATATTATTATTGAGAAATATGAAACACTGGAATTGTAACCTCCAAGTATGTGTTGTCTTTCTATACATACTGTTTGTATATATTGTCAATCAGTTAGTCAGCTAAAACGTAGGACCAGGCACATATATGCATCGGTTCAAGTTGCCATACCTCATTACCACAACAAGATGAACACCAGATTCATAGAAGTAGTCATTTCAGTGGTGTAATATATAAAAGAAAGATTGTGTATAAGGATATATTACAGGAAGAAAGAACTTGTTGGTAGGAAGAAAGATATTAATCGATTTTAATCTCTCAGTTTAAGGGGAGACAGAGAGTGTATACACCTAGGACATTCTGATCGATTCTGAGTCATGTCACCCAGAGTCTCCAACCATTGGTTACGATCGTCACGCGGACCCAAACCAAGTAGTCTGCATCTACGAACATGGCTCAGACCAGAATTTAGTGACTTCAAGCACTGATTCCACGTTTTGGTTTGATCGCCTTCGTATGTATTTTACAGATTTACATTTATCGTAAGCAACTATAATGTATCAGAAAGGGTTGTTTTGAGATTGTAGTAATTTCAATAACTGAGATCATGAGTCAATTGAAGCTAAGACAATCATAGAAAACCTGGAAGCATTGTGGGGGACTATAATGTTTATTTCTCCCTTCTATTGTTTTTCTTCTCTTTATTTTCAGCCTATTTATCCAATGTTTACAGAAAATATTCGTGAAACCATAAGAATTGTACAATTTGGCAAAGGTAACATAAAAAATTATTCTTGGTAAAATGATTAATTTTATCCATATAGGTTGGTGGCGTAGCTTATATGAAAGGACACGATTACCGTTAGCCATATTTTATGGTTATTTCCCTGTTAAACTTAGGTAAGTTGATTTGTATGTAATAATTAGATGCTCATCATCAGTAATTAATTCCTTGTGTTGATTCCCGACGTTTTAGTATGCAAAGCCATGAACAGTCAGTAAGGATGAAAACTTGAAGAATAAGGTTTTAGAATGATTTTATTAATTAAAAAAATAGACAAGGATTTCTCTTTTCAGTTACGACTTACCGATGAACATCATAATTTTTGTTCCATAGTGTGTAAAAGTACAATGTTTTGTGAAAATGTACAATTAACGACTAGAAACTTACTTACGCCTGTTACTCCTCGCGGAAGAGCATAGGCCTCCAACCAGCACTCTCTATCCAACCCTGTCTTACCCAATCTTCTCCAGTTGTTATTCATCCTTTTCATATCTGCTTCTATTTCCCGACGTAATGTGTTCTTCGGCCTTACACTTTTCCGCTTCCCTTCAGGATCCCAAGTTAGGGCTTGCCTTGTGATGCAGTTCAGTGATTTCATCAATGTATGTCCTATCCATTTTCATCGTCTTTTCCTAATTTCCTTTTCAGCTGGGAGCTGGTTTGGCCTCTCCCACAGTATACTGTTGCTGATGGTGTCCGGCTTGTATCTCTCCTAAAGTTACTTTCGGTCCCAAGTCCGGGTAACGGAGGAGGTTTGGGAAACGATTAGAAAAAAAGCATCTAAATACAAGGATAAAGATTGAAATGAATGACCATAGCATACCTTTTAAACTTTAGTCCTGACTATAATGAAATTACAAAGTGAATAATGTCGACAATATTCGGAACAGAAGTGACCGTGAGTCCTAATCGGCTGAAATCCCTGGGATCTATTTTACAGATTTCAACAGACATTCAACCCCATATATCCTGGCTATCAAGTCATTGGTTGATGGAATTTCATGATTGAGATCCGCTGGCAACTCCCTCTTGTTGTGTCGATATGTGTAGGTTCTGACATCCTGGGAGTCGATGTTGATTTATTTACTGAATCTTGCGTTGTTCATAGGTGAAAACAGATATGGTTTACTGCATGACTTAAAGATCTCAGATTGAATCCGTGATTGTGTCATGTCTGCCCTCAAATGCTCTGGTACGACCGAGAATGGGGAGTGTCAGCTCTCCCTCTCAAATGCTCTCACATGGCCACGCGTATATAGCCTCTGCCAGGAACGTCCTACTCACTGCATTCTCGTCGTGGGGGTGTTGTTTACGAAAATGAGAGGATGAAAAGCGAATGTCCGGCACTTTAACCGGGTCGGTGGACACGGTGAGTCCATCTAGGGGATTTGAAAAACCGTGATTCCAAACTAATGGTGCATATGGGCTCCAGTATCCTGAAGGAACAAATGGCGTATGAACCAATCGTTGGTCACCGGCTACCATGGGACTGCATCTCCTTACGATGCCCCACTGCCTTGTGGATCAGACTTTCAGGTCGAAGGCTCCGGGTGTGGCCCCCTAAGAAAACCACCTGCTCCGGTTTGGGCACCCTGGCAGTATCACAGCCCTCACACATATCGAATGAGATTTGTGTGGCGCATATGTATTTGGTGCCTCTTTGTACCAATATCTATGTATTAAAATAAAATAAATGTGTCATGGATATTGGGTTTAAAATTCCCATAATAAAATCGAACAACTATTCGTTGCTCCCTTCGTATTCAATAATATTCTTAACTGATTTCATTCTGTGACAAGTTCTATCTACAAATCATCTAATTGATTTATTCTGGTTTTATGCTTCATACATTTCCATATTCGGTCAAGTTTCTAACTTTTATATGATAATTACCAAGTGCTCACTAGTCACTAGATTCGTGAGGGAATTCTCTGAGTTCTAGTGAGAAACCGTGACCAGTAGAGCTAATCCGTGTCAGGTAGAGACAGGTATCTACCTCAGTACAGTGGAGGACAGTCGCTCAATTTCGTGAATTGGTTGAAGCTAGACATTAACACCATTGGATGCCGGCTCAGAGGTTTAGAGATTAAGCGTCCACGCGTGAGACTGAAGACCCTGGGTTGTAATCGGGATCGTGTATGCGCACTGCTGAGGAGTCTCACAATAAGACGAAACGGCCATCCAGTGCTTCCAGGTTCTTAATGGTGGTCTAACATCAATCAGTTAATGATCTCAATCAAAAATTTTTGTATGATTATTTGCACTTCTCACATAGTACAATATTGTTGTTTTAATTTCTAGAACCTATATTGGTGATCCGATTTATCCATTGCCAAATGAAACATCTGATGAATTAGCTAGTCGAGTAAGTATTCGTTATTTCTAATACATAAACCTAACTTCAAATTTTGTTATAAAACGAAACGATACAATAAATCTTGATCAGCTTACAGATACATGATGGTTGTATATTCGAATGTCGATAATATCCATGGGAAATCTTATCAATTATACACAATGAAAAACCTGGTACATTCGTTCAAAGGTTCAAGTTGTTACGTCATATCATCATAGAGTGATCCTAGGGTTGTATAAAAGAGTAACCATAGAAGTTATGACTCGAAAAAAAAAGAATTAGTCGGATCATAAAATGCATAAGATACTTGTGAAATTCATGATTGAAAGAAAGATAAGGTTTCAGTTAAATTTGTGACATATTACCAAATATCTCTAAACATTAGTTACTTCATAGATTGATCTTGAGTCTTGATTTGGCAGCCTGAAGCTTCTTTCCAACCTATCCATCATTGTGAGTTAAGATAAGCAGTAGTTGAGCATATGTGATACATGTTCTAACCATCTCAATCAATCAATACTCACTACTCGACCAAGCGATTTAATGTCATTACCTTGGTACCATTCGTCTAACCTTATGATCACTCACCTGGGAGAAGTGACCTACTCACTTGACGGTTCCAACAAGCGCACGCAGAGCTTCGAAGGCACCTGTGATCGAATACTAGTAAGCTACGGAAATCTATTTCTAATGGACATGTTACTGCTATAATTTAAAACAAAGCAACTGCTGGGTAGTGCACCATTCCTTTGGTTCGTAGGTGGATATCTCACCTACACTACAGGTGACGTAAGTTGGTAAAAGCTAATCGAGCTATCTGAATCCGTGTCAAGATCTCGTCAAACACTTACCCACAACAGTTGGTTGGATTTCCAAGATAAGTGAAGTGGTCGACGTGCTTGACTACTCCATTCCCTGTAATCAGTTTTGAGGCAACAATTTACATTTAGGGGGAGTGTTAGTATTTTGAGAATGTATATTTTCTTATAAACTAGGATGGTCAGCACTGAAGATCAGTTGGTTGGGATTTTGCCCACTTCCCAGGTTGTATCTCTGTCAGTATAACTGATAGAACTGAACCGCCATCCTTGAAGATCTCTGGGGTTAGTACATCAAAGCCTGCTGCTCTCCATCTCCTTAGATTAGCTTTGGATTTCTAATTTCCTTAAGAATTGGGGCGCTTATGTTTATATCCTGTTTAGGTTGATGCTAATAGCAGGGAACTGGAGGGTTGCATATGACCAGTCAAGCTGTTCTTCAAAGCGTTCCGCCCATCGTTCTAATCCTCCTGACTTGAGAGTGGGTCACTGTCTCATCCTTTATCGAAATAATCTCACTAACACGTGAATTTACAATATCCGTTTCTTTGATAAACCTGATAAGTCGTCTATTATTGCCTATTGCCACTACCTTTTGCTTTCTTTGCCCACTATTTTCTCACAGCAATTATGGTATAAAAGGAACGGTCGTAATCAAAGATTGAAAAGTATACACTGACAATAAGCTATGTATGTAGGCTAGTTTCACTGATGTTAAAGATATGAGGGCGGTTGTCCAATACCATGAGAAGATAATACTTCGTGTGGGACTTAAAAAAGAAATCAGTGTAAACCGTTATCTTGACGATTTGAGAGTGTGGTCACACATATCCCAAAAGATAACTTCTTGGGGCTGGTGACATCTATTTTTTTAGCGATGTTCTATCTAGATTACTTGCTTACTTACATGTGTCTTTTACCCCTCGTGGAGAAGCGTAGGCCGCTCACCAGGATTCTCTATCCAACTTTGTCCTGAACAATCCTTTCCAGTTTCTATTCATTCTCTCGATATCTGATCCTAATTCCAGACACAATGTGTTCTTTGGTCTTCCTCTTTTCCTTTTCCCTTCAGGATTCTAAGCTGGTGCTTGCCACGTGATGCAGTCTGATGATTTCATCAATTTATGTCTTATCCACTTCCAACGTCCTTGCCTAATTTCCTCTTCAACTGGGAGGTGGTTTGTTCTCTCTCACAATAGGCTGTTGCCGATGGTATCCGGCCAACGGGTCTGGCGTGTCCTGCGTAGACAATTGTTTAAAAATACTTGTACTTTTTAGATGATGGTTGTAGTAGTTCTCCAAGTTCCAGCTCCATACAGCAGAACTAACTGACTTGACTTTCGTATTGAAGATTTCGACTTTAATATTGGTTGACAGTTGCTTTGAGTTCTTGAATTGTAGGAATGCGGCCATTACTCTTCCAGTTCTTGTCTTTACATTTGTATGAGATCCTCCTTGTTCATCGATGATGCTGTCCAGGTACGTGAAACTTTTCACCTCTTCCAGAGTTTCTCCACCAAGTGTGATTGGGCTGGTGTACTCCGTGTTGTACTTGTTATAGCCCAAAGCCGCCAATCAGAAGCAGTGAATTATCGATCGGACCAAGGATGCGTAAAACACGTGCGAGCAGCCTAGAGTCCTGATTGGTCCTGCTTTCCGCCTAGCCCAGCCAGTTAAGTCCAGAACACCAGTCTCAGCCTCTGCAGTATGAATTCTTATATTTCAGACATACTGAGTTTATATACCAATCAAACAGACCACAACGTAGCATAAAATACAAAATAACATTTTTACAAGATTTGGCCAAATGCGGCTGTGAATGTGAGAAGCAGTGACTAATAGACAGGGCATAATACTGGTTCATAGGTCAAAATAAAGCTTATAATAAGAGGAACATGAATATGGATAGTTTAGTTATTTAACAACTATACGATAAAATATATGTATAATATTGGTCCATAAATGGATCCCAAAGTTACCATTCATTATGCTTATCGCGACCTAACACACCTCCCCTTTTTTGAAGATCCTGTGTTGATATTCGGATTTTAAATTTTCCGGGTTCATCCTCCCCCCACGAAACAGTGTTGGATCCTCATATTCCCAAGTTACAATCACTTTAAATTTATTTAAAACATATTTCACAGATTGAAATCATGAGTCAGTTGAAGCTAGACCACCATATTTGTCTCATTGAACAGAGAGTCGACTGAAAGTGACTAAGTGGTGAGGCTGAACGACGCTTGATATGAGGTAATAGAAGTTTGATTCTTCTGAAATATTGTGACCGAATTTATTGGGAACCTCATTTGTAGATAATGGATCATCAAGTTAATCAGCATCTATCAAACTTGTATTATGTTTCTGATCATCATTTGATGCATCTGACATATTTTCTGGTAAAAAAGAATCTCGATAATTAGACTCGTCAGAAACTTCTGTCGCTGAATGATGAGATCCATTTGGAGCATCTGCATTCAGTGTACTGCTCGATTTGTTTTCTGTTTCATGGGCGGTTACTGTGACAATTCTATGAACATTTGACAGGGCGTCTGTATGTGAGCTGGGTAAGTCACTGTCTGCACATGCTGTTTCGGAGATAATGGGGTTCGAATCAATTACCGGGCATGTTTCTGAAACGGAGAGTACTGGACCACTGGGCGGATCTTGAGTGACTGATGTATCGTTTGGAATATGGTTTGTCGATGATTCATGGAGGCTGCAATCATTTCCCAGCTCAGTGTGCAATCGAGAACTTAATCCATCCACTTCCGTCGCATCTCCAAAGCATGAGTGATTCAGCAGCTGCGTGCGTAATTTGAGTAAGAACTCCAACTGTCGCTCAAATAGCAGCTGTAATCGATCGGAAAGGAGAGTCTTTTTTTGAATCAGCACTGGCAATCAAAATTACTGTATGAATAATAACCAATGTCGTTCAAGAACACTGATGACAAGTCTGGATGCTGATTGCTCGAAATAATTGGACTGAATTTCGTCCAATTACAGACTAACTTTGGATCGTTTGTTTACACCGTCGCCAATTGTTATAGTCCGATGCGGCCAATCAGATGCAGTGAATTGTCGATCGGTCCATAAAAGAATCCCAAAGTTACCATTCATTATGTTTCTCGGGACCTAACATTATTTCAGGATGTTGCTTTTCCCCTTGTGTATTTTGAGGGCTGCTGATGCATAGGCTGCTGTTATACTGGCAATTTTCACCTGCAATCGCTGACGTCCATGGGATAGAAGAGGCAGGTCACTTGTAAAGCCCAAACCGTCTAGTTGCATCCAAGCTGTCCATTGTATTCCGTGCTTTCCCTGAGATGTCAAGGTGTTCATAAGAGAAAGGGAGAGTAAACAACCTTGACCGACACCGGTAGTCACTTGGAACACATCTTTGGGCTATCCTCCATGCACGATTTTGCAATGTAGTCTGTCGTACGAATTCCGTATGATGTTGACAATCGTAGGCGAACAATGATGTGGAAGAAGGTTCCACAATGTTCTCCTATCCACTATGTCAAATGCTTTCTTATATCCAAATAAGTTGATGTATAGTGTCGAGTTCCATTCAATTGGTCGTTCAACAATGATCCGTAGTGCCACGATTTGATATGTGCACGACCGATCCTCACGGATTCCGGTATGTGTATCTCGAAGCTGGACGTCCACTGAATCCTTCATTCTGTTCCGCAACACTATTGAAAACTTTTCCTGGTACTGACAGTAGTATGATTCCTCTGTAGTTCGTACATTTGCTCATGTCTCCTTTCTTCAGTATCTGGATGAGATATCCTCCTTTTCAGTCTGTCGGCACTTGTTCCCCCCCCCTTCGAAATCTTGAATAGAACGTACAGCATGCTTGCAATTACTTTTATATCTGACTTCAGGGCTTCATCCGAGATTTTATCCTCGATAGTGGAGACAAATTTGTAAATTTATCTTTTTCCATTCTTCTCATCTTTTCTTCTCAAATTAGGTTCGTATATCCATTGAAGAACTTATCAGTAGGCATCAGTTAATACCGGCAAATCTTTTTTGTGCTATTATGCAACGATTCCCTGTATTCGATCGTTGGTTAACAAAATATAAACTTAAACTATTTTATCATTATCATCAGCATCAAAGACAAACATGAATATCAGTTCAAAACTTTGTCCGACAAATGTCTTTTTGTTCTAATTTTGATTTCAAACAAAATTGATTCAATGTACAAATAAAATTTTGGTATTCAGGTAAATTTATTTTTTGTATTTTCATGAATAGAGTTCAACCAATTTTGTTAATATGCAAAGATGGATATTGGCTAGCAGTGGAATCCAGGACGTGCGTTTTCGTCATATCTAGAACTTGTCAGCTGGATGTACCTGAATCTCAGAGTTGACGTGTACTTTGGGACTCGAACCCGTTACCGTTCGTTTCAAATGCCATCGCGTTATACACTTAGGTATTGTGTCATGATAATTATTAATGATCGGTTTCTGGAATATGTTGAATCACATTCGCGGAGATGAAGTTACTTGTTATTTTCTTCTTAAAACTAGAACCCCAGCATGACTTGGCTTGTTTTTTTAAATTCCATTTAAGTCGATACGATATATTGGCCATCGGAATAGGATGGATGAAGATTAGGGACGTCACGATATCAGTTCATAAAGTTATTGACTGTCAAACTGAATCCATGACTAAGATAGATAGTGGTTAGCAGTGGGATTCAGGACGTGCGTTTCATCCCATTCAGGACTCTTCAGATGGATCTACCTGTATCTCTGAGTTGATGTTCACTCTGGGACTCGAACTCAGTGCCATTCGCTTCAAACGCCATAGCGTTATACATTTAGCTACAAAGTCCTGATAACCACTGGATTCCATTGCTAGCCGCTATCCAACATTGCTTATAATGCTTGTGTGAATTGAGGCAGTTCGCACAGGATGCATATATGTCAGTAAGAGAGACTGATCAATTACAGTCCTAAACATCGATGCGAAGAACCAAGTAAACAATTTCTGTGTCTAATCTTTATGACTCGAGCTGATATTACTAGTTTGAGTATTTATCTTGCTAACCCTTTCTTGCTGTCTTAATACGAGATGTAGTAACCTGGGCTGATGTGCATATGTATCAGCCCCGGTCTGTTATAACTGCATAAGCTCATTACTAATCAAATACACATTAAGAAATGAACCAATTTTTGGTACTTCTGGGTTTTTTCCAATATAATCTAACTCATTTATCAAGTACTTAATTTAAAGTCACCCTTTACCTTTTAGAACTAGAAATACAACTAATCGGGTGACCAAACTGATATCAGTAGAGTGCAATTTGAAACTAAAACCCGATTGATTGGACAGTGAGTGATTTAACTGGTGAATCATTGAGTACACGTTGAACTACTACGGAATAGTAACTAGTACAATCTACCCAGAAATGCATGTAGAAAGCATACGTGGCTACTAATAAAAAACCTCGTTAGATTGCACTTCACTTCTTAGTTTACTTATTTTCTTTCGTTGATTCAGACCTCTGGTAGAAACCTTTCCAATTCTGTTTAAACTAGGCTGACAATTGATTTTTCCTCCATATATGGAAGTCGTTCTACTTTAATTTGTATCTTCGAGTTATTTCGTTGCTGATATTCTTGACGGCATTTTGGTATATGTGCATATGTGCAACCTGTAGGAATTGCTTCGATATGGCCGTTATTTCACAAGTTTTAGAGAAGAGATGATTCCCGACGTAAACATCAAGTATAAAATCCAACTGGTGAAACACGAGTCCTGGATCCTACCGTTAGCTGCATTCCTTGCCTATGAAAACTGTCACCGCAAGGTTGCTCTATAACTAACTGTTGGCCTGAGTATCCGCACAGGATCAAGTAACCGTGTGAATGTCTTGTAAATCTGGATGGAGTTCGATTCATCACATTTAAATATTCTGAGTGAGCACGTCGGCAGGCACATTTAATTACCACTAGCCCCAATTATTCTTAGACGAATGGAGGAGTAATTATATCAAGATCAATGTGTCTGTCTGATAGGTTTTAGCTGAGACACATATGAAGTCTCAGTCCTACTGATTCTACGTGATTGAAACGTGGAACAAGGTCTACATTTCAATCGACGCAGATGAGCAAGACCACATAAATATCATGATAAATTCTAAAGATGCTTGCGGTTTACATGTGAATGACACTTCTCATTTGCTAAAATCATGAAAGAATTCTTCAGATCTAAAAACAATCTGAATTAGTGTTAGCATTTCTATTAACATAGAAGTGTAACTGCATAGTCCATAGTATAACTGCCAACCACTATTTACTTGGTGAATAATCACACACAAGATACCTCTAGCGAGTAATCAAAATGTCTCAAATTAATGCGTAAAAATATAGAATGTAAAAATATGCAAACTGTTTACCAATTCTACGACTGGTTGTACTTAAACAGTAAATGATAAGGAAAGCTTCTTCATTCATGTGTTCTTAACAAACGTATAACAATATTACGCTATTTGTGATGGATTAGGTGCTACAGACTATTATGGTGTATAAATACTTAAACAGAACAATATATCCACATGTTTGGTTACCAGCTATTTGTTACATAATTACACTTTGTTAATGTATCACAGAATTTGCATAAATTAAAGTAGATATGTTTATTCACGTATAAAACTGAATTACTTTTCAAGCAATGCAGTAAGTCATAAGATCTGAACGATAAAATGAATTCATCACTTTCTTACGGCTATTCAATTACAAACGGGATAATCTCACAAGCCCCCAAATGCCCTGGTACGGTTGAGAGTGGGAAGAGTCAGCTCTCCCTCTCCAAATGCTCTCAATATGGACACGTGTATACAACCACTTTCACGGAAATCTGTTAGGTTTGAAGCGGTTACGAGTTCATTTAGACTGCGAACAGAACAAAAACTCGCTGACCAAAAACCAATAAGCTAGCTATTTGGTGCGTCCCAGCCCCGCTAACTAGAGGAAGAAGTCCAAGCTTGAAACAGGGGAAGTATATTCCGCAAATAGCCAGAAACGAGCGATAACAACAAACACGAATCAAAGCGTATATATATATAGCACAAAACTATCCTTAGGGAGAGTTACAAAATAGTATACTAAAAGACACAATGGACCAATGGCATTTAAGATTCTCCCAAGTGGGAAATACGACCTAAAGGTGACAGGAGCGCTTTTGGCGCAAAAACAAAGAAATTCAAATTTTATAAATAAAATTACAAAATTAGGTCCTTTTCCAAGTGAGTTCTGGGGATCTAACGTCCCCAACACACCTCCCCTTTTTAATAGCATACTTTCCTGAGGTCGACTTGCATCTTGACTTTTGTTCGCCGCTATCGGAAGGGTCACCTTCTGGAACAGAGACCAGCTTGTTGTTGAGCTTTTTCTCGTGGTGGGGCTGCTGGTAAGTTGAAGGTATCAAACAGGCCGTCAAGAGGAAGATTTACTCATGTTGATGGGCGGTCTGGGGCTATCCGCTTCCGTAGTTGGTCTCGGCGTCTAGTTCACGTGTCTCTTCCCACCTTTACGACGTACATAACTTGGCCTAGTCTTCCAACCACACGTGCTTCGGTCCAAGGACCATGATTTGCTCTGTAGTCTCGAGCGAATACCGGGCATCCAACCTCGTACGTTGGCGGCTCCTGAGATGGTGGTGGTGTGATTTTTGGGCACATCAGACTGTGGATCGTCCTCAATCTCCTTCCCATCAGGATTTCTTCCGGGGACTTCTACTTTGGTAGCACATCACTAGGTGCTGTTCGGTAAAGAAATTCCGCAGTGTTTCTACTGGCGTCCCCTCCCCTGTCAACTTGATTAGAACTCTCTTGAATGTATCCACAAATCTTCCTGCTTGGCCATTTGACTGTAGGTGGTAAGGTGGAGAACGGAAATGTTTGATCGATAGGTGTTCACAAAATTCTTGAAACTAACTTGAGGTGAACTGCGAACCGATGTCGGATACGATTACATCTGGTAATCCGGTGCGGGAGAACATCTCCGTCAAAAGTTGGATTGTTTGAGTGGTCGTTGGTGGCACGACAGGAACGATTTCTGGCCATTTCGAAAAGGCGTCAACAACGACTAGATAGGTGATTCCAGTAATTGGGCCTGCGAAATCGACATGTAACCTGGACCAGGGATGCTCAGGTTGTGGCCATGGGACCGGCAGTACTTTCGCGTTACAATTAGCCGATTGCTGACACTGTGTGCGCTTGCCTACTAAATCCACGATGTGTTGATCCATGAGGGGCAAATAAGCATAGCTTCTGGCGATGGAGTTCATTCGTTTTATACCAGGATGACCGGTGTGGAATTGCTTTAGCACTCTTGATCGTAGGGACTCTGGTACCACCACTCTATCTCCAAACATCAAGCATTCATTTACGACATATAATGAGTCCAGACGGTGGTAAAGCTGCTTCAAGTCACCATTGAGTCCACTTGACGGCCAGCCATTGGTGACGTATTTCATCGCTCTCTTAATGATGGAGTCGTTCCTGGAGGTAGGTTGTATTTCAGCTGCTGAGACTGGAGAAGCACGAACAGCAGTTGTCAGGTAACATTGCGCGTGGTCCTTTGTCATTGGGGAGGCAATAACCGCATCTTCGTCGGCCGTATGGTGTTCGCTGATAATTCGTGACAAGGCGTCAGCTTGACCAAACTATTGGGTGCGCCGGTAATGAATGTCAAAATCAAAGCCCATCGCTGGAGACGGTTTACAGAATGGGCTGGAACACCAGATTTCGAAGCGAAAATTGTGAGAAGAGGCTTGTGAACGGTGAGAAAAGTGAATCTTCGACCACACAAGGATTTGTGGAAACGGCGTACTGCGAACACAAGGGCGAAAACCTCTTTCTCTCTTCGGCTGTACTTTCTTTCCGCTGGAGTTAATGTGAGAGATGCATGCATAATAGCTTTCTCTGTTGCGTCCGGAAACTGGTGTGAAATGACAGAACCGGGTCCAAAGCTGAAGCATCTGCAGCCACAATGATTGGTATGGATGGGTCGTAGTGCGTCAATAATAGTTCAAATCTAATGATAGTTTTCAGCTTGCAAAATGCAGCTTCATACTCTTTTGTCCAGTTCCAAATAGTATTCTTATTCAAGAGATAATTTAGGGGGGCGCGTATGTGATTCATCAACGGAACAAAAGCTGAGTAGTAGCTAATTAGTCCCAAGAATGATCATAGCTCAGAGATATTAGTGAGAGTCGGCATCAGTTTTATAGCTCGGATGTTTTCAGGATCTGGTCTGCAACCTTCGGCACCAAAGATGAATCCCAAGTATTTTACTGACTTCAGGAAAAGCTGGTATTTTTCTGGGCGGAATCGGAATCCGTTATCGCTGACACGTTGTAGTACAGTTGTGGTGCGTTCTCGAAGCTGTTCTAACGATGTGGCAACAATTAAGATATCATAGAAGTTGCGACCCCCGGGATACCTGGTAGGATGGTATCCATTAGTTGCTGAAAAATAGATGGAGCTGTTTTAACACCAAATGCTAGGCGATTGTACTGAAACAAGCCATGATGAGTATTTATGGTAAGTAACTCTCTCGAATCTTCAGCCACTTCCACTTGTAGATGGGCATCATCGAGATCCAGCTTTGCAAAACATTTTCCGCCATTTAGCATAGTGAACAGATCCGCAGGAACTGGCAACGGGTAGTGATTTTGTTCCAGAGCTGCATCAAGATCTGTTGAGAAATCAACGCATATTCGTACTGTACCATTTGCTTTCTTAATAACCACAATGGGTGCTGCCCAAGCAGAATAAGAAACAGGTGTAATAACTCCCTGTAGTTCAAGGCGATTGGGTTCTTCATCAACTTTCGATAATGCTGCATACGGCACATGTCTCTGTGGACGGAAGATAGGCTTAGCTCCAGGTTTCAACCGAAGTGTTGCTTTCATAGAAGTGCACTGACCCAATAGAGGCTGGAAAATGGTTGAAAACTCCGTCTTTAGCTTCTTCGTATATGCTACAGGTTCATGGGGTTGTTTCACCAGATGGCATACGGTGCTTAACAGGACATCAGCTAAATGCAGCTGGTAGAACCAATCTAAATCAAGTAAATTCAAATCAGCTGGCGTTATGTAACATACCCCAGTGAACGTCGAATCGTGAAAAGACACTTTACAATCTAGTTGTCCCAACAAACATAGGTGATCACTGCATGCACTACGAGGTTTTTGTGTTGTCGGCACAGTACGTGGTCTGCCTAATCTTCAAAGCATCATCTTGATTAGCAAAATCAAATTTAAATAGGTCTTCATAACGCCGGAACCAGATGTCAAAAGTAAGTACAAACATGTATCAAGTCAATAAAATCTCTCTTAAAAAAATTGTAAAAATCAAAATACTAACAACTTTTCAACATTATTTATAAGTTCTTAAAGGTTTATAGATCATCTTTGAATAAGTTCAGGGTTAAAAAGACTCTAATATACATAATCAGTGATTTGAATGTATACTAGGACTTCGTTGAATGATAAATTACTTTTTATATTAGTTGAACCCCTTTGATAAATTAGAACAACGAAATTTGTGCTATAAAATGAATTCATTTTATCTCTAAATTGTGCATCAGTTAAAAATGGCACAAAATCACTTAAATTTTTGTATCTTTCTGTTAGGGATGCTGAGGAATATACCAATCATTATCATGTTAAGTCTAATGATGTCCTTGGACTCTAAATCAGATTCAGATTTGTGTAGTAAGGACAGAAGGCCTACGGCCTATGTTATTCCTTTTCTAGTATGCTTCTGTGAGTGTCCAGTCTTCTCTTGAAAGAGTCAATTGAAGGTGCGGACACCACTGCTTCAGGCAGCAGGCTCCAAGTATTGATGACTCGGTGTGAAAACCTGTATGCCACGGATATTTTGTTCGTTCTTGGCTTTTCTACTCGCCTGCTATGTCCTCTGAGGTGTCCCGATCTAGTGGGAAGAAAGAGAGAGAATAAGTTAGGTCCGAAATCATTTCTCAGTATTCTGTACATCAAGATTAGATCTCCCCTTAGTCTGCGATAGGACAGAGTAAAGAGGTTCAGTTTTTTAAGCCGCTCTTTATATGATAAACCCTGGAGTTCCGGAATTGCACGCGTAGCTGCCCTCTGTACCTTTCCTAGTATGTATGAGTCACCTTTTAAACAGGGGTTTGCAGCCTGAACACAGTTCTCTAACTTAGTTCTCACTAAGGATGTGTATAATGTGGTGAACATGGTAGTATCAAGCTTAGTGAATGTCCTTTTTAAAGCCCAGAGGGTTCAAAACCCCTTGGCTGAGACCTCCCGGCAATGGGCCGTCGTCTTAAGATCATTGCTCACTGTCACCCCTAGGTCCTTATGAGACCGGACTACGGGTAATGACACATCCCCTATGTTGTACGTATTAACCTTTGAATCCCCCAAGTGCATGTAGACACACTTTTCCGAGTTGATAGGCATCAGCCACTCTTTAGACCAGTTTATCATATTATTTAAGTCCGCCTGAAGAGTAAATGCGTCTTTGTCTCCAGTTATTACTCGCCAAATTTTTACATCGTCAGCGTATAATAACATTGGAGACTGTACTATACTTGTAAGATCATTAACGTACATTATAAAAAGTAAAGGACCTAAGACGGAACCTTGGGGTACTCCACTAAGTACTGGTCTCCAGATGGAGCACTTGGAATTTATTCTTACTTTTTGCCTACGACCTACTAGGAAATCTTTAATCCATTTTAAAAGAGGTCCGGCAATACCAAGGTTTGCCAACTTCAATAGCAGTCCATTAGTTGGGCATTCCCTATTAGCCATTATTTATTTCACTCGTTAAATATTGTACAAATGTCGTTTTCTATTTTTATGGTACGATGTGGTCTGTTTGGTTGGTATATAAACAGAGTATGTTTGAAATATAACGATTCATAACTCAGAGGCTGTGACTTGCGTTCTGGACTCAACTGGCTGAGCTAGGCAGGGAAGCAGAACTAATCAGGACTCTAGGTCGTCCTTACGTGTTTTACGTGTCACTGTAATCGATCGATAAATACGCTACTATCTTAACCTGCAGTCACGCGTTACAACACTTTCGTAAACTTAGTTCAATTTAAAATGGTAATAGTAAGAAGATAGAATGCTTAGCAGATTAATTAAGATTACTGATCTGCTATTTCAAGAGGGAAAGTGATGACATGAAAAGTAATTAGAAGGCAAATAAATATAATAATACTACTGTTTTATTTTATGTAAACACATAAACATTAGTACAAGGGGGCACCATATAAATTATTCTATTTTTGTGAGGGTTGGGATACTGTCCGAGTGCCTAAACCGAAGTAAGTGGTTTTCTTAGGATGTCACACCCGGAGCCTTCAACCTAACGGTTGAATTCACAAGGAAGTGGAGCAACGTTAAGAGGTGCAGTCATATGGTGACCCGTGACCGATGATTGGTTCATACGGCATTCGTTCACTTAGGATCCTGTAGCCCATGTGCACCATTGGTTTGGAATGAAGGTTTCCCAACTTCCCTAAGTAGACTCTCCGTGTCCACCAACCTGGATAACGTGTTGGATGTTCACATTTTGCCCTCTCAATTTCATAAACAACGCCCATAATGCAAGAAGGCAGTGAATAGAACTACCTTAGCCATATAATAGCATTTCAATAGGCAGATCTAACTCTCTCCACTCTCGATCATACTAAGACATTTAGGATGCAAAAATTACACAATACTTTTTCTTTAAAACGATCTCTAACAATCATATGAAATACAATATCATTTACATATAGATACATATTCAGAAGAAATTTCAAAAGGTTGACTATGATAACAACAATAATAATGATGACCATTTTTTTCAAATTATTTTCTTAATTTCCGTTGTTGTTTTTCTAATTTTTGTGATTTCATCATTAGATATTGTTCACGTTGTTTAGCTTCTTTAAGATACCATAAAAATTGATCTTCAATTGGTTTATGTAAACTAGCTAATTGACGTTCTTCAATCACTTCATAAAATAATTGTTTCATTAAATGTTGAGCTTCTTTCTTTTTCATTTCTGAATTATTAGAATCAACTAATAATGTTAAATCATTTAATAGATTTGTTAATATTTCATTTTTTTCAGTATAAAATTCTTGTTGAGATGATATAAGATTTGCTTTTAATACAGTCATTCTACGAATACGTTCCTAATATTTTAAAAAAAAAAGGATCAAAAGAGAAACAATCTCAAATGTTAGTTACTAGACTATTCATTAAATATAAAGTTATGGTAATATATTCTACTGATGGTTGTTATATCCTAGTGAAGATTACATTACGAATAACCTCTGAGACCTATTAATGGACTAATATTATCTATCAGTCAGTCAGTCAGTCAGCTACAACGTAGAACCAGGCACATATATGCATCGGTCCAGGTAGCCATACCGCATCAGCACAACAAGATGAACACCGGATTCATAAAAGTAGTTAATTCAGAGGTGGTAATATATAAAAGAAAGATTGCATATAGAGATATAGTACAAGAAGAAAGAATTAGTTCGTAGAAAGAAAGATATGAAGCAGTTTTAATCTCTTAGTTTAAGGGAAGACAGGGAGTGTATACACCGACGCCATTGTGATCGATTCTGAGCCATGTCACCAAGAGTCTCCAACCATTGGTTACGATAGTCACGCGGACCCCAACCAAGTAGTCTGCATCTACCAACATGGCTCAGACTAGAAGTTAGTGACTTCAAGCACTGATGCCACGTTTTGGTTTGGCCGCCCCTAACTTTCTTCCAACCATCTCCAATACCGGATAGCATTGCACGTCGTGGTAATCGGTGTTCAGGCATACGTAACACGTGGCCCAACCATCTCAGTCGATGAAGATTCATAACCTCATCAACTGATTTACCATCATTTCCTAATACCCTGCGTCTAACCTCACTATTACTTACCCGGGGATCCCGAATATTACCTATACATTCTTATGGTATAACTATTCAATAATTAGATTAGGCATATTTATATTCCCCTTGTTATAAGCTTTATTTTGACCTATAGGTTATTATTGTACGATTTACGGTTCTTAAGTTATGTTCAGTTTATTGACTACTGTCTCCCACATTCACGGCCACTTTTTGGGCTTCATTGTGTACAAATGTTATTTCCTATTTTATGGTGCGTTGCGGTCTGTTTGATTGATATATAAACCCAGTATGTTTGAAATAAATGATTCGGTTCATATTGCAGAAGCTGGTATCGGTGTTCTGGACTCAAGCGGACAGGCTAGGAGGACATAGGACTAATAAGGACGCTAGGCTGCTTGTACCGGTCGAACGTCATTGGTTTGACATAGTGTTAAGATTGGTGGATAAATCACGTGATAAAAAGCCGGACAAAATCATAACAATGGTATAATTAAAAACTAAGATGAGAATAAAAGATGTTTCATATAATAAAACCTTTGTGTTATCCGATGTAACTGATAGTTAATATATGTGAACACAATGAATCGATCCCTGTACATATATAAATCTATTTATTTATTTGAGCACATAAATATTGGTGCAAGGGGGGTGGCACTAGATACATATGCGCCACACAATAACAACGAGAATGTGAAGAGATAGAAAATGTAAAGTGATTATAAGAAAAAAGGGAACAATAACGCACAGAAATTAGTATATGATAATGAAAAGTAAAACCAGAAAAAAATTCTTCTAGTTAAAGAAGTTATGTCCATTTTTTATGAAGAAAGTTACAGGAGGATCGCCACTGATATCTATTCTGAGCCATATATGATAACGTCTCTAGCCACTGTGTTACACCATCTCTAGGACCCTAACCAGGGAGTTTTGAAGGATCAACAGAAGCCAGTCCCGTATAACTTTCTTTTATACCACGACAATATGTCATACACTGACTACCTCCGCTTTTTCCAACCACTCCCAGAGTCGAGAAATAATACACGACGTGGAATTCTTTGAAACGACATTTGTAGAATATGTACAAGCCACTGAAGTCGAGAGGATGAAACAATTTAGAGAGATGGTTGTATGCCCTCAGTTTATCTGAGGTGTTTGTATATAGGGCCCTTAAAATGTTAATAAACTTCTCAGGCACACCCTTCTTCAATAGACAATCCCAGAGAACAGTCCTGTCTAACGAATCGAAGGCAGCCCTGATGTCAAGAAACACTACGATTGTTGGCCTGTGATAAGTATGATAGTGTTCTATCATTTGGAGGAGGGTGAAGATATGGTCATTACATCCTCAACCAGAACGAAAACCAGCCTACTCCCTGCGAGTCAATCTTTCTCGAGTTTTGAATAATCTACGAAGTATAACGGAAGCCAATAGTTTGGAAGCAATCGGAAGTAAACTTATCCCCCGATAGTTATTACAGAAACGATGTAAACCCTTTTTAAAGATAGGGACAACTATCGACTCATTCCGTGATGTCGGAACACTCTCTAACTCCAACACCTTTGTAAACACCGTAGTCAGTTTCTTAACCAGAAATTCACCACCATCTTTAAAAAAGGCCGGAAATAAGTCATCTGGGCCCGGTGTTTTGTAGCGCTTCAAGAGTTGGAGTTTCTTCCGAACTTTCTCCTCATTTGGTGGATCAGCCGTCACAGGCCATGGAGAGGAGGACTGTCTAATCGATGTTGCTGGGGCAGCAGACCAGTCGAACTGCCCATCGTCCAAGACCTCGATAGATGTTAGTGATTGGCATCCCATCATCTTCACAGATTGTTTAGCTCACACCATAGTTATTGCTGCCAGTGAGTTGAAAGAGCTTCCGGCAGTTACCAGATGCAGCTGCTGCTTCTAACTCATTAGTAGGCTCCGACCACCAGGTTTCTCGTTCTTTAAACAAGCTTTGCTCAATTTTATTACGGAGCAGTCGTCAACTGTGGTCAAGATATAAATGGACTGAACCTATGAATCTAGATACAATGGTCTTTCACTAGACCTTAGTTTTTACAGAATTTTAGAGTGTCTTCTAGTGATATGGCCAAAAAACGTCGATCTTAATGTCTGAATGCAAACTCGTTATATTGATTTAGTAGTACACATTTATGAGTAGTAATTTTTGATTATTCCATATAACGCCGGTGAGGATGAGATTTTTGAAACAACAATATAACGGTTTAAACAATGATGTGAAACCGAAAAGTCATAGTCAAAACATAAGTATACTGAGAACCACATGTCTATATTCATGAGGACTTCAAATTTGCTAAATTACTATTTAACATAGAATTATATTCAATGTCAAGGATATTTTTAGATAGATATTTAAGTTATTAAAGTCAAAACTACGCCTGGAGCCCCTCTGGTACTACTGCTAGTCCCAAGCCCAGATAAAGGAGGAGGGTTGGGCATGGGGTTAGCGACCCCATCCCGTAGAAAACTAGCTCGCCAAAAATATGCTAACCAGAAGTTTTAAGTCAAACCGACAATTTAATAAATATCGAATTTATCTGAACATCTTACCTGATAACATTCATTTCGAAAAGAATTTTTACGTTGAACCATTGGATCATCAGTATATAATCGATAAGGATCCACATGTTCATAATGAACAATTTTTAAAGCAGATGTAATTCTATGAAATTCAGATAAATTTGTAGCACGTAACAATCTTAAAGTACGTTGTCGAGCATTCATAAGACATTTAGTTGCAAGTTTCAATGTGATACACTATAAATATAAAGTAAATACAATGAATATAAGAGAAAAAAATCATCATCATTAGAATCTTACACGTGGATGTTCTTTTAAACGCCATTTTTTATAACGTAATTCTAATGTCATTCGAACAACTAAAGTTGAATAGAGAATGATATTCACGTATTTCTCAATTACTTTTTGCAGCTAATGAATCATCTGTAGGTTCAAAACCTAATTCTTTTAATATTTCATTAAGATTTTCTTGAAATTCTTGTCTCTATGAAGAGATATTATTATGAAATTAGTTGAATAAAGAAAATATACAATTTACTTTATAAACAAAACTATAGGTAAACATGTTTTTACAGCGTTCATCTAAACTTTAATCAGAATACATTGATAAAGAAAAGTGTTAAATAGAGAGAGAACCTTTGAAAATCTTTTAAAGATTTGACAGGTAGAAGATATTCATCTTTAGCTTTCGGTTTGTATGGTTCATTTTCCCCTTTATTATTTTTTTAAAGTAACAAAGTGATAAGAATTAAGAAAAAAAGATGACTTACAATCTCTATCATAAACAAATGGATTTTTAGGTGGTTTAAGAACACGAGTTCCACGTAAATAACTTACGTACCATCGATTCAAAGATGAGGAACTACCTAAACAGAAAGATTCTATATAAGAAAAACTAAACAAGAAGACACACATATATCTTTTGTACATTCCGAAGAATTGAGTAAACTTTGAATAGTTGGAAATCTCAACAGAAAATTGGTTGACTTGAACATGATATATTTCTTTTTAACACATTCGAATAGATCAAATTCTGAAAATGAATCAACCGTTTTATAATGAACAGTTTTTTATACAAGTGGAAATAATTCCTAATTTACCAAAATCAGGTAAGAAACATTAACGATTGCAAGTATTTTGGTTTCATACATTTAAGACAAGATTATACTATATAAGATACAAGTGTAGTAGACACTAAACAACGAATTCGAAGGTCTCACCATAATCTGATTCAGATTACATTATGCAACAATCTCTTAAAATTTTCGTTTCTATTAGTTAGCATAGAGATGTGTAAACTGTAAATGAACTAAGATCATTTTAAGTAGTTCAAATAATTTCGAATAATAAGACTCAGCAGAGGAGTCCTACAATCAGTCAGCTATAACGTAGGAGCAGGCACATATGCATCGGTCCAACTTGCCACACCTCATTAGCACAACAAGATGAACACCGGATTCATAGAAGTAGTTAATTCAATGGTGGTAATATATAAAAGATAGATTGCATATAAGGAAGGATATAGTACAGGAAGAAAGAATTAGTTCGTGGGAAGAAAGTCCCACAATAGGACGAAACGGCCGTTCAGTGCTTCTAGGTTTTCTATGGTGGTCTAGCTTCAATAGACTCATGATCTCAACTACTAAAATTACTATGATATCCACAAAACCCCTTCTGATACTAATAAGACAATTATTTCAGGAAAAAATCTTTAATTTCATAAAGTATTTGCAAATAATTTAGATGCTTAAATACGTTTATGGTGTGATGGTGAATAGGCTTCCAATGATCGTGCAATTTCATTATCATTTTTCAACCCAAGTAACCTCACATAAGCTTTTAAAACTTATAAAAGTGACTTAGATACTAAAAAAGACTGAACCAAATTTCCTGAAATCTAGTTTTGTGAATTTCATTGAAAATTCAAAAAACCATGACTAGATAAACATAATTCGGGAGATCATCTGTGTGAAAAGCAACTCGTGTCTCTTGGAATGTGTCCATAGAATCGGTAGTTGTGCAATTTTTGAGATATTTAACTTAACTAACACTGGACAGTTTCGAAAGTTGTCTTAAAGCATTATCCCAGCATCGACTAAAGGATGACTTGGTTATGATGGGTGGAATACTAAGAGACAATTTTTAACCTACCCTGTTATATTTTCATTTTAAGGTGAGTCAACCCATAAAACCACAGCTAGAATGCAAAAATCCCAATGTACATACCCCGAGTCCAAGTCTGAGTATAATGAATATTTTATCGACTTTTGCTGTCTTCTGATTAACTTAACAGATTAAAATCTCAATGTCGCTCGAAGGTAAAAACTCAGTTTTGTACATTATGGGATTGCTAGTGTACCAAATTACCTAGATACGATCTTGTTCATTTAGCAGAACTCCATAGCATTGTGTGCATATAAAGCACTCTTCCAAACATGACAATATTTAACAAAAATGAAGGTTAATTGGCGAGACTAAAATTTATGGACGAAACAATCAAATTTACGATAACAGGTCTTGGACTTTGAAGCGAAATTCTTTATCCATTTGCCTAATTAGCGTCTTGATATTTTAGATTATGTTGGTTCGTGATGAAAAACATAAATCTTATCCCTATCCCTTACCTTTAACTGTGAATAACAATTCCTATCCTTCACACAGGTTTAAAACCCTCATTTAAACCTAATCAGTAGGTGGATATTCTCAAGACCACTTTAGCGTCGCTCAAAGGTCGTCCATAAATTATAGTCTCACTGGTTATTTGGACATGATTCTGCTAAGCTACTATGGACATGCCTTCCCACTACCACGTGCCACGTTGAGACGAATTAAGTGCACGAAATGAGATCATATCTAGGTTCATATGAGCTCAACAATTAGGACACATTATTAGTGAATAACCCACTACCTATAAATTCCTTTGCAAAAGATCGTAAACGCAAAATAACTGAGCTTCCAATGAAAATGAATGACAAGAAAATATTTGTTTTTAAACTCCTTGTAAACTATGATGTTCTTTCGGTCAAAACAATGTGCTGTTTTTAACCTAGTCGATTGTGTCTAAACGCTTGTTTTGTAATAGATATAAAATCAAACAGAAGAAATTTAAGGCCAAATGAATAGAACTGTTAGTGAAGCTTATGCAAACAGTTGAAAAAAAGTAGAAAATTAGACGTGCACTTAGACAAAGAGTAGACCGTTCGGCAATATTTCAAACGCAAAATGACATAAAGTGGAATTTCGCACTACTTTCTCCCTGGAGATGAGACGAGAGTTTTTGGCTTGTTCTCTTTAAATTTACTCCTTATTTTCTTACAGAATGTCTTTTTTAACTTCTTCTTAGTTTCCTTTAATTTTGCTTTCTTCGGTTGGTTGAGCCGTAATAAAAAATAACCACAGAGAGGAAGTATATTTTTACAAGAGATGTACGAAAATATTAACGAGTGAGGGTTGAAAAGTCATGCTCAATAAAAAGATAGTGAGTACAAGCTAGAGATTTTCAAGACATACAACACCATTAAGATGTAACAACACAAGGCATAAATGCCGCCTTCGTAATTACTCTTCAATAAACTATAACCAATATCTTCGTCTTGAGTTTGTGTAAATCCATTGGTTTACTTGCGCTCGCTTATTGTTATTACGATACGTCTTCAGGTTTTTGAAGATGCCTAACATGTGCTAGTATAGCGACTCGACTGCACAAATTACAGTCATTTTAATAGTCGTATTTGCAAATGTATATTCTATATTCACATATCTGGACAGCATTATCGATGAACAAAAATAATCTGATGTAGGTGTAAAGGCAAAGCAAAAGCCGAATTTTTGCAATTAAAGAACATGTAGAACCCAAAACAATTATCAACAAATATCAAAATTAGGTATCTTCAATACGAACGTCAAGTCAGTTCTACTGTAAGAAGCTGAAACTTGAAGAACTATAACAATCGTCATCATGAAATTTCAGGTAGTTCTAAACAATTTTTTACGCAAGACACTGAATGTCTGTTGGTCGAATACCATTAGCAATAGCCTACTCTAGGAGAGAACAAACATATTATTCTATCTCAGGCCAAAATGTGTTATTCCTAGGTACTAAACATCCTATTGCTCATTATGATAGTACGGTGAGCAAGCTTAAACAATGATGTGACCTCCACGTGAGATCTTATATATCAGGCAGTTACACCATTATAAATCGAAAATTTTGAGAATGGGTCTTTTATTAGAGTAGTGCTAATGCCGAATGAGATCATAATTTTACAGACGTAATATATCTAGACTTTATAAGAATTGAAGGTCTTTTTCGAATCTTGCAATTTATATTTTATTGCAAAGGTTTGAAGCTTCTGCATCAGTTCCAATTAAGATTTTATTAGATGATTCGCTGAAATCGATGAATGTCACACTGACCTACATATGATCAAACAGTTAGCTCTTCACTCACCATTAATTGACCGGTTAAGTCTTAGTTGTTGAATCGGTTATCAGAGCAAATAATTTGTTCTTTAAGGATTAATGTTGTCTATTTGGAGTTCTTCAGGACTGACCTTTTAAATTTTGACAGCGACCTTTTTCAAAGATTATGTTAAGCTTCAGGGAGACTTTCGAAAATATATGATAGGTGAACACTTCAGGACATATCCGACCTAAAAGCTGGTTAAAAATCACAGTATCCAGTCTGAACCATGGAAAAATGTGAAGTAAACTTGTTTCGTTATCATGCAAACGGCAAGTACAAGATTACTTACTAATCATCGATCATACTATTCTTTCTTCGTTTCATAGTCATGCTGACAATAACAACCAGTTAATTGTCGTCGAATGAAAAGCGAATTCATGACAACTCTAAAGAGATCTAGCAAAGCTGAAAAATGAATTCCCTAGAACGGTTTATTATTTAGTTTTTGAACACATCAACTAACAGTGTTGTGAACTACAGTGGAGACTCTGGTCGGATAATTCCTATGTAGTCATCGCTTTTACAGGAATTCAGTGGAACGTGATTTAGGACTTTTGCGAACAGTAGACTAGATAATAATAGTAAATATCAGGGAGATGCAATAAAAGCATACGTCATTTTCACCTTTTCTGCATTTAGCTACCAGAGGTAAGCTATTTGGAGTCAACAAGTAACCTGCCGTCAAGCTGAAAATATTAAAGCAATTCTACACATGTATCACAACTTCGACTTTATCTTTTTGAATTATTGAATGTCTGCTTTTGAATGGTTGAACCTTACATGTTCTTTGCGTCGTGTAGTAAATGAAATTATCAAACTCTGAAAGCTTTTCTTGCTGATAATTAATTTTTGTTCTCGACTCTGAAAAAATCCAGACTGGTGGTTTTAGCAAGTTTCTATCTAGATCGTGGAACAGAACATTCAAAGCGTGAGATTATCATTCATAGCATAGTAGGATATATAATGTTTGCACCAAATTAGGACGTAAACGAATACTTGAGCTGCAATGTTTTGACATTGCCAAGATATTTTCGACCAATTCTTAGTCATCCAACCCAGGTTGTTACAACCCTTTTACAACATAGGCAACAGAATTCGTCGTCTTTCTTCCTGTCTGTTTGTCATAAATGTTCATTTTCGATAACTCCGCACGCTGCCACTTTATAGCCATTCTAGCATAGCATATAATTTACAAACGTAGTTGAGCTGCCTATCTCGTTTGAATTATTATGGTCCAACTTAATTCTAGCACATTTATCTTTGCCACTATAATAATAGACCTAATCCCAGAATTGTAGAATTGTCATGATGTGACTGCCTGATCCATCAGACCTTATGTGGAAGTTACATCAAAGTATACACCGACTAGTCCTACGTGACAAGCGGCAACATGAACTGGTGGGTGCCTTCTCCAAATGAACATTACAACCAGTGTTACGGACATTATTTATCTCACAACTACATATAAGCAACTGGTTGACCCCCTCCCAAATCCTACGGTAATTCAGTAAGCTTGTAGTGGCATTGGACCATAACCACACAATCTTCAAAGGTGAACACAACACTACTCGGAAAATAGATATTCAATATTTAACACGGAGAAATACCTAACGATGGAAAAGGCGGGAACAATGAATGGAATGAACTGGAGTTGATCGGATGGCATGACTCGGCCATGCAGGCGTGGTCTCTGCTTAATGTTACCTTATATCTTCTATTCATATTAAATATATTGTTCTTTCTCTAGCCTAACCTTGTTCTACATAATGTATTGGTAATTGATACGATACAGTGAGTTGGTGTAGTCGATGGTGTGACTTCCACGTAAGATCTTATAGATTAGGCAGTTATATTATGACGAATCTACAGATTTAGGATTAGGTCTATTATTAGAGCAGCACTAATATCATAGTAGACCATAATTCTACATTGGTGAGCCCAACTAAAGAAACGCAGCCTATTATTGCTAATCCTTAGATCCACCGTAACCTTCTCAATCGATTTTTATTTGTGTAAATCCATTATTCTAATAGTCCTCTGATTAATGGTCACATATATTATCGTAATGTTATATCTATTAGTTCTTATAACTTACTAGCTCAATCGATAATAAAAGTTGATCATCTATATCAACTAATTAGCTTTGATGGTTCGTTAACAAGCTTTAATAGCATTTACATGCTTCAGCGACATAGACTTGTTTAAACATCAAGCTCTAGCAAATATGACCTGTCAATAGCGTAAATATACATTGACTAACAATGCAATCAAGGATTGAATAGTTATCTAAATCTAATTCTTAGTGTTCCTTATCTTAACACCTCATCCTGTTTTAAACTATGCACTATCCTGTAATATCTTTTCTTCCGACCACTGCCTGCCTAATTTCATATTCTCGAGTTCCATTGCCAAACAACAAGGATGACACTTCTCCAAAAACATACGATGGCTCGTTAAATAACAACCACACAATTATCTGGATTCATTCGATTGTTCTGATCCGAGCGACTGGAAAAAACCTCAACAGCATCAAGCACCCTGGAAGTGATTGCCATACTGCATGTTTTATTCTGGATACTTTTGGATCATTACTACTCCTTACGAATGGCGTTATATATGTCGTCCACTGAATAATCTAATTTTCAAGAATAACCCAGGCGAGTTCAACTATTTTACTTAATGATTTTTTTTATACTTAACATGTATATGATTTCCAGTTGCTTTTGCCACATATTTGTAAGTGTCCCTAGGCTAAATGCAGTAACTTCTTATGGAATGTTTATAACGCGTTACATTCTTGTCTGAAGTTTCACAAGCAGTCTTAACTTTGAAATTATTTTTCTGGTCATCTTCATTATTTTTAAATCGTCATATACGTCAGCAACCTGCTTGTTAACCTGGCCCGTACAAACGTTACACTATATCTTCATGTCTTCTAAATTTAGGAATCATCTGAATCGCCTTTAACATTTATCAATAAACCCATCATAGTCGTTGTTGCTAATCGTATTTGGGTTTATGGATTGGTTTATCGTATTACCAGCCTAAAATGCGAACATAGTTTAGATAATAAGATTAAAAATTTAGGTACTATCAACTGCACTAGTAAAATAACTAAGTCCCCAGGTAGCTTTTGGCTAAACAAACGTTTCAAATCAAAACTCAGTAGCCTACTAGAATTAACACTAAACGAATCTTTCTGAATTAAAATTTATAATTAAATTAGGCGTCTCGGATCCTTTAACGTTATAAATTTCTGATAATTTCGAATCGCCTAAGGCTACAATATCTATTTTTCCACTGACTAATCCTCAATCAACACTATAACTAGTTAAATTTAATAGTTTCAGGATATCGTCATAAAGCATTGTCATGACTTGACAATCACGTAATACGATTGATAAAATTAATGAAACTATTAACGAAATTGGTCAACAAATTGACTTATAATTACCATTAAATGGTGTTGTTTTCTTGGTATCTTCATCCATCACAGATGATTACAGTATGTTTCTCTCTCAGTTGCTCATTCAGTAAATATCTCAAAACCTTGTCAGTCTAATTGATGGTTTAGCGACACAATCATGCATGCAAATAATCAGTATAAGCAGTCGAGCAAATCTCCTGCAAACTGAAAACATCAATGTCGAATTTACCTCAACACTGACTAAGGTTCAAGCCATTATCATAGACATGAGTTGGGAGTGTACTCCACCTGGTTACAACTTATGTTCTCCCTGATAATCACATAAGCATCACTCACTATTAATCATCTTGTAAAAACTTATTTAGCTAAATACATCTTGCAGCACCACATCACTTCGTAATATGACCCATAGGCTTAACTTATTTTAATAACTTATAATCAATATATCTCAATTAAATCGTATTTCGCCTTATGATAAACTGCATACTTGCAACTAACTTGTATGCCCAGTCAGCCAGCAAGTATGAATATAAATAAATAGTCTGCCGCAGATCAGAACATTGAGTCCAGAGCATGTCTCTTACGAACACACTCATGTTTAACGATTTTTTCCTAGCTATCTGTCCAAAATTCATATAATTATCACTCATGTATTTAAATTTTATTTTGATAACCATTCATGTGTATTAGTAGTATTACTAAATTCTATCACGGTCAAGTAAAAATGAGGTTGAGAAAATCCCCCCGTAACTAAATAAACTGTATCAAACTAACTGCAACACTGGTTGGAATTCTTCTCCACGGTAATACTTTTGTTCCTTCAGTTAGCCTGTAGAATTATGGTCTACTATGATATTAGTGCTGCTCTAATAATAGACCTAATCCTAAATTTGTAGATTCGTCATGATATAACTGCCTAATCTATAAGATCTTACGTGGAAGTCACACCATCGACTACGCCAACTCACTGTATCGTATCAATTACCAATACATGATGAAGAACGAGGTTAGGTTGGAGAAGGAACAATATATTTAATATGAATAGAGACCACGCCTGCATGGCCGAGCCATGCCACTCGATCAATTCCAGTCCATTCAATTCATTCTCCGCGCCTTCTCCATTGTTAGGTATTTCCCCGAGTTAAATATTGAATATCTATTTTCTGAGTAGTCTCGTGTTCACAGCTTTGTAGATTGTGTGGCTATTGTCCAATGCCACTACACTACTCTCCCACCAGAATCAACGTGATGTTGGTTCGATACCAAATTGGATGGGATCGTCGCGCGCCGGAGGTTACCAAGGATAATAAAGATCCTCCGGGTATTGATAAGCTGAAAGATAAATCAAAAAGAAGGCAGTATCTGGTCGGAAAATACATGTAATAATCTTAAAATATCTGCTTTCATGATTAACACGCTTAAAATGAAAATTTGGTTGAAGATTATTTGAACTATAAAAAATGGGATTACAATAATAATAATAATAATAAAACGATGCGTGTTAATAAATTAACTTATAGGCAGTAATTATTTTGTGTTTAGAAATATTAAAATAATGAATATTGTAGAAATGTTAATATTGGTATTAGTTTTGGTTTAAATTATGAAATCGGATAACGATTATGCCGGTAAGTTGTCCATATGAGTTGAATTCCAATTGCATCTGTATTAGTAGGCTAACTGAAGGAACAAAAGTATACCGTGGAGAAGAATTCCAACTAGTGTTTCAGTTAGTTTGATACGGTTTATTTAGTTACGGGGAGATTTTCTCAACCTCATTTTTACTTGACCGTGATAGAATTTAGTAATACTACTAATACACATGAACGGTTATCAGAACAAAATTTAAATACATGAGTGATAATTATATGGATTTTGGACAGATAGCTAGGAAAAATCGTTAAACATGAGTGTGTTCGTAAGAGACATGCTCTAGACTCAATGTTCTGATCTGCGATAGACTATTTATTTATATTTATACTTGCCGGCTGATTGGGCATACAAGATAGTTGCAAGTATGCAGTTTATCATAAGGCGGAATACGATTTAATTGAGATATAGTGGTTACAAGTTATTAAAATCAGTTAAGCCTATGGGTCATATTACGAAGTGATGTGGTGCTGCAAGATGTATTTAGCTAAATAAGCTTTTACAAGATGATTAACAGTGAGTGATGCTCATGTGATTATCAGGGAGTACATAAGTTGTAACCAAGGGGAGTACACTCCCAACTCATGTCTATGATAATGGCTTGAACCTTAGTCAGTATTGGGGTAAATTCGACATTGATGTTTTCAGTTTGCAGGAGATTTGCTCGACTCCTTATACTGATTATTTGCATGCATGATTGTGTCGCTAAACCATCAATTAGACTGACAAGGTTTTGAGATATTTACTGAATAAGCAACCGATAGAGAAACATACTGTAATCATCTGTAGTGAATGAAGATAAAAGAAAAAACAACACTAGTGATAATTGTAAGTCGATTTGCTGACCGATTTTGTTAATAGTTTCATTAATTTTATCAATCATATTACGTGATTGTCAAGTAATGACAATGCTTTATGACGATATCCTGAAACTATTATGTTTAGCTAGTTATGGTGTTGATTGAGGATTAGTCAGTAGAAAAATAGGTATTGATGCTTTAGGTGATTCGAAATTATCAGAAATTTATAACGTTAAAGAATCCGAGACGCCTAATTTAATTATAAATTTTAATTCAGAAAGATTCGTTTAGTGTTAATTCTAGTAGGCTACGGAGTTTTGATTTGAAACGTTTGTTTAGCCAAAAGCTACCTGAGGACTTAGTTATTTTACTAGTGCAGTTGATAGTACCTAAATTTTTAATCTTATTATCTAAACTATGTCCGCATTTTAGGCTGGTAATATGATAAACCAATCCATAAACCCAAATACGATTAGCAACAACGACTATGATGGGTTTATTGATAAATGTTAAAGGCGATTCAGATGATTCCTAAATTTAGAAGACATGAAGATATAGTGTAACGTATGTACGGGCCAGGTTAACATTCATGTTGTTGACGTATATGACGATTTAAAAATACTGAACATGACCAGATAAATAAATTCAAAGTTAAGAATGCTTGTGAAACTTCAGGCAGGAATTTGACGCGTTATAAACATTCCATAAGAAGTTACTGCATTTAGCCTAGGGACACTTACAAATATATGGCAAAAGGAACCGGAAAACATATACATGTTAAGTAAAAAAAATCATCCAGTAAAATAGTTGAACTCGCCTGGATTATTTTTGAAAATTAGATTATTCAGTGGACGACATATATAACGCCATTCGTGAGGAGTAGTAATGATCCAAAAGTATCCAGAATAAAACATGCAGTATGGCAATTAATTCTAGGGTGCTTGATCCTGTTGGCGTTTCTGCCACTCGCTCGGATCAGAACAATCGAATGAATCTAGGTAATTGTGTGGTTGCCATTGAACGAGTCATCTAAAATGACTTTATGATTGCAGAAAACTTATAGCTGAAACTCACCGTATGTTTCTGGAGAAGTGTCATCCTTGTTGTTTGGCAATGGAACTCGAAAATATGAAATTAGGCAGGCAGTGGTCGGAAGAAAAGATATTACAGGATAGTGCATAGTTTAGAACATGATGAGTTGAAGGAACACCAAGAATTAGATCCAGATAACTATTTAGTCCTTGATCGCATTGTTAGTCAATGTATATTTACGCTATTGACAGGTCATATTTGCTAGAGCTTGATGTTTAAACAAGACTATGTCGCTGAAGCATGTAAATGCTATTACAGCTTGTTAACAAACCATCAAGGCTAATTAGTTAATATAGACGACCGGTTTTTATTATCGATTGAGCTAGTTTGTCATGAGGACTAATCAATATAATATTACGATAATGCATGTGAGCACTAATCAGAGGACTATTAGAATACAGGGTTAACATAAATATAAAATCGATCGAGAAAGTTGAAGTGGAAATAAGGATTAGTAATAATAGGTTGCGTTTCTTTAGTTGGGCTCACCAATGTAGAATTATGGTCTACTATGATATTAGTACTGCTCTAATAATAGACCTAATCCTAAATTTGTAGATTCGTCATGATATAACTGCCTAATCTATAAGATCTTACGTGGAAGTCACACCATCGACTACACCAACTCACTGTATCGTATCAATTACCAATACATGATGAAGAACAAGGTTAGGTTAGAGAAGGAACAATATATTTAATATGAATAGAGACCACGCCTGCATGGCCGAGCCATGCCACTCGATCAATTCCAGTCCATTCAATTCATTCTCCGCGCCTTCTCCATTGTTAGGTATTTCCCCGAGTTAAATATTGAATATCTATTTTCTGAGTAGTCTCGTGTTCACAGCTTTGTAGATTGTGTGGCTATTGTCCAATGCCACTACAAGCCTACTAATACAGATGCAATTGGAATTCAACTCATATGGACAACTTACCGGCGTAATCGTTATTTGATTTCATAATTTAAACCAAAACTAATACCAATATTAACATTTCCACAACATTCATTACTTTAATATTTCTAAACACGAAATACTTACTACCTTTACGTTAAGTTACTAACCAACGGCTATTAGCACGCATCGTTTTATTATCATTATTATTATGCCATTCTTTATAGTTCAAATAATCTTCACCCAAATTTTCACTTCAAGCGTTTTAAGCATGAAGGCAGATATTTTAAAACTATTACATGTATTTCCCGACCAGATGCTGCCGCCTTCTTTTTGATTTATCTTTCAGCTTATCAATACCCGGAGGATCCTTATTATCCTTGGCAACCTCGGCGCGTGATGATCCCATCCAATTTGGTATCGAACCAACATCACGTTGATTCTGGTGGGAGAGTAGTGTAGTGGCATTGGACCATAACCACACAATCTTCAAAGGTGAACACAACACTACTCGGAAAATAGATATTCAATATTTAACACGGAGAAATACCTAACGATGGAAAAGGTGGGAACAATGAATGGAATGAACTGGAGTTGATCGGATGGCATGACTCGGCCATGCAGGCGTGGTCTCTGCTTAATGTTACCTTATATCTTCTATTCATATTAAATATATTGTTCTTTCTCTAGCCTAACCTTGTTCTACATAATGTATTGGTAATTGATACGATACAGTGAGTTGGTGTAGTCGATGGTGTGACTTCCACGTAAGATCTTATAGATTAGGCAGTTATATTATGACGAATCTACAGATTTAGGATTAGGTCTATTATTAGAGCAGCACTAATATCATAGTAGACCATAATTCTACAAGCTCAACCACATCTTGTATCTCTAATATCTTGAACTCCTTTTTCAATTCGAGCCAATTTCCTATTTGTTTCTTCTTCAGTAATGCCTTACTTTGACTGGACCTGGCAGAACTAATCCTAGCAAAACCCATACTCTAGTCACTAGTGTAATCAGTTTACCCCCATTAAAATTCGGCGCGCTTTTGAAGGTTGTAACTTTTTTTCACGTGGTATTATTTTATTTTCCTATTAGTTTTTCTCTTTAATTTAACACTTAATAGCGATAAATAATTCGTCACTGATAGGGTTCTATCAATTTGACACCTTATTTAGGAACTCAACGTCATAAATTAATCTTGCTAATTCTCACGCTATCTCTATCACCAATTAACGTTAATATATTTACTCTTAACTAATACTGGGTCTGATCCTACCATAAAACTTCACACGTTCACTAAGTTAAATTACAACTATCGCTGTCCACCTAATTAAACTTTGTATTTACATTACTTCCGATAATGACCAGGCCATCTAAAAAACATATAATCTCTCCTGATGCCTATAGCACCTGCAAAAGATCTAAATCAGTCACTAAAGCGAATAATGTGAAACCTTATAAACACACTGATCAGTCTGCATCCTACTCTGATCTTCCCTCAGCCACACTTAACGTTCACCGTTTACTTGGACAAGACATATTACTACCTTGCATCTCGCTTGTCGATATAAATAAGAGCAGTCACATACCGTTAGAGTCGACATCATTTGTCAGTCCAAACAAAAACACCACATGTTGTGAGCAGTATTTAGACAGTGCTGTTGATCCCAAACACCCAGCAATCTCACAATCGGCCATCCTGAATAGCGGCCCACGGAGTATATGTAAGCCTGCCTACAATAGCCAGCCCGGTGATGTAGATCTTGACTACTCACCCAGACATATACCCCATCCCCCAACTAAGTGTGCACAAAGTGAACATCCGCTAGACACCTGCAACAGGCCTGTATGTAACCATATCGACCTTAGAAACTTTGATATAAACTCCGATAATCTCACCACTGGTAGACCTAAAAGCAGCCAAACAGAACTTAGCCTCACCCAAACTATTCAAGACCTATTACCTTACAAATATTTAATCAGTGTTCCAGAAAATCCCGATCTGGAAATTATAAAAAACACTGAAAAAGTAATTGACCATATATCATCTGAAGTGTTGAAAAGACTTCAGTGTATGCAGAATGTTATTGTGTATAATATACCTGATAGTACGAACATAAAGACTGCTAAAAATACTCTGCTACAAGAATGTGGATTGTCGCAATCTTGGTGTGTAACAAGAAGATTACGTAAGGCACACACTAAAGCCTCCTGTCCCATTCTATTTCAGTTTGGTAGCACCACTGAAGCTAATCACCTCCTCAATAGTCAGTCATTACTGAGGCGTATTCCAACATTTAAAAAGATTAGGATCATTCATGACAGGACCGCTATCCAGCGTCGAATCTGCAATGGAACACAAACTGATCAACCCAGCTTACGTAGCCGTGGCAGCTACAGCTCTTGTCACTGCACAAACCCTAAAATATCATACACTGCCCCCCCAAAAAACGGAGGCACGTCGGACACTGCTATTAGTCCTAAGGACAAGACCGCACATAAAGCAGCTACAACCACTCACCCTCAGCCCAGACACTCAGCTACCCCAAAATGCCAAACCACTTATGCCTCAATAGCGTCCAAGTATTACCCTAGCGGCCCTTATAAAATGCCTAAAAATGATCCTCCCAGGGATCGCGCTAACAGCTACAGACCCGCGGACACCGCTGTGCGAAAAAACACCAAACTCTCCGTAAAAACCCACCAATACTCCAGCACCCCAAACCCAAAACATGCACCTTCTCATAGTAATAGAATGCCCTACAACAAACATAGAGAACTGGCAACACCCGCTCATCCTAATGTGAAACGACACTCGACAAGAACCACACCCACACGTGATACCCATAAGTCATATGGTGTCAACCTTGTAAGCCCCATGAACCAACACAAAACTATACACAACAGAAACACCTCTCCTGGCAATAATAACAGGCATTCCTTCATCCCTTACCAGAAACATACAACCTCCCCAACTGACCACAATAGGACTAAAATTGCCCACCGCACACGAGGAAGCCATAACGCTGGCCTACTTGGGAACCCACCTACAGATTCTAGGTACTATCCAAGTCAAGCCACCCAATACAACGGTTTAGTCCCCCCTAATTCGACATGCACACTATCTCATCCTTTTTTATCTCTCTCCCCCTCAACATTACTGCTATGGGGTCTCCAAATGTTGAGGGCGACAATCCCACTATTCTGAAACCATCTATATACTCCGATTTAATGGGGAGTAGCACATCCTACTCAACTTCGATAACTGTTTCTAGTCTTGAAAACTCCTTGACTGAACCCCCTGATCATTCCCCGGACACATTACCTAATCATTCGACTCTACCTTCCACTCTTAGACATACTTCTTTCACCAAAACCACACCCGACTACCCTTCTTGCATTAACCCTAATGGTAATAAACTAAACACTCATCAATATGGAGTCAACGCTCCCAATTCTTCCTTTTCTCAGGGCAAAACAGACAAACCACTCGGTTTACATCATACCCTTCTACTAGACAAACAGTCACCGTACCTGACACTTATGTTAATCAACGCTAGATCTGTACAAAGTAAGATGACTTACCTACGCACCCTATTGCTTTTAAACAACCCCTCACTTGTTTTGATAACGGAAAGTTGGCTGTCCTCCGATACCACAGACACATTTCTACAAATAGACACCTATGAGCTCTTCCGCTGTGATCGAGTCACCAAGAAGGGTGGTGGTTGTCTCGTCTATGTATCAAAAAATTTGAGAGCGGAAACCTATAGCGACCACGTCCTCAGCAAACTTCCTGAATCGATATGGCTTACTGTGCACACTCATGAATGTAAAATACTAATCGGATGCATATATCGAGCTCCTAACACTCCTAGTTCAACTGACACTATTATAAGTGAGTCATTTGCTCAGGCTGCCTCGCTTGACTTCACATACAAAATTGTATGTGGTGATTTCAACCTTCCCACCATCAACTGGAAGACACATTCTGGCCCATTGTGCTTTGAAAGCATACTTAGGTCCTTAGACATACACGGCTGGCAACAACATGTACACCTGCCTACACGAAATCACAACATTCTTGACTTGATATTCTGTCATAGTGTCACACCAATATCAATGGTGGTTAGCGAAAAGTTTCACAACAGCGATCATAAAATAGTCCTCTGCACCCTTCCGATTCTTGCCATATGCAACAAATTAAAGACATTAAAAACGCGATTCCAATATAGAGACTATGCAAACGCTGACTGGGAAAACTTTCGATTTCTAATAAAGCACTCTGACTGGGGCAGTTTCTTTACCAGTAATAACCTCTTAGAAACATTAGAAATATTCAATATCACCACCAAATCTGCACTAGACACCACTATACCCTCTAAAATTGGTTTTAAAACAGTTACTCCCTATATAAACCAAAAGACTAGGTCTAAACTGAGAAAACTGAAAAGGATGTACTATATATCAAAAGACTTCAGTGCCCTGCACCAGATATACTCTGTACTTGACGGAGTACAAAGTCAACACAACAAGCATAAACAGGTAGAGGAACGTACTGCGCTCGCTGCTGCATCTAAAGCCCAAGCCCTATGTCGTCTCCTCACGAAACGCATAAGAAAGAACACAGACAACAACATTCACTCCTTACTGCACGATGGAGTAACGTATAATGACCAAACCGTCATATGTGAACTATTAAGTGAATGGTTTTCTCACAATGGGAATACATCTGATGCCCCAGATATCGACATAAAGTGCACCGGCAAAAACTATCTTAGTACCATAAACTTCGACATTATGAGTATACATACCGCCATTAAAACCCTTAAACCAAATGCGAGTTCTGGTGCCGATGACATCCCTTCAATCGTTTATAAAATGTCAGGGCCGGACATACAGACGCTACTACTCAAAATATACACATTATCTTTAGAGACAGGTACATATCCGGAAACCTGGAAGGTAACGTATGTTCTACCCAAACACAAATCCGGACCGAGAAACCTGGTAGAAAACTACAGACCTATAAATATCACTCCAGTCATATCACGCATAATGGAAAAAGTGATACAAAATCAACTATCTGATCACCTACTTAAGGAAGATCTAATAGAACCGTCACAACACGGCTTCATTAGAACAAGGTCGTGCAGTACATGCCTGATAGACTTCTTTAACGAGGTTACTCGTATGCGTGACCAGAAGAAACTAGTTATTATACTATACTTCGATATTAAGAAAGCCTTTGATAAAGTACCTCATAATCTTCTAATCAACAGACTGAAGTCAGTTGGAATTATAAATCCCCTTTTGCAATGGATCAAGTCTTTTCTTACGAACAGATATCAAATAACCAAGATTAACTCTAATACATCTACACCTCGACCGATAACCAGTGGTGTTGTGCAGGGTAGTGTCTTGGGTCCATTGCTCTTTATAATCTACATCAACAATATATGCAGGTGTTTCAGCACAGGTAAGACCTACCTCTATGCCGATGACTTAAAAGTCATCTATAAAACTGACATTTGCGATTTACGCAGTACTATGCAAACAATCCAACATGAACTCAACATGGTAGATGACTGGTGCAAACGCTGGAGGTTAGAGCTCAACATAGAGAAATGCGGCTGGTTATGTATAGGAGACACGTCTCTTAAAATGAAACTAACAATTAGCGATCACGCACTCCCCAGACTGGCATCAGTAACTGACCTAGGGGTACATTATTCACACAGTCTTAATTTCTCTGAACACATCTCAGCCAAAGCATCCAAAATGCGGAAATTGCTTGGCTTCATTCTCCGTAATTTCTATCAAAATGAATCTAAAATCCTTCTTTACAAAGTTTGTGTAAGACCTATCGTTGAATACTGCTCGTTCTTATTTTCCAACCTACGTCTATCTGATATACTAAAGGTGGAAGGAATACAACGAGACTTCACCCGCAAAATACTTAAGACTGGCTCGGTCATTGACTACAGTTCCCGATGCCAAATCTTAGGAATAGCACCCCTTTGGGAGAGAAGGCTTAGGTCTAATTTGATTCTCTACTTCAAACTACTCAAAAACCTTACTTACTCAACATGTCAGATAATTCTTGCCCGAGATTCACATGAATACGAACTTCGAAACAAAGTATCTACGGTCAAAGTTGAGAAATACAGATCAAAAACTCGGGAAAACTTCTTCCTCACCAAGTATGCAATAATATGGAACAGTCTTCCTTCCGAGACTCGCATGGCAGATGAACTACATACGTTTGTGAAACTGCTTGATCAAGCCCTCACTCGCACTGATCTTGCACGTACGAACACATCTGCACCCCACTCAGACATCATAGGCTCTCTCCATGTCTAGACCAAAATGGACTTCAAGTTCAGTTTGCCTTATTTTTCCTACTTTGCAGTTGTATTAATTACTTTTTCCACCCCATTTCTTCACTTGAAGTAGACAGGTAACTCACTGGACCTATCATTACTGTCAAACTAAACTCGGTCGATAAGGGACAATCACTACCACCCTAAAAATTCAAGAGGACCCGACAATCGGCTGCCCACTACCAGTGGTCTTGCATCTATGGAACCTGTTACCAATCAACTGGTTAAGACAACAGAAAATAACATCAGCACCAAGTTACTGTGAGTTCCTTCCTGTTTATCCTATATTAACTTTTTACTCTTCTGTACACAATGTTGACTAGCAATTAATATTATTTCTCTACTCGTTCCCTTATCCACAACTCATACTTCTATACTTTTTCCGCCTGCTTAAATAAACAACTATCCTACAATATACCCTTCTTAACGCTTATACTCTGTTTGGCAAACTATACTTTATACTATAGTCAACAGAGGCACTGCATCGATGCTTTACCCACAGTCCACAGCTTGTAACTGCCTGATAAGCTTGTAAAATGGTACTTATAGAAATAGTGCTTTCCAACAAGTTGTGAAACAGAGGATTGTGTGAGGTATGACGTATATACAAAAATAAGCTTAAATGAGCCTAACATCACAAAAGGAGGGAGGGTGGAGTTACTGACCAGCAAGCATTGATGGTGAGGGCGATAACTTCAATCCACCCGTGTTTGTGGGGACAGAACATTTTGTATGTATCAGGCTCTTTATAATTGAGAATAAGACAGTCAATCTAAGATATAGATTGTCTTCCTACGCTCACCACTCAGACTCATGTTTCCAATAATATGCTGGATTAGCTATTCTACTAAGACAACCTATAACATGCTAACTCAGACTTTTACACTAGGATTGCGTGGCTGACATCGGATGGACAAAAAAAGAAAAGAAAAAAGACAATAAAAGATATAGTCACTAGTATTCTTAACACTTCACCCTCTATATATACACCCTTCTAATAAACCGCTTCCCTTGTACCAACCTTGACTTCCCTTCCTTCATGTGAGCTTACTCCAACTTGTTAAACATCACTACTCGTTGTTCTTTATTAGTACATTCTCTAATATGGAGCCTCTGACTTCACTTCACTCTAACAAGACATAATATGAATTTATTCTAATTTATTATACCTCTGTCCGTTCTACTACACAATGTTAAGCAACCTTTGGCGTTCATATCCAAGTGCCTTGCTGCTCCTCTGTTTCTTTTTTTTTCTCCTTCAGAATCTTGCTCTGAGAGCACAACTATGAAACTTCTGAAGTTTGGAGCAAACTTAACGTACGCGTCCTCTCAAGGTCATAGTTTACAGCAAGCGCTCTACGATCTCACTTTATAACAACTATAAACTTAATAAGTTGGGAAGCATTTTGCGAACCAACAAATATTGTAATTTATAGATCATGCCTGTAAAAACGGTGTGTACCTGCACATGCAGAAATATATTATTATTATTAGTAATAATAGGTTGCGTTTCTTTAGTTGGGCTCACCAATGTAGAATTATGGTCTACTATGATATTAGTACTGCTCTAATAATAGACCTAATCCTAAATTTGTAGATTCGTCATGATATAACTGCCTAATCTATAAGATCTTACGTGGAAGTCACACCATCGACTACACCAACTCACTGTATCGTATCAATTACCAATACATGATGAAGAACAAGGTTAGGTTAGAGAAGGAACAATATATTTAATATGAATAGAGACCACGCCTGCATGGCCGAGCCATGCCACTCGATCAACTCCAGTCCATTCAATTCATTCTCCGCGCCTTCTCCATTGTTAGGTATTTCCCCGAGTTAAATATTGAATATCTATTTTCTGAGTAGTCTCGTGTTCACAGCTTTGTAGATTGTGTGGCTATTGTCCAATGCCACTACAAGCCTACTAATACAGATGCAATTGGAATTCAACTCATATGGACAACTTACCGGCGTAATCGTTATTTGATTTCATAATTTAAACCAAAACTAATACCAATATTAACATTTCCACAACATTCATTACTTTAATATTTCTAAACACGAAATACTTACTACCTTTACGTTAAGTTACTAACCAACGGCTATTAGCACGCATCGTTTTATTATCATTATTATTATGCCATTCTTTATAGTTCAAATAATCTTCACCCAAATTTTCACTTCAAGCGTTTTAAGCATGAAGGCAGATATTTTAAAACTATTACATGTATTTCCCGACCAGATGCTGCCGCCTTCTTTTTGATTTATCTTTCAGCTTATCAATACCCGGAGGATCCTTATTATCCTTGGCAACCTCGGCGCGTGATGATCCCATCCAATTTGGTATCGAACCAACATCACGTTGATTCTGGTGGGAGAGTAGTGTAGTGGCATTGGACCATAACCACACAATCTTCAAAGGTGAACACAACACTACTCGGAAAATAGATATTCAATATTTAACACGGAGAAATACCTAACGATGGAAAAGGTGGGAACAATGAATGGAATGAACTGGAGTTGATCGGATGGCATGACTCGGCCATGCAGGCGTGGTCTCTGCTTAATGTTACCTTATATCTTCTATTCATATTAAATATATTGTTCTTTCTCTAGCCTAACCTTGTTCTACATAATGTATTGGTAATTGATACGATACAGTGAGTTGGTGTAGTCGATGGTGTGACTTCCACGTAAGATCTTATAGATTAGGCAGTTATATTATGACGAATCTACAGATTTAGGATTAGGTCTATTATTAGAGCAGCACTAATATCATAGTAGACCATAATTCTACAAGCTCAACCACATCTTGTATCTCTAATATCTTGAACTCCTTTTTCAATTCGAGCCAATTTCCTATTTGTTTCTTCTTCAGTAATGCCTTACTTTGACTGGACCTGGCAGAACTAATCCTAGTAAAACCCATACTCTAGTCACTAGTGTAATCAGTTTACCCCCATTAAAATCAAACGGTTTGCGACTAGCTTCGGGAAGCTCACCTTACAATGCTGTATTCTCTTCTGATCCTCGTTTTTATCAGCTTTGTCCCAAAAAGACAGTTATTCTATACAAAAGTGAAAGAAATTCCAAAGAAATCTACAGGTGTAACCAAAAAGGTTGATCCAAAATGAACTTTCGAAATCCATGGTTCAGAAAATTCAGAAAACAAAGCCAAGGAACTTTCGTGTTATTGCTCTAGTCTGTCATTGGATCATGGTCAGTCGGCAAGTTCGTAATTTACGACCGAAATATCTAGAGAACATTATTCCAGTCCAGATAACATGATTTATTCGTAAATTAAATCAACCCACAAACATTTTTGTTATAATTATTATAACAGTCACACAATAAATCTTCGTTTTTTTAGATTGTCGGGCACAATTTCCCAAATACTAAACCCAAACAGTCTGAAACCGAAAATGTCACCAAACGTCAGATTTAACACAAACAAAATGTCAATAATAATATGCACATTTTTTTCATCTGTAGAATTGGACGCCGTTGTAACTATTACGTCCCGGCATTTAGAATTCGATCGCTGTGCACCAGAGTTAGAGTTTGCCCTGTTGAAACACTATTTCACCAGACCCAACGTAGAATCAGAGGTGACCTGATACCGCGAACTATGATCTCTGCATCAGCCACTCGGGATTCTGCGCTTTTGTGTCACATTCGTACTCAATATCTTGTCATAGACTTTTCAAGGGTTGACAAACGGCGTTATGTTACTACCTCAGCGCTTGCGTCATCTCCATGTCATGGTCGTTGACAATATTGTGGGCTAAGTTGTTTTAGAATCAGGGTGGTTCTAGGATTTACTGGATTACATCTAAGCATTCGTCCGACGAACTTCCAGCTTTCAGCTATATGAATCTCTTAAAACACAATCATAATCGTCCTATCCAGGAGTTACTGGATCGAGGGACATACTGTAGGAGGACCGTCTTAGCCGCCTATGATCGTTCTTGTCAAATCACAGAAGAATACGAGACAATTTGTTGATTGGATACAATACAACAAACATTCGTGGTCACAAACCGAAACCAAGCTTCCTGAACCTCAAAGGTTCACTCCACTTAGTAACCCACAACGAATGGGGCATTCCGGAGCTAATGTCCAGGTAATGTCATGCTTTTTCTTATCACTCGTGTGTTTCACCGGAACTACTACATTGATGACAAGGGTGTGGCTCTCTAAGTGAACAGTATTACAGACCAGACACAAAAAATAAGCACTCATGCGTATCTTGAGTTCCTAACTTTTCACCAACCTTACCTGATGCATATATACTTCCTATCGTTACTATCACTATTATTCTTATGATTATCAATACTATGAATAAAATTACTTCAACCCACTTGTGTTCGCTACTACTCGTTACCCTTGTCCACCTCTTATTCTTAGGATTTAGCCTGGTAATGTTGTTTGCGCAAACTGCTGATTTGCTCAATGTGACCGTTTTCTAATAGCCTCAACAATTTAATCACAAATTTTGTGCATTTAGACAAAACAATCTGATATTTGGTGGTGCGCTGGCAGCTTGTTTTTTCAAGCTCGATGCTCAAGCACAACTGCATTCGTCAATGCTCGAAAAATATCGAATCTCACTTAATTATCAATTCAGGTAGTATCGAAGATCCTTAGTTTCCTGGACACACTGGACCCGGAGTCATAGCATAGTATTAATGTGAAATCGCAAACAAAAAATTTCTATGCGTCAGCACATTGAAAACATATTGGTTATCACTGACTTAGTTTTTTGTTTTCTTCAGGACATCCGTGTATTGTACAAGACTGCATTTTAAGGTGAAAATACGTTTCTAGGCAAACGGGTGACAGTAACCGTTGGTTTCACTGCTGACCAGAGTAAAACAACAGACAAAACTCTGTAGCGCATCCACAGATAAGCAAAATAGTCTTAGTGGTTTCAAGTTCCGATTTTGCAAGTAATGAGTGGAACGCAAGCACTACACTCCTTTGGATATAAGAGACACAGAAGCGACTTTATTTTGACTCACTCATGTATAACCAACCTGTTTGTCGTTGTGTTCAGACAGATAACCATTGATGATGTCACAGGTATTTAGTGTTTGACAACGCTTTTACCAGTAACACCCTCTAATATATTTCGTTCCCACCCAGAGAAATCAAAAGACACAGTCGAGGAGATCGTAAGAGTATATTTGGCGACGACCAATATATCGGAATTCTCTGATCTAATCTGGCTAGCGATCGCGGTTGATGTTGAGCACAGCGTTACCACACGTGATCTGGTGCGGATGCATGACCGAGCGCCTTCAGCTAGATGAGTCCACTAAAACATATGGTCAGCATCCAATGTCGAAAACTTAGGGCTATTTAGTTTGGGGATTTATTTACCGCTACAGATCACTCCCCTCCTAGTGAGGCAGTGACGACCCTAAGACGTGGCCAGCCAGAAGTTTAAACCGAACGAGTTTGTCGTTGGTAAACACTCTTCTGATAGCTTACTAAGTGTAGCAGCGTCTGGTCGTCTTTCCTTACTATATGGGACCGAGGTACAACATAGTAAAAAAAGAAAAAGTTACAACGAAAAATTTCGATTCCTCGTAAACTGCATCGTTCTTTTCCAGCCGTCCTGGAAAAGAAAAAAGAAAGTGTAAGTGCATGTCGAAATACACTCGTATGTGCGTAAAAACACAATGTCGGCGAAAATATAGAAAATATACTCAATCTGTGAAAATTTCTGAAAATCTCCACAAAACACATTCTGATAACACATAATAGCGCTAAAAATGTTTTTTTTGTTTTGTTTTTTTAAGTAAAAAAATATAAATATATAAGCATATTAAAATTTAAAAAAAAATTATATATCGTAAAAAGAAAGATCGGGATAATATAAAATGTCGAGTACTGCTTTACGTGCAGTAGTCGTTTAAATGTTCTGGAAATCTTACTCTTCTTCCAGAACGTGTCGTTTTAGGTTTATTTTCAGATACATTCGGAGTATCATCGCTAGTATTGGTTGTCGGTTGAGAAATTACGAGTGTAGGAGTCGCGTTGTCCGATTGTACCGAAGGAAAATCGACGTGAATAGGATTTCCTTCTTAATACGCTGCTTTTAAGCGATCGATGCTGATGCTATCGTTTGTTCCGTTCTTATCGACTATATAGTACTTAGATTCACGTTGAAGAACTTTGAAGGGTCCTTCGTATGCTGATTCGAATGGTCGTCGATGCGAGTCTCGACGAACGAAAACGTGTGTACTATATCGTAAGTCAGGTTGAACGAAAACATCGGTTGATTGTAGTCGAGTGGAAGCAGGTTTAACTGAACGCATTGCGTTTGTAAGCCTGTTAGTGTAGGAGGTTAGATCCATGTTCATTGAAAAGGATGAAGGATCCACGAATTCTCCTGGAAGTCGAAGTGTCGTTCCATAAACGAGTTGAGCCGCAGTGTATCCAATGTCAGCTTTCACTGCATTGCGAATACCTAGTAAGACAAGTGGAAGAGCGTCGGTCCACTGTGAAACGTTTGCAGCTGATAGCGAAGCTTTTAGTTGTCGGTGAGAACGTTCTACCAACCCGTTTGCTTGTGGATGGTAGGCGGTCGTTCGGAAGCGAGTGATTCCTAAAAGTGTGGTCAGACGACGGAAAAGTTCAGATTTAAACTGACGTCCGCGATCTGTAGTGATGGTTGAAGGGCAGCCGAAGTTTGCTACCCACCGCTCGACGAAGGCGCGAGCCACTGTTTTAGCGGTGATGTCCTTGATAGGTACTGCTTCTGGCCATCGAGTGAAACGGTCTACGCAGGTTAAGAGGTAAGCGTATCCATTTGAATCTGGTAAAGGTCCTACCAAATCCAGATGAACATGGTCGAAACGAGCATCGGGAGTTTTAAACGAGCCTAAGGGACATTTATTGTGTTTGATAACCTTAGATTTTTGGCAGCTTACACAGGAGCGTGCCCACTCCCTTACGTCTTTATTCATGCCAGGCCAGCGAAACTGTTCTGCCATAAGCTTGATGGTTGCACGAACACCTGGATGAGAAAGTTTGTGCAATGTATTGAAGACATTGTGTCGATAATGTTTCGGCACGATTGGGCGATCCCTACCTGTAGATGTGTCACAAAGTAAGGTTCCCTTACCTGTTCCCATCTGTTCGATGCGTAGTTTAAGTGTTGTGGACGATAACTCGTGCTGAAGATCAGTGTCTTCTTTTTGAAGCTGGGCGAGTTTAAGAAGGTCGATTCCTTGGAAACTGTTCAAGGAATTTATTCGAGACAAGGCGTCTGCAACTACATTGTTTGTTCCTGAGATGTGTTGAATGTCTGAAGTGAACTACGAAATGTAGTCCAGTTGTCGAGACTCACGGGGAGAGTACTTGTCTGAAGGAGAGCTTAACGAGAAAGTGAGCGGTTTATGGTCCGTGAAAAGAGTGAATTCACGGCCTTCGATATAGTGTTGGAAATGCCCTACAGCACAATACATAGCTAGGAGTTCCCTACCGAATGTGCTGTACCTCGATTCGGTGTCTAGCAACCGTCTAGAGAAAAATGCTAAGGGTTGCCATGAGTTGTTGACCCATTGTTGTCAGACTCCTCCGATTGCCGAGTCGGATGCGTCTACTGCGATACTAATGGGTGCTTCGGTGTCCTGATGTGCGAGCATTGTTGCTTTAGCAATCAGTTCCTTAACTGTGGAGAATGCTTTTCGTGCGTTGTCGTCCAAATTAATGGATTTCGCATTTCCACGAAGTTGGTGGGTTAGCGGTTTCATGAGTAATGCGCATTTCGGTATGAAACGACTATAGAAACTCACGAGGCCGTTAAACGTGCGTAATTGCTTGACGGTGGTCGGTTCTGGGTAATCCAGAATGGCCGCCACTTTGGTCCTAAGAGGTCGAATGCCTTGAGCATCGATCGTGTGTCCTAGGAAGTCTAACGAGTCGGTTCCGAATTGGCATTTCTGAACGTTTACAGTTATGCCATGTTTTTGTAGTCGTTCGAAAACAAGATCCAGATGCTTGAGATGTGTTTCTCTGTCCGGACTTGCGATTAGACAGTCATCAACATACGCATGTACGAAGTTGAGACCTCGGAAAACGTCGTCTATGAATCTTTGGAATGTTTGAGCAGCATTTCGTAGACCGAAAGGCATTCGCAAAAATTCATAGAGTCCGAAGGGAGTAATGATAGCTGTTTTCGGAATGTCGTCAGTAGCCATAGGTATTTGGTTATACGCTTTAACCAAGTCGATTTTCGAAAAGACAGTTGTACCTTTCAAGGTAGCTGTCAAATCGTGAATGTGAGGCAACGGGTAACGATCGGGAATGGTTTTCGCATTCAACCGCCGATAGTCACCAGTTGGACGCCAATCGTTGCTGTCCTTTTTAGGGACCATGTGCAACGGAGATGCATATGGGCTATTTGACGGTCGTATGATTCCTAAATCTATCATGTGATCGAATTCGTTTTTCGCTAACCTTAGCTTTTCAGGAGCTAGTCGTCGTGCTTTAGAGAATACAGGTGGTCCTGTAGTCGTGATGTGATGTGTAACATTGCTGGTTACACACGGTAGTTTCGGTTGAGTTTGTTGTATCCCAGGGTACTTATCGAGTAGTGGCTGCTAAAGTGGGTCTATCATATGCTTAACTGTGACTGGGGATAATCTGCAACCACTAAAAGAAGTTACGCAAACGGACAAATTAGTGTTTCCGTCAACTAGCCTCCGTTTGCGAGTGTCGATGATCAGATTGTGGTGTTGTAGAAGGTCCATACCAATGATTGACATGGAAACATCTGCAACAACGAAAATCCAATGGATGGGTTTGCGTAAACCCACGTTAAGGTAAACGTACCTTTTGCAATACGTAGCGATCGGTTTTCCGTTTGCCGCCTGTAAGTTTAGGGTCGATTCGTGAAGCCGATCGTTGGGATTCGCTGGGAGAACGCTAACTTCTGCGCCAGTGTCGACGAGGTAGCGAACTCTCGTTGTCACATCTGTGACGTACAACAGACGGCTATGTTCGCCGGCTACGGTTGCCGTTAACGCGTGCCGGCTTGGAAGTTTCCCGAGTTGTTTTTCGAGTCACTCGGCTTCGTGTTGGGAAAATTGCAGGGTTTTCTGCAATTTCTGGAAAACTTTCCATACTGGTTATGATACCAGCACCAGTCGTGGTTATCTGTCTCTCGTGGTCTAGAGACAGATCGCTTACATGAAATGCTTCTACGTGGAGTGAGCGATCTCTTACGGTCGGTACGAAGACTAAGATAACGCGTGAGTGTATGACATAAATCGGTTACATCATTCTGAGTCGTTTGAGGTTTTTCTTTGACTGAAAATACCTTGGTAGTAGAAGGTTTCGTAATTTCTAAAACGCGGTCGGCAGATGCCGCTAGCTCGTCTAAGGCGTTGTTCTGGAACGAGACCAGAACTGCTTGCACCTGTTGGGGAAGTTTTGATAAGAAGAGTTGTTTGAATAGACCTTCGTCGAAAGTTCTTTGGCCTATTACCTCTCTCATCCGTTGCAACATGTCCATCGCAGAGCCGTGTTGCAGGTCGATGTTATTGAAGAGTTGATCTAACCTTTGTCGATCGGTTAGGTCTCCTCGTTTAAGAATCGAACGTTTAAAGGTTTCGTAAGGTTCAGAAACATCACTAGTAAACATACTAGGTGTTACGTACCTGTTGAATTCGCGCGGTAGTGCCTTGACTACTGCGAGGAATTGTGCACGTGTGTCGATCACGCCGTGCTCGTAGAAGTCGGCTTCTGCGTAGCAAAACCAAGCTTCGATGTTGTCGGGCCAGAAAGGCATCAGTTGAAACGAAGGTGGGGACAAGGTCTTAAGCTTGAGTACTTTAGGTGTCTGTTCAGTCATGATGAAATATGAAGCACGATAATGAACGAGGGGAAAATATATATATATCCAAGAAAAAATACGAAAAAAATCACAATATTTAAAAAAGTAAGGCAATGATATATAAAAATCCCAAAAAGGAACAGACTCACAGTTGCAATTAGGTGTACCAGATCACGTCGGTCTCACCAATGATGATGTCACAGGTATTCAGTGTTTGACAACGCTTTTACCAGTAACACCCTCTAATATATTTCGTTCCCACCCAGAGAAATCAAAAGACAGAGTCGAGGAGATCGTAAGAGTATATTTGGCGACGACCAATATATCGGAATTCTCTGATCTAATCTGGCTAGCGATCGCGGTTGATGTTGAGCACAGCGTTACCACACGTGATCTGGTGCGGATGCATGACCGAGCGCCTTCAGCTAGATGAGTCCACTAAAACATATGGTCAGCATCCAATGTCGAAAACTTAGGGCTATTTAGTTTGGGGATTTATTTGCCGCTACACCATCCTTAATCACAAGGGGAAGGTTGACGTCATATTCTATGACTTCTAAAAAGCTTTTGGTAGGGTAAGTCGTATGTGTTTTGCCAATGAGCTCAAACGATTAGGTATCAAATCATCTTTAGTTGATCGGCTTACCTCATATCTATATAATCGACATTTTAGCGTCGGAGTAAACGTCACTTTTTCCCGGTTTGCGGGATACCTATGACCTTTTCCTTTCTGAATTTATATTAACAATCTTACACAGCAGGTATCGTTAGATTTATTACTTTCCGCTTATGATATGGAACTCTGGGGGGAAGTTTGAAGTTAGGGGGATAAATGGGCACTTCAGGAGGATAAGGCTCGACTTCAAATTTGGGAAAACAACAACAGACATACTTTTGACATTGTGAAGTAGTCCATTTGCGACATTTTGCAACTACGAATACATCTGAGTTAAACTTTTAGGAAGCACTCGCTTCCGAACGACCGCCTACCATCCCCAAGCAAACGGGTTGGTAGAACGTTTTCACCGACAACTGAAAGCTTCGCTATCAGCTACAAACGTTTCACAGTGGACCGACGCTCTTCCACTCGTCTTACTAGGTATCCGCAATGCAGTGAAAGCTGACATTGGATACACTGCGTCTCAACTCGTTTATGGTACGACACTTCGACTTCCAGGAGAATTCGTGGATCCTTCATCCTCTTCAATGAACATGGATCTAACCTCCTACACGAACAGGCTTACAAACGCAATGCGTTCAGTTAAACCTGCTTCCACCCGACCTCAATCGACTGATGTTTTCGTTCAACCTGACTTACGATATAGTACACACGTTTTCGTTCGTCGAGACTCGCATCGACGACCCTTCGAATCAGCATACGAAGGACCCTTCAAAGTTCTTCAACGTGAATCTAAGTACTATATAGTCGATAAGAACGGAACCAACGATAGCATCAGTATCGATCGCTTAAAAGCAGCGTATTTAGAAGGAAATCCTATCTACGTGGATTTTCCTTCGGTACAATTGAACGACACGACTCCGACACTTATAATACCTCATCCGACAACCAACACACACGATGATACTTCGACAGTATCCGAAAATAAACTTAAAACGACGCGTTCTGGAAGAAGGGTGAGATTTCCAGAACATCTAAACGACTATTGCACGTAAGGCACTTCTCGACATTTTATATTATTTTTAAAAAAAAAAAAACAATTTTAATATGCTTATATATTTTTATTTCTATTTAAAAAAAAAACAAAACAAAAAAACAATTTTTTTAACGCTATTACGTGTTCATGAGTTTATTTTCCATTTTTTTTTTCCGCCGACATTGTGCTTTGACGCACATACGAGTGTATTTCGACATGCACTTACATTTTCTTTTTTCTTTTCCAGGACGGCTGGAAAAGAACGATGACGTTTATGAGGATCCGAAAATTTTCCATGTACATTTTCTTTTTTTACTATGTTGTACCTCCGTCCCATATAGTAAGGAAAGACGACCAGACGCTGCTAAATTTAGTAAGCTATCAGAAGAGTGTTTACCAACGACAAACTCGTTGGGTTTAAACTTCTGGCTGGCCACGTCTTAGGGTCGTCACTGCCCCACTAGGGGGGGAGTGATCTGTAGCGGTAAATAAATCCCCAAAATAAATAGCACTAAGTTTTCGACATTGGATGCTGACCATATGTTTTAGTGGACTCACCTAGCTGAAGGCGCTCGGTCAGTCATCCGCACCAGATCACGTGTGGTAACGCCGTGCTCAACATCAACCGCAATCGCTAGCCAGATTAGATCAGAGAATTCCGATATATTGGTCATCGCCAAATATACTCTTCCGATCTCCTCGACTCTGTCTTTTGATTTCTCTGGGCGGGAACGAAATATATTAGAAGGTGTTACTGGTAGAAGCGTTGTCAAACACTGAATACCTGTGACATCATCACCCTCGATGGATACCCCAAGTTGAAAAGTTCTGGGAATAATGGTACCACACTGCCTGAAGTCCTACGCTAACTGCGACAAATGTACCGACTGAGCTAGTCCAAGCGACTTCTCAGGAGTCCTTTAGGAGGAAACTTGAAATATTTTCTGGTTTTTTCCTCTTTTATCGTTAAACTTACCTAGGTTCTTACATGAAGGTATCGATGATCCACTGATACTAGATACGGATGTTCGTTATGTGAAAGGCTCTTCTATTACGTTTAGGAACATTTGAAGCATTGGTAATTGAATTCAAGTTCCTGGCACTTTTAAGGTATTCGTTACGTCATGCTGTAAGATTTATGGGAAAGAAAAATAAAAATAGGAGAGAACTATACCAGACGTTGGATAATTCCGGTAATTCTTAAATATTAAGCATTATTGGCTCAGGAGACAAGGTGAACTTTCGTAACAATGTGAAAGAAACTGTACCGGTCAAAGTAACACTTCTTTGGAAATAATTTTTAGGGTCTTCATAATCTAGGCAACACATGTTATCTTAATGCTGCCCTTCAATGTCTTGCAAGGAGTCCATGGCTTTTAAATTTTTTGGTTGTCGACGAACCAAGAGAATCTACTTTGAATAAACCTAATGGGGTAAACCTTAAAATCCTGCGTTATTGTTTAGGATTCAATATCTACGTTATGTGTTTCTCTACCACTAATGAAGTGCCCACTGACAACTCAATTTAGGGAGCTTATTTCTGTTTTAAAGCCTGGTGAACTTTCAAATTCCAAGATGAGCTCTTCTAACACAATTAGTCCTGGGGTTTGTTCTAGCAACTACTTCTAGGATTTTTATTTAAGATGTTTCGAAATGTGTTGGTTGAACGTTGCCCTCGATTCAGTGGATTTGGGCAACATGATAGCCATGAATTAATTCGTGCTCTATTGGACTGCTTAAAACAAGAAGAACTTTCACGCTGGAAGAAGGGTATTTTACTCAAACTCAATGTTAACCCAAAAGTTAGTCAATTATTTAGCTTAATTAGCGGGATTTATTCCGCATAAACGTATTCGTGTGTAGGAATCTCTCTCAGAGTTTTGAACTTAGCCTTTTTTGATCATTCAGTGTAAAATTATAACGTCGTAGTAAGTCTTTATCTTGATGACAAACATTGCATTCTTATTCAAAAGTTTTTCTACAAACACTCATTCATTAGGCCTAAGTTATTGATCCGGATTCTGTAGTGCGTTATTCAGTACGACGACCAAGATTGTAATAGAAAGCAGTTGTACTGGTCGTCGCTCTGTGTAGTGCCACAGACAACTTAGTATGAAATGGGCTGCGGATATCAAGCTTCATTTTCAAAATTTGCTCAGACTTTTTATGCTTAGATTACACTTGCTAATATGATAGTTGTATCACTTGGCCGCATGTTTACTTTCGGTCATATCGTGTTTTCGCTTTTGAAAGGGAGTTATTAGTCAATCTAGATTACGGATGTGTCGCACAAACATCTCTGTACCCATACATTAGTTTTATAAATCAACAAAGATCGTCTACTTAGGGCTTACCACGACCATGTGTTAGTCTGTGTAGCCATACATAATAAACATGATGCAGTGTGGTATGGAAGGTAAAAAAAGACCGAACTTTATGAACATAGTCTGTAAGGACAGTTGGGAAGTATGTATGAGATGATGCTGTAATTCAAAATCTAAAGTTAACGAGTATGTGCTACTGCACCATTGCGAATTATTCCGGACCATGTCATTTAAAGTCTCCAACCACTGGAATAGATATGTAGACGGATTTTATCGTATTTTTATTATCGTCTTTAAAGATACCTGAGGGTTAGTTTCAATGAGTCTGTTTCTACCAAATCCAAACACGTAATTTGTCACATTGGTAATCAGGCTACAAAACGAAGAAACGTCAGGGGGCAGAGCAATCTTATTACCTGATATTGTGATTGACAGTTGAATCCAACGTATTTCTGTCTAGAGTATGAACCATTGTTGCCTCAATTTATAGGAATTTGTTTATCGGCGGCAATGATAAGTCAATTGAAATGTATTAATCTGAATGATCGACTTGCTTTTTTCCTATCTAGTTACAACATACGTAGGCAAGTGATTTTGTCTAGATTAGTGACAGCCATAATTTGAGACTGATTATCAATCAGTGCAATCATTTATTGTCAGCTTAAGTTTCACCTTTTTTGAAATACAGAGCTGTTTCCAAAACAATGTGAATCAATATTTCGACATCTTAATTAATGTACTTAGGAATCTATCCAAGTCACATGGCCACAACCACTTTTTTCTCTACAGATGTTAAAACGTTCTTTTTTTCACCATGCAACCTGCTATCTTTTCAGTACTCAATTTCTGTACTTCTTCTTTTTAGTTTAAAAATGTGGTTTATTGAAACGATATGTCACTATTAAATTCCCGGTGCATATAGGGAATATTGGGCCCTTTATCTTCATGTGTGTCAAATATCTTCACGTTTATCTGTTCACCCAGTAAATAATGTCACCTGCAAAAATAGTGGGGTAAATACAAAATGCGTATATGCCGCACCTGTTAAGTTGATACCATGGAATTATTTAACCAAGTGATAAACATCTTAATCGAAACTACGCTTTTATTATATGAACGGTGTTATAGTGACCAGCATTTCCTCTCGATCAGTAGTTTTATGTAGAGTAGTTACACGACGAAGAGATTATTCTTTAATGAAACAATAATTAGTGGTAGAAAATAAATGTGCATAACTTTACTATAAGCTGTAAGACACTAATGCTTATACCTTGTAAGATAAGAGATTTCAAGTTCGAACTTCAACTTTACACAACAATTGGGATTTTATTTTCTCTTCACTATATAACAGGATGTTCGTGATGATGAGAAAGAGTCTATTCGCAATTGGGGAAAAGCAGCTTCAATAGCCACTACTGTAGATCGACTTTTCGGTGGGATTCTTGTCAGTACAATACAGTGTTGTTGTTGTGGTACTGTTCGCCCTAAATTTGAACCATTTCTGGACCTTTCATTGCCTGTTTCTCAAAACAATGTTTCAAAACACAGTATAAATGAATCTGTGTCTAAACAGCATTCTAAAGGTTAGTTTACTAAGTGTTTGAGTCCAAATTCTACTGCCGTGTCCATTTTCTATCCCCTTTAACTGTTAAACAGCTGTCAGAACAAGAAAAATCATATCACACAATTTTCTGTCACAAACCATTTGATAGGTGGACATTTTCGGTATAACAGATGATCTCTCTATTTCAACTTGAAAGTGGTTTTCATTGATCAGCGTCTTTATGAGTTTAGTAAGTGGTATACACTGCAAAGCAGTTTGGGAGGCTCATCCACCAGGTAATCAAGTGTAAGTCACGCTCTAGGTATGAGGGATGATGATACCATCAGGTTACTCAAACCCAAGTTGTGGTGCATTCGATCCTTGGACATAATTGCCGAAAGTTGATGTAACTATTAAGCTACAGTTCCAATCGGTAAATGGAAACTACCTGATTGGGGTCCATTCAGTAACCACGACCTCTGGTTGAAGACTTTAGGCAACATGGATTAAAATTGGTCAGTGCGGCGAAAAACGCTTTCAGTATAGTTTTATGAACCTCAAATTCCAGTATCCCTTCATACATACCTTTCTACTCTGTCTTCTTGAAGAATGTCTCGTCTTTCTTGTTAGCATTGCCATTATGATTACTCTGATTTCTTTACCATTCATCTGGCCGATCTTTTCATCTTGTCTCATAGGTGCCTCCAGTTCCAAACAACTTCGGAAAAAGGAAGTAAGTATATTGTCTGTTTTAATTATAAAGGGAAATCAGTGTACTGAGTATAAAAATTATGATGAGTTTTTATTACCTTGTCGGAAAAGACAAGAAAAAATCCAGCGGTAAGAGTTTAGTTTTCGATAATTTCATATACTCAAGCTGTACAATCGCAATCATGGTTAATTTATTTGGTCAAAATAGTAGTCTATAATAAAACAAAACAGAATAATTAAGATTTATTTATTATTTTATTTATTTGAACACAAATATTGGTTCAAATGGGCACCGAATACATATGCGCCACACGAGTCACTTGGTTTGTGTGTGGGCTGTGGTATTGTCCGGGTGACCAGATCAAGGCGAGTGGTTTTCTTAGGAGGTCACACTCAGAGCATTCAACCTAAAGGTGTGATCCACAAGGCAGTAGAACAACGTGAGGAAATACAGTCCCATGGTAGGCGGTGACCAACAATTGGTTCATACGCCATTTGTTACTTCGGGATTCTGGAATGCATATGAACCATTGGTTTGGAATGAGAGTTTTCCAACTCCCCTAGGTGAATCCTCCACATCGTCCAACCCGGTTTAAGCCCCTGTCAGATATTCGCTTTTCGTCCTCTCAATTTTTTAAAAAACACCCGTGATGCGAGAAGGCAGTGAGTAGGACTTCCTTGAGAGTGGCTGTATACGCCTAGTCATGTGAGAGCATTTGGAAAGGGGGAGCTAACTCTCCCTACCCTCGGCCGTACCAGGGCATTTCGTCTAAATTTAAACAAACAGTTTCAAGGCGGTTATGTGCCGAGATAATTGAAGACAATAAAGAGGAAATCATATTCTTGAAATTCCCATAAATTGAATGTTTCTTTTGACATTCCTAATACAAACATTCTCAAGAAAATCTAATCAAACATCAATATTATCAAATATAAAAACATACACAATTCTTTGACTAACTGTATACTAAATAGGTCATCAAATCATGTTGAGAATGTTGCGAATGAGATTTGTTGTTGTGTTTATTAGATATTTGATGTAAAATGTGAAGAAAATTGTGTTAAGATAACAGTTGTCTATGTGTGTAAATAGATTTGATACGAGATTAATTCATTGATTAGAGTAGGCACCAGCTGTATAGTCCGAATATTTTCGGGATCTGGTCTGCGGCCTGCAGTGTCAAATATGAGACCTAAGTACTTTATTGACTTTAGGAAAAATTAACACTCTTCTGGAAGTAATGGAGACCTATTATCACTGATGCGTTGTAGTACAGCTGTCGTGCGTTCTCTTAGCTGTTCTGACGAAGTGATAACAATCAAGATATCGTCTAGATAAGTTGTGACCACCGGGATACCCGATAGGATGGTATCTATGAGACGTTTACTAAGCGATCTTTGGGAATTTAACATCTCCAACAATGTCGACTAAAAAAGGCAACATTAAGTTCACCCGAATAAAATGTTTATCTCAGAGATGCAGGAAGTCTGTTTTCCATAATTCATGCCATTGTATCTCCTTTCAAACTGACCGTTCATGAAAAGAATCTTCTTTGATGCCATAGACACTTATTCACGTTGCTACATTGACTTTAGATGTTAATGAATCTAAGTGGACATCCATTGTTGGCTAGCATTTACCGCATTGTAACAAGGCCCCCTTAATGCCCTGGTACGGCCGAGAGTGGGGAGAGTCCGCTCTCCCTCTCGAAATACTCTCACACGGCCACGCGTATACAGCCTCTGCCAGGGAAGTCCTACTCATTGCCTTCTCGTGGCGGGGGTGTTGTTTACGAAAATGAGAGGACGAAAAGCGAATGTCCGGCGCTTTAACCGGATTCCAAATCAATGGTGCAAATGGGCTCCAGTATCCTGCGGGAACAAATGGCGTATGAACCAATCGTTGGTCACCGGCTACCATGGGACTGCATATCCTTACGACGCTCCATTGCCTTGTGGGTTAGACCTTTAGGTCAAAGGCTCGGGGAGTGGCCCCCTAAGATAACCGCCTGCTTCGGTTTGGGCACCCGGGCAGTATCACAGCCCACACACAAATTGATGAACTCTTTATGCCTATGGAAATTACCTTTCTCGCTTTGAAAAACAAACAATTGATTCAGATTATTATCATCACAATTATTGTCATTATTAATACTAATATTATTATTACTACCATTATTGTCATTATTGTTATTATTATTATCATTATTATTATTATTTTCCACATTATTCACCCTCTTTTATACTTATACAGCGGCTCGTCTTTGGTGGAAATCCGACTGTATCTAAACGTTCTCGAGTCACTGTCCGGTTGGAAATTGTATGTTACCACCGAATACGAGGACTGAAGCAGATTTTCTGAAACCACGTGCACCATTCAAACTAGCTGCCTTCAACGTTCGCACATTTATGCAGGTCGGACAACAGATAGGGCTGGCTATGTCTTTGGAAAGTCTTAATATTGATGTTTGTTGTCTATCCGAGACCCGTACTCAAGACTCTGGCGAAGTACTACAAATTCGATCTCCATCTGTCGCTTCGAAAAGCTTGTTTTACGTGCGCTTATCCAGGGACCCTGTGGCATCTTCGTCCGGTCTTGCTGGCGTTGGTGTCGCACTAAGCGCTAGAGCTGAGGCACCACTAGTCGATTGGATCCCCATTAACAGTCGGTTATGTGCTGTTAGATTAGAAAGTTCCATCAGAGTGAGAAGAAATCGGCGTGAGAAACGATGTCTTTTCGTCATCTCCGCGTATGCCCCGACAGATTGCAGCACGGATGCAATCAAGGATGAGTTTTACCACCAGTTATCAGTTCTTCTCCAGAAAGTGCGTTCGACAGATATTGTAGTACTAGCCGGAGACTTGAATGCGCAGGTCGGGCATCTAGGCACAGAAGAGAGTCGTTTAGGTGGCCGATGGGGACTCGTTGGTCGCAGGTCAGATAACGGGGACCGTCTACTGCAACTTTGCACAGACCACAACCTGTTTCTGGCTAGCACTAACTTTCGGCACAGTCATCGCCGATGTGCCACCTGGCGTCCTCCCTCTGCATCTCAAGCCTGGACTCAGATTGATCACATCGCGATCAGCTACCGCTGGCGTGGTTGTGTACAAGACTGCCGCTCCTTTTGGAGTACCTATCTGGACTCTGACCATGCCTTGGTCTGCGCCAATCTTGCCTTACTTTTCAGTGGACAACGAAGTGAACGCCATCAACGGATTGATGTTAGCAAGCTGGTTGCAACTTCTGTTGCAAGTAAGTATCGAACCGAGCTAGCCTCTAGGCTAGCTACCACTCCACCGAAAAGTATAGATGAGCATTGGTTGCAATTGCATGACGCCATGAAAATGGCGGGAACAGTCAGTTGTGGGTTTGCGAAACGTCCCGCTTTTTAGCACTGGGTTTCTCCAGGTTCCTTACAACTCATTGAAGCCCGTCGGTCTACTCCGGGTGACCGTGAGTTTGACCATAAACGAAGGATGTTACGTAAGGAAATTGGGCAAAGCTTGCGTAAGGACCGAGAAGCCTGGTGGTCGATGCGTGCTAATGAGCTGGAAGCAGCAGCTGCATCTGGTAACTACCGGAAGCTCTTCCAGCTCATCCGAGCCACTGGTCGAGGATGTATTGATCATATCTTCACCCTCCGCCAAATGTTAGAACACCGCCATACTTATCAAAGGCCAACAATCGTAGTGTTTCTTGACATCAGGGCTGCCTTCGATTCGTTGGACAGGGCTGTTCTCTGGGATTGTCTATTGAAGAAGGGTGTGCCTGAGAAGTTTATTAACATTTTAAGGGCCCTATATAAAAACACCTCAGGCAGAGTGAGGGCATACAACCACCTCTCTCCATTGTTCCATTCGAGCAGTGGGGTTAGGCAGGGTTGCCCAATCTCACCATTCCTCTTCAACTTTGCCATCGATGACATTCTGGAAACAGCTCTGATGAATGTAAGTAATGGTGGTGTGGATCTGTTGCCTGGAGAAAGACTTCTCGACCTTGAGTATGCGGACGATATTGTCTTACTGTGCGATAATGCCCAAGGCATGCAATCCGCACTTAATCAGTTGGCAATCAATGTCCGTAGGTATGGTATGTGCTTTGCACCTTCGAAGTGCAAAGTACTTCTACGAGACTGGCAGTATTCCAATCCTGTACTCACCCTGGATGGTTTGCAGGTAGACGTAGTTGAGAAGTTCGTGTATCTGGGTAGCTGCATAAGTGCTGGTGGGGATGTGAGTGATGAGATCAATGCACGAATAGTGAAAGCCAGAGCGGCTTATGCCAATCTGGACCACCTTTGGCGCCTTCGTGATGTTAGTCTGGCTGTAAAAGGCCGGATCTACAACGCGTCGGTGAGGGCAGTTTTGCTCTATGCTTGTGAAACCTGGTCTCTCCGAGTTGAGGACGTTAGACGACTCTATGTGTTCGATCATCGCTGTCTCCGAAGGATTGCTGACATTCAGTGGCAACACCATGTCAGTAATGCAGAGGTTTGGCATCGTGTGTTCGGGTACAGAGATGATAATTCAATTGGTGTCACCATCTTGAAACACCGACTTCGGTGGCTTGGACATGTTCTCCCGATGTCGTCCCAGAGAATTCCACGTTTTGCATTATGTGCCGACTCTGGGACTGGCTGGAAGAAGCGGAGAGGTGGTCAGTGCATGACATGATGTCGTGGTATGAAAGAAAGCTGCAAAGGACTGGCTTCTGTTGGTCCTTCACGACCCCCTGGTTGGGGTCAGAGATGGTGCTACACAGTGGCTAGAGACGTTATCAGATATGGCTCAGAATAGAAGCCAGTGGCGATCCTGCTGTAACCTTCTTTTACTTTCTTCATAAAAAGTGGTTGTGTCTCCTTACCTGAAAGATTTCTTCTGATTGTACCTTTTCGTTCCGTCGTTACTACCACACTACCTTACTCCAATCTCTTCGTCACTGTTCTCTTTTTCTTTTGCGCTCCTTAGTTTTTTTTCTTCTTTCTACTTCTCTTCGAATTCCCATTGTTTTGTGTGGCGCATATATATTGGCGCTCTCTTGTACCAATATTCATGTGTTCAAATAAATAAATAAATTAGTACGCATCGACCACCAGGCTTCTCGGTCCTTACGCAAGCTTTGCCCAATTTCCTTACGTAACATCCTTCGTTTATGGTCAAACTCACGGTCACCCGGAGTAGACCGACGGGCTTCAATGAGTTGTAAGGAACCTGGAGAAACCCAGTGCTAAAAAGCGGGACGTTTCGCAAACCCACAACTGACTGTTCCCGCCATTTTCATGGCGTCATGCAATTGCAACCAATGCTCATCTATACTTTTCGGTGGAGTGGTAGCTAGCCTAGAGGCTAGCTCGGTTCGATACTTACTTGCAACAGAAGTTGCAACCAGCTTGCTAACATCAATCCGTTGATGGCGTTCACTTCGTTGTCCACTGAAAAGTAAGGCAAGATTGGCGCAGACCAAGGCATGGTCAGAGTCCAGATAGGTACTCCAAAAGGAGCGGCAGTCTTGTACACAACCACGCCAGCGGTAGCTGATCGCGATGTGATCAATCTGAGTCCAGGCTTGAGATGCAGAGGGAGGACGCCAGGTGGCACATCGGCGATGACTGTGCCGAAAGTTAGTGCTAGCCAGAAACAGGTTGTGGTCTGTGCAAAGTTGCAGTAGACGGTCCCCGTTATCTGACCTGCGACCAACGAGTCCCCATCGGCCACCTAAACGACTCTCTTCTGTGCCTAGATGCCCGACCTGCGCATTCACGTCTCCGGCTAGTACTACAATATCTGTCGAACGCACTTTCTGGAGAAGAACTGATAACTGGTGGTAAAACTCATCCTTGATTGCATCCGTGCTGCAATCTGTCGGGGCATACGCGGAGATGACGAAAAGACATCGTTTCTCACGCCGATTTCTTCTCACTCTGATGGAACTTTCTAATCTAACAGCACATAACCGACTGTTAATGGGGATCCAATCGACTAGTGGTGCCTCAGCTCTAGCGCTTAGTGCGACACCAACGCCAGCAAGACCGGACGAAGATGCCACAGGGTCCCTGGATAAGCGCACGTAAAACAAGCTTTTCGAAGCGACAGATGGAGATCGAATTTGTAGTACTTCGCCAGAGTCTTGAGTACGGGTCTCGGATAGACAACAAACATCAATATTAAGACTTTCCAAAGACATAGCCAGCCCTATCTGTTGTCCGACCTGCATAAATGTGCGAACGTTGAAGGCAGCTAGTTTGAATGGTGCACGTGGTTTCAGAAAATCTGCTTCAGTCCTCGTATTCGGTGGTAACATACAATTTCCAACCGGACAGTGACTCGAGAACGTTTAGATACAGTCGGATTTCCACCAAAGACGAGCCGCTGTATAAGTATAAAAGAGGGTGAATAATGTGGAAAATAATAATAATAATGATAATAATAATAACAATAATGACAATAATGGTAGTAATAATAATATTAGTATTAATAATGACAATAATTGTGATGATAATAATCTGAATCAATTGTTTGTTTTTCAAAGCGAGAAAGGTAATTTCCATAGGCATAAAGAGTTCATCAATTTGTGTGTGGGCTGTGATACTGCCCGGGTGCCCAAACCGAAGCAGGCGGTTATCTTAGGGGGCCACTCCCCGAGCCTTTGACCTAAAGGTCTAACCCACAAGGCAATGGAGCGTCGTAAGGATATGCAGTCCCATGGTAGCCGGTGACCAACGATTGGTTCATACGCCATTTGTTCCCGCAGGATACTGGAGCCCATTTGCACCATTGATTTGGAATCCGGTTAAAGCGCCGGACATTCGCTTTTCGTCCTCTCATTTTCGTAAACAACACCCCCGCCACGAGAAGGCAATGAGTAGGACTTCCCTGGCAGAGGCTGTATACGCGTGGCCGTGTGAGAGTATTTCGAGAGGGAGAGCGGACTCTCCCCACTCTCGGCCGTACCAGAGCATTCAGGGGGGCAGGGATACAGTAGTTAATAAACGGAGCGTAATTTAAGAACCGTAAATCGTACAATACTAAATTATAGGTCGAAATAAGGCTTACAATATGGGAAATATATATATACATAATCTGGTTACTGAATAGTTATATAATAAGAATACATAGATAATATTAGTCCATCAATGAGTCTCAGACGTTACTCGTACTTTAATCTTCACTAGGATATAACAGGATTAGGTTTCTCTTTTGTCTCAGTGGGATCGAACTTTGAAATTTCGTGTACTAGCCTTTCCATATTGGTTTTCTGTACATTGATATTTGTAGCGAGTCATCCGGTTACATTTTTACGAAGCATCTAAGAAGTGGACTTCTAAATCCGATCCTTTATTATTTTAATATTATTTTCACCAAATTATAGCGTAAACGTAAAACTCAAAAACAACGGAAACGTCAAAATTTTATGCATGATCATCAGTCAGATCAGGAATGTCTAGAGCAGTGCAGTTCAGATTCAGATAGTCAAAAAACAAAACATATTGAACATTCACCATTGGATACATTTATTGCAATGTGTTGTGATGATGTAACAACTCCAAATGTAGATAGTAAGCTAATAGAGAACGTGAATGGGAATCTTGACATAGATGAGAACCAATATAAAGATAATAATGGCAACAACGATGTAAATAAGAATGGGGAGAATTTGCCCAATTTGAATGAATGCGAACTTTCAAGTGAGTAAACGTTCTATTGTTTCTTAGTTCTTTCTATTTTTACTTGTTGAATTTTTATGAATCATTCGTACTTTTTTATAGAATGGATTTCACTACGAAACTACATCTTTTTAGGGAGATTGTTTTAGAAAGAAATGAATTCATTCATAGTGGTCACTTGTATGTGTAATCAGTGAAGCTGATGTTTTAGTGATTCTTCAGTCAGTCAGTCAGCTACAACGTAGGATCAGACAAAATCGTTTGAAACCGGGAATCATTCAAAAGAGAATGGGAAATGCTTCGTACAAAGTGCATGGGACTTTCTGAACGTGGATTGGACACTTCAACCAAATACACAGAGAAAAAAGGACACTAAACACAATAGATGCTCGAGTGAGTCTTCCGCTAGAGAATGAGAGTTTTCCAACTCCCCTAGGTAAATACTCCACATCCACCGACCAGGTTTAAGCCCCTGTCGGACATTCATTTTTCGTCCTCTCAATTTTGTAAACAACACCCGTGATACGAGAAGGCATTGAGTAGGACTTCCTTGAGAGTGGCTGTATACTCGTGGTCATGTGAGAGCATTTGGAGAGAGAGAGAGTTGACTCTCCCCACCCTCATCCATACCAGGGGATTTGGGGGCTGGATCATGAAATGTACTACTGAAAATTAACAACAAAAAGACTTCCTGTTTTAACTTATCCACCTAACGTTGGTTCATGAAATTTAGATACTCTATAGTACTTATAAGTAGTTTATATTTTAATGCATAATTTCTTCTGTTTTATTGATTAATTGTAAAACAAACCGTTTTCTGTTAGGTTGATGTGATTTTTTTATATTGAGTTGTGATAAGTCTTCTAATTGAACGCTAGATTAGGTTTTCTAAGCTCTCCTAGTACCCCCGAGGTTAAATCGACACAGTGACATGAGCATAAGAGATCCCCCCAAATGCCCTGGTACGGCCGAGGGTAGGGAGAGTTAGCTCCCCCTTTCCAAATGCTCTCACATGACTAGGCGTATACAGCCACTCTCAAGGAAGTCCTACTCACTGCCTTCTCGCATCATGGGTGTTGTTTACGAAACTGAGAGGACGAAGACGAATGTCCGACAGGGACTTAAACCGGGTTTGTAGATGTGGAGGATTCACCTAGGGGAGTTAGGAAACTCTCATTCCAAACCAATGGTTCATATGCATTCCAGTATCACGACCGAACAAATGGCGTATGAACCAATCGTTGGTGACTGGCTACCATGGGACTGTATTTTCTCACGTTGCTCCACTGCCTTGTGGATCACACCTTTAGGTTGAATGCTCTGAGTGTGGCCCCCTAAGAAAACCACTTGATTCGGTCTAGTCACCCGGACAGTATCACAGCTCACATACAAATCAAGTGGCTTGTATGGCGTTTGTGTATCCGGTGCTCTTTTGTACCAATCTTTATATCTTCAAATAAATAAATAAAAATGTACATTACTTATACTTTATTATTAATGATAACGTTTTCTCAATCCTTTTAGGTGAAACATTAAATCAAAGTTTTTGTGATGAAGTGGCATCGTCAGACGGTAAGCTGTTTACTCTTTTTTCTTAGAAACAAGAATTCTAATTTGTATATTTTTACATTTATTCATTGATATTCACATCTCTTATTCTCAGTATCCAAATAATATTTAGTTAGTCGTTAGGAAATTAAGTTCCTTGGCATGATTGTGTTGCAATCGATCGAATTTATTGTAGTATAGTTACTAGAAGATAGAAAATGAAGTAGCCTATTCTATCTTATTTCGTAATGTGCTTTTGATTTCAAGTAACAATGAACCCCTTAGAAACGTCTATTTACAGAAAACAAACATGGAATGGCTAACTAACCAATTTCCATAACTCGGTTCCTTTAAGAAGAAAGCGAAATGTTATTCACTCTTCATGTTACTGACATGCGTTGAGGAAGGATTTGAGTTACTCAGAAGAATATTGGCTGAAAATGGCTATTCAAGCTACTTCGTGGAAAAGATTATGAAAGAAAGTTGGAACAAAGAGTTCAGAAATTCTGTTTCAATGAAATATCTTTATATGAATCTGGAATTTAAATGTGACCAAACCTCCGATATATTCAAATATTATCTGTCAACAGCTATTAAAAGAAGATTCTGTGCGGCAACTGACATTGATTAGCAGAAAGTTTGTATTTGTATAGGATAAATTTTCTCATCTGGTTTTCTCTATGCGCATCTACCAGTTCATCTGCTCTTGTGAAGCAAGGTACCATAAGCCATAGTCAGCAGTCAATCTCAATTCAAATATGAGGACACATTACAGTGTAGTTCTGCAAGAGTAAGAAAAAAGCAGTTTTAAGTTCTGTTCTTGAACATTTAATCGATTCTAATCATTCTACTGATCTGCAAGCTTAAGGTTTTCATATTCAATTCCTTAAAACAACAGAAGGGATTATTACTGAAATTTCATACTATGTATACGATTTTTACCCTTCGGACTGCCGACCAGGATTCTTCAATCAACTCTGCCTTAAACCCTCTTTTCCAGTTGTTGATTAAATGCTATTCATTCTTTTGATGTCTGCTTCCAATTCCCGGTGTAATATGTCCTTTGGTCTGTCTCTATTGCATCCGCTTTGAGATTTCCAAGTTCCGACTTACCTTGATGCAATTTGATTCTTTGCGATTTTTTAATGATAAGACATGTGGCGATGATTTATGGTTCAAATAAAACCTTAAAAATAAGATAATATGAAGATACGACAGTATGAATATCTACTAACTGTACTATGAAAGTATAAATAGTAATCCTTCATATGATCATCTCACTAATCATCTCGTTATGTCAGTCGTATACTTTATTTACTTGTTCTTTCGTCAATCATCTTAAGTTAACATGGATACAAATTCAGACATAGTGATTTATTCAGCTTATTTCACAAACTTGTTTTAGTTAGACAACCGTTTAAATCCAGGAGGGACTGGACAACTGTTTTATCGTAGTGTGGGACTTCTCCGTGATGCCCATCTACGACCTCACCATAAAGGATTTAAACCCTAAGAGCTTCAGGTCTCACGGCTAGCACTTGACATTCAAATAATTGAATCGGCATCCAATGGCTAACATTCCTAACGTCGGTCAATTTATGATATTGTACATCTATCATCCAGTGATACTAGTAAGTAACTCCCTCATGATTGACATGATTAAACTCCACTGATTACCACTTTTCACTAGGATGTCAGTAGTTACGTCTTGTGAGGACGGCTCCTGGTGAACTGAAGGAAGCTCTGAAAGAAGCGAAGACATTCCATCCAATCATCGTCTGGAAGTACATTCCAAAATCTCGACATATAGCTTCCCGATTAGAGAGATGCTCAAAATCACTGCCTACGGATTGGGTGACTGTAATGATTATTTCATTTTTACTAAAAATTACAAGTCTGCGAGTGTTTTGTATCATATCTGATACTTCTTCGAATAAAATTCCTTTCCACTCGTCTTCTGTCTTCTAAATTACGGCTTTTTATTTTATTTATTTATTTTAACACATAGATATTGGTACAAGGAGGCACCAAATACATATGCGCCACACAAATCTCATTCGATATGTCTGAGAGCTGTGATACTGCCTGGGTGACCAAACCGAAGCAGGTGGTTTTCTTAGGAGGCCACTCCCCGAGCCTTCGACCTGAAAGTCTGATCCACAAGGCAGTGGAGCATCGTGAGAAGATGCAGTCTTATGAAAGCCGGTGACCAACGATTGGTTCATACGCCATTTGTTCCCGCAGGATACTGGAGCCCATGTGCACCATTGATTTGGAATCCGGTTAAATCGCCAGACATTCGCTTTTCGTCCTCTCAATTTCGTAAACAACACCCATGGTGCGAGAAGGCAGTGAGTAGAACTTCCCTGGCAGAGGCTATATACGCGTGGCCATGTGAGAGCATTTCGAGAGGGAGAGCGGACTCTTCCCACTCTCGGCCGTACCAGGGCATTTGGGGGCTCAAACGTTTGAGTGCTCAAGTTGCACGCAGTATAGCAAAAATTTGACTTTTAGATATAATACATCTCATGATAAGTACTTACTACAGTTCGTTTTCTTTGTTTTATGGATGCTTTTGTGATTCTATACTTCCCCTCTACCCTCAATTTGACTTATTCTATAGTCTATTTATCCTTTTTGTTACTTATTTTTTTATGAAGGAAATTGTGCAGACGGTGAAGGCAGTGATCGATGTGATAGTATTGCATCACTACAAGTTATTACAAATGGCTGTGATGAAAATTTACAACAAGTAGAGATGAATAATACCAATACGGAACAGATTACTTATGAATTAGATAAATTATGCTTGAACACAGTTCCATCGTTTTCATGTGATTCCGATGAACTAAATCAAGCTATTCATTATGCGCGAATTCCACTTGGTCAGAGTAAAAGTATCAACTCAACAGCAGATGGAGTCACATCTATTTATGAATGTCTTTCAAAATATACTTCTGCTGAATTATTAACAGGATCTAATCGTTTAATTTGTGATGTATGCACAAAACGGAACTCATTAGATGAATTGGAAAACAATTTGACTAGTGAAACAATGAATAAACAAACGTCTAACAACAACAAGCCAGACATTTTACAAGATGTTATCAAACGTGATTTAATCTATAAGCCTCCACCAATTCTGACAATACATTTGAAGCGATTTCAACAGGTAAATTATTCTCTTGATAGTAGGAAAAAGAAACATTGGTTTACTCTTAATACGTCTGATACTTTTGGTGGAGTTTTATTCTCTGAGCTGAATGGTTTGGTCGTGGAGCTTTCATCGTTCTTCTGAACGATATCATCAGCACAAACTTCAGGTAGAAGTGAAGTGTTCGAATTTCTACACATGTGGTTCACAGCTTGTCCTGTACATCTCGACGTCTGGTACTTGAATGTTTGATGCTAATCAATTCATAGCCCTCAGGAATTTTCCACACTTGAATCTCGGTAAGAATATAAAAGACTGGAGATATAAAAAGATAATGCATCTATGGTTCGTATAAGTAGGAGTACAAGAATATGTATCCTCGATAATTTAGAAATGCTATACCTTGCTTTTCCAATCAGTTCCCCCACATATATATCACATCCCACTTGCTTATAAGTGATGCTGCCCAGGTATGTGAAAATTTCTGCCTCTTCTAGAGCTTCTCCACTAAACGTGATTGGGTTGGTGTTTTCCGTGTTGCATTTGAGGATCTTAGTTTTCCCCATTGTGTTTTCTGAGGCCTACTGATGCACAAGATGCTGTTACATTAGTTGTCTTGACCTGCATTTGTTCGTGTGTATGAGATAGAAGGACCGGATCATCTGCGAAGTCCAAATCATCTACTTGCATCCAAGCTGTCCATTGTATTCCGTGATTCCCCTCAGATGTATTTATTATTATTTATTATTTGAACACATAAATATTAGTACAAGGGGGCACCAAATATATATGTGCCACACAAAACAATGAGAGTGGGGAGAAAAGGGTAAGGAGCGTAAAGAAAAAAGAAGAGGAACAATAGCGACTAGATTAGTGTAAGGAAGTGTAATAATTATAATAATCGGGGGAAACGGAAAGGTACAACCAGAAGAATTCTTTCAGTTAAGGAAGATACAACCACTTTTTATGAAGAAAGTAAATGAAGGTTACAGAAGGATCACAAACATAGAGCAGAACTGCTCTCACCGACGCGTTGTGGACCCGACCTTTTACAGCCAGACTGACATAACGAAGGCGCCAAAGATGGCTCACATTGACATAAGCCGCTCTGGCCTTCACTATACGTGCATTCATCTCATCACTCACGCCACCACCAGCACTTATGCAGCTACCTAGATACACGAACTTTTCGACTACTTTATCTGCTCACCATCCAGGGTGAGTACAGGATTGGAATCCTGCCAGTCTTGTAGAAGTACTTTGCACTTTGAAGGTGCGAAGCACAACCCGTACCTACGAACATGTTTGATTAAATGCGGATACTGATGTTGAGGTGTTCATAATCCAGTCGAAGAAGGTTCCATAATGTTCTATCTACACTGTCAAACGCCTTGTATTCAATGAATTTGATGTATAGTGACGAATTCTGCTCGACTGGTTACCCAACAATGATTCGTAGTGTCAAGATTTGGTCTGTGCACGACTGATCCTTACGGAATTCGGTCTGTGTATTTCGAAGTTGGGCGTCTACTGATCAGTACCATACAGAAGTTCAACTATTAAGTTGCGCACCTATTTATTTCGCACTGAAACAAGCAGTATTAACATTCAGAACAACGAACACTGTTAGTTTAGTTCATTCACCAAGTACAGACTTGTGTACTTGACTTGAAGATACGCGTTAAGTGTGAGGTATATTGTGAAACTGTAGTGAACAGAACACGGGTGGGGACAATCGAATGTATTTAACACGAAATTACAGGACTTGTTAATAAAATCTAACAATCATAAAGTAAATACTTAATTTGCAAAATGTCTACCAGTTGTCTCATAATGACTCAGACTTCACTGTTCTTGCATTTTCATACAAATTGCATTCTGTTTTCAATGTTTACTGTTCGATCCTCTTGTCTCTCTGCTGCCAGACTTTCTGTTCACGACTGACATCATATATCACTTATGTCAATATAAGTAGCACATATCACATTGGAACCTGTTGTTGAGAGTTATCTTGGATTGATTGAGTTTGTCAGTATCTCGTGAGAAGTCTGTATCGAAGGTTTATGATGCTGTTTGTCCGGTAGTCCAGTGTTTGTTTAGCTTGAGTTTCATCTTGTCATTCACAATGATGTGTTGATCTGAAGCTATGTGAGCTTCGCTCTTGATTCTCACGTCTCACATTGACCGTCTGAGATTTTTGGTGGTGCATGTCTTATTTATCTGGTTGTGTGTAGTATGATCCGTTGAGACCCATGTATATTTGTGTATGTGTTTTTGGGGGATTGTATTTCCACCTTTAACCATTTTGTTGAATGCACATAAATTTTCAAATCTCTCGCCATTCTGGTTCCTTTGTCTTAGTCCATGTCGTCCCATGATATTATCGTATCCGGTGTTGTCCATTCCAACACTGGTGTTTAAGTCTACCATCTGGATGGTCAAGTCCTTTCCTGGACACTTCACTATGATTGATTGCAGCCTCTCATAGAACTGATCTTTATCGTCCTCATCGCTATCGTTGTTGGGTGCCGAATACTGGATATAATTCATTGTGATTCCCTTCTTTGTTTTGAAGGATGCTTTCATGAACGTGGAACCATGAGATTCTCATTCTATAAGTACTTTCCGTGCTTTTATGTTCAGCATCACTGCAACTTCCAGTATGTGCGATGCATTTTGTTCTTCATGATCAGAGTACAACAACACTTCTCCCTAAGCTAGTCTTTTCTATCCAGGTTGATTCAATGCGTTCCACTTATTTTGAGAACCGCAAAGTTGTATCTCCTCATTTCCACAGCTATTTTATTGGCTCTTTCATTAGTTCACATTGTCTAGACGTTCCATGTACATATATAATAATTGTTGCTCTGGTTGTTTCAAGGGGTATTGACTTCTTGATTTCCAAAGAATCTGTGCTTTCACACTGAGGCGTCATAATTCTTATGAATGAAAATCTTTCAACTCGCAGGACAGTTCAAATGGTTTGAATTTTTTTATACCTAGGTCGTTTTATGTTGGCTGGGGTTGCTGATCCCATCTTCAACCCTCCTTTATCCAGGTTTGGGACAAACAGTAATCTTAGAAGGGCTACAGACGAAATTATGTGATATATATGTATTATTTTTAGCTTTCAAATAAACTGAGGCTGTTTATACTCCTTAATGTCTAATTTGTTCCACATTTCAGGTCGGTGTTCAATTACGAAAATCTCAGAAACGTATTCAATTCCCAATCTACTTGGATATCACTCCTTTCTGTTCTGTACTCGCTATGGTAAATAGTTTTTTGTCATTTTTCTTTGATGATTATTCTTATAACCTTTGTTTGTTTGATACAAAAAATTACTCATCGTGTACATTTATATTTGTTAATACTGAACAAGGCTCCAAAATGCCCTGGTACGACCGGGGGTGGTGAGAGTTAGCTCTCCCTCTTCAAATACTCTCACATGGACACGCGTATACAGTTACTACTAAGGGAAGTCCTGCTCACTACCATCTCGCGGCGGGTGTGGTGTTTACGAAATTGAGAGAACGAGAAGCGAATGTCTGGCGCTTTAACCGAGTAGTTAGGTTTGGAGAATCCACCTAGGGGAGTTGGAAAACCCTGACTCCAAACCAATGGTACACATGGACTCAAGGATCCTGAAAGAACAAATGGCGTATGAACCAATTATTGGTCACCAGGTACTGTAGGACTGCATCTCCTGACGTTGCTCCACTGCCTTATGGGTTAGACCTTTAAGTTGAAGGCTTTGGGTGTAGCCCCCAAAGAGAACCACCTGTTTCGGTTTGGGCACCCATACCGTATCACAGCTCACACACAAATTAAGTTACTTGTGTGGCGTATATGTATTCGGTGCCCGTTTGTACCAATATTTATGTGTTCAAATAAATAAATAATATCAAATTATTAAAGTTATTTATTATATTTTATGAAATTATACTTTGTATTGACCGCTAATTATGCTATGCATAAGTATTCTTAGAGATACTTATTAGGAAATATTACAGTTGCAGAGGTTTTGTTGAGGATTTGGCGGTAAACAAGATAATTGATTTTAAAAGTGTGTGAACTGTTATCACTTTCTATCCTCCCACACGCTGTGGGAATGTATTTTCTTGTGACGTCTGGATTATTAGTGATTGTCTTGTCGACCCGGAAGCATGACTACAGAGTCAAATTTCATTTATTTTAGATTGGTCAGGTATAAGCAATTATCTCTTGTTACTTAGATTCACGTTGATGGGTTGATAGGCCTGTCACTACTGATGCAGCTTCTTTTCTTGACTACTCAGTAAGGTATTCCTTCCACGGTATTAGTAACAGGGTTGTATAAACCACCCATACACCTCGAATAGCGCTAAATTCTACAATTATAGACATATTAGTGTAGGTTGATCTCCTAACAGATCATTTCTTGTGGTTGTTGTTGTCCACTCAACGATCCTATGTAATATTTCATTATGATAGTTAGTTTGATTCTTGTTTGACTCTGTGAAGTGCATGTATTATTTGAAATTAGTCTAATGAAATGTTATTCCTTCAGTTCTCTGTTTGTCTAAACTTTATTTATAGACTCATTCCAATCAGATTCGTTATCGTCTTTACGGTGTGATTGAACATACTGGACATTTAACTTCTGGTCATTATGTAGCTTATGTAACTTTACCAAAATCATGCACTAATTATAATGATAATCAATCAGATCGTATAGAGCATCAATTCATTGGCTCATTGAATCGTTCACCTAAATGGCCTTTATCTGTTAATGATTTAATTCAACGTCTTCGTCGTTGTGATCATCATCAATTGTTATTGTCATCGAATAATTTTATATCTTGTACTCAAAATGGCAACAACACTATCAATGATTCAACAAGTCATAATAATGAAGTGGTTGATGATGATCATCATGATAATGATGATTCACGCCAATGGTTCTATTGTTCCGACAGTCATATAACACGTGTATCTCAGTCAACTGTATTGAATTGTCAGGCTTATGTTTTATTTTATGAACGTATTGAATGAAGAATATGTAGAACTCTTAGAAATAAACATATTTATGTATACTTTGTGAGTGTATATATATATACATATTACCACTAGTTACTATTCTTTCATAATGTCTCTTATGCGAAATGATGATTGTAAATAGTTTCGCTTTCCCCCCTCCCCTGTTTTTATATATAGATTTTAGAGAAATATATCTTATGGGAATGAAAAACGGAATTTTTATTTTGTTGTTAGTGTTCTCGTTCTTCATAGAGCTCGTATGTGTTTGTGTGAATAATCTTAGTATGGACTGCTTGGTGGGCTTATCTACTCTCTCTCTATATATATGTTCAAAGCTCAGGTGAATATATGTTATCATTGTTAATCTATCGATGGTAGTCAACAGGAAACCTTACTCTGCATGAGTTTCCTTTTAGTTGGGACTTGTTAGCAATGCACACAAAAACCTTGAGGAGAATGGCACTTTCTGTAGGATTCAAATTTGGACCGCTAAGCTTCATAGTGTAAAACGTCATTCGGGCCGTGATTGACCTCTTGTTAGACAGAGATATTTACAGTTGATTAATGATTGGATAGTGATTAATATCATGTTTGCGTATTCTTTAGTGCTGACAAAATTCGGTCGACCAAGTTACTATTGTAATGCTTAATTTCAGTGAGAAGTATCCAATATGATAATCTGTACAAAATACTTATTACCACTTATCTGTGGCTTCATTGAACAATAGACATAGACAACATCCTATCCCCTGCTTAAGATTCTCCAATCGATCCCTAGGTTGGACATTAAACAGAAGATTTATGTGTAAAATGTAATTAGGTCAACGACCAATCATTGATACCTGTTTCGTTCTGGGCACTCAGGCATTATATCCTAGCCCTCACACAAATCGAATGATTTTTTTATGGCGCATATCTATTTAACGCCTCCTTGTATCAATGTTTATGTGTTTATATAAATAAAAGAAAAACTTACTATAATATTTACCAAACAGATAAATATGTAGAACAGTTTGCCCTAATATGGCAATCAGTCATTCTATTAATCCAAATCTATTCTATATCCCCCCCTCTTTTAATGAAATAATATTGACCTATTTTGTCTATTAATAGAACCAATCAATGAATTATTGCTTCCTATCATATTTGATTGCTTAGTCTAATTGAACACCATTCCCCTCACTACTACTAACACCACCATCACCACCACCACCAACAACAACAACCAAAAAATAACAATAACATAGCTTCAGGCACATATTTATTGATTAAAAAGTTAAATGGTTCAATGAAATGAGGTAAGGTATTGTGGGTATATTATACAAAATAGACAAGTGAATGAATGAAAGTAAATTTATAAAGTGTATACATTGTTCCCTGTTATAGGTAGGTAGGTAGGTAGGTAATAATGGGTAATGTTGATCGATAGATTAAAGATCTTTTTCCTCTATTCTTTAATTCATTTAACATTTAAGAAAATGATTCATTAGTATGGTAGAATATTTAAGAATTTTTCATGAGACATATTTTTAATGATTGCTCTGGTTGTTAGGAGGAGCATCGACCTCGTGATTTCCGAAGGAATTCGGCTTTCACTATGAGGTGTCTAAATGAAGATCTAACTCCTTGGGGTAGAGTTTAAACGGTTTGAATAATTTTTTTTCTGGTTAGCGTTTTTTTAGTGAGTTAGTTTTCTACGGAATGGGGTTGCTAACCCCATGCCTAACCTTCCTCCTTTATACGGGCTTGGGATTGGCAGTAACCTCAGAGGGACTCCAGGTGGAGTTTTGAATGAAAAATAATTCATATTATTCTCCATCTATAAACATAGCGAAGTGATTGAAGTTAGGAGGTTAAGTGTCTGTGCACGTGATCGATTTCGATCGGGTCGTGTATACACATAGTTGAGGGGGCCCGTATTAGGATGACTCCAGGTTCTAAACTGTCATTCAATCAGGATCAGCCTGCCATTATAGTCTATAAATGGATGCTTTATTGTCGACATGGTGTGATCATATGACTATAGTCTAATTGTCTAATATTTAGGCAGTATATAAATGTACGAGGGTCCAAATGATTGTCAAGATTGTGTTTGTGACATCAATCTAATGTGGAGAACTCTGTGAATATTTTGAATATGTAAAGATAAGTGAGGAGTGATGAAAATGTGTCACAGTCTCAAAAACTGCTGCGATCTCTTCATTCTTTTCTTTATAGGTTGCAAAATATATTACCTAAAAGAATGTAAAGACCAAAGTAGCTGAGGAGCGTACAAGGTATGATGTATCAATGGATTTGTTGGTAATAAAGTTGATTCAAGAAATGTTAAAACTATGGATAAACGAAATTCTAAGAATGACATGAACTTTCTAGGATCATGGAATTTCGTTCAATCAGTAATTAATACACATATTATTATAGATCCAGTCCATTAATCTTTACAGAGAAGGTTTATCAATTACATCATCAGAGATCGATTGAACAAGACAGTCAACTTGAGTACAAGAATAATGAAACTTACGAAGGTTCCCAGTCACAAATCAGGCCATCAAAATTAACTTATTTAACCTACTTACTTAAACGTTTTACCCATCATGATGCTTCAATATCCGGTGGATTCAGTGGAGCTGGTCTATTCAAGAGTTCCTCGAAGTATTCTACCCATCTTTTGCTCTATTGTTGAATCTCAGTGATTGGCTTGCCTTCTTTATCCTCGACTGGTGTGTCTGGTTTACAATATTTCCTTTCTAGTTTCTTTGTGTCACATAGTTATTTGATATTGCGTTCTCTTTACAGCTTTTTCCGCCGTGGTTGCTGTCTTCCACGTATTTCTGTCTGTCAGGCCCTAAAGCTCCTACTAACTTGTTCGTTTGCTTCTGTGTATTGAGTTTATGACTTGAATTTGGCTGTTGTTTTTCGGCTAGTTGTTGCTAATTGCTGTCTTCTTGTTCTTCCTTTGTTGAATGTTGTTTGAGGTTTCGTTAGAGGTGCATTCCTTATGATGATGCTTGTTGTGTCCGAGAACCTCGTGATATGTTGAAGTTAGTGGTTGATTGATGCCTTTGCAACTGTCCTTCATAGTAGTTACCGCTTCTCCCAGTAGATTTTGTAAGGGTTGGAACCTTTTGTTGAGAGTTATCTTGAATTGACTGAGTTTGTCAGTATCTCGTAAGAAGTCTGTGTCGAAGGTTTGTGATGCTGTTTGTCCGGTTGTCCAGTGTTTGTTTAGCTTCAGTTTCATCTTGTCACTCACAATCATATGGTGATGTGAAGCTATGTGAGCTTCGCTCTTGATTCTCACGTCTCACATTGACCGTCTGAGTTTTTTGGTGGTGCAAGTCTTATTTATGTGGTTCTCTGTAGTTTGATCCATTGAGATCCATGTATGTTTGTATGTAATGCCACCTTTAACCATTTTGTTGAATGCACATTAATTTGCAAATCTAATTCTAGTCAATTTTTAACAAAGCATGATTTTTGATCAATGTTACACACGATTAATTGTAGCCTTCTCAGTTTAGTTAATCTCACAGTTCCAGACATTTTTATAACCAGTCATCAGTGAGTTTATGTTATGATACGAACTTAGATAAGAGAATTGGAATCTGAATACAATCAGTTAGCTCAACGACATATTCATGAACTAAAATTGTACTATAACTTCAACTAATCTAAATCCAAACTTTAAACTATTGAGGAAACTGAATTTTATAGCCGGACGAGGAATCAGTGAATGGTATCTGCTAGGATCTATTTATGGACTATTATTACATATAGTCCTATTGGATAACTATTAAGTAACCATATTATATGTATAGTCATGTTCCATTTATTATAAGCTTTCATTTGACCTAATGGCTACTATTATATTTATTTATTTATTTATTTGAACACATGAATATTGGTACAAGAGAGCGCCAATATATATGCGCCACACAAAACAATGAGAATTCGAAGAGAATTCGAAAAAAAAAACTAAGGAGCGCAAAAGAAAAAGAGAACAATGACGAAGAGATTGGAGTAAGGTAGTGTGGTAGTAACGAGGGAACGAAAAGGTACAATCAGAAGAAATCTTTCAGGTAAGGAGACACAACCACTTTTTATGAAGAAAGTAAAAGAAGGTTACAGCAGGATCGCCACTGGCTTCTATTCTGAGCCATATCTGATAACGTCTCTAGCCACTGTGTAGCACCATCTCTCAGACCCCAACCAGGGAGTCGTGAAGGACCAACAGAAGCCAGTCCTTTGCAGCTTTCTTTCATACCACGACACCATGTCATGCACTGACCACCTCTCCGCTTCTTCCAACCAGTCCCAGAGTCGGCAAATAATGCACGACGTGGAATTCTCTGGGACGACATTAGGAAAACATGTCCAAGCCACCGAAGTCGGTGTTTCAAGATGGTGACACCAATTGAATTATCATCTCTGTACCCGAACACACGATGCCGAACCTCTGCATTACTGACATGGTGTTGCCACTGAATGTCAGCAATCCTTCGGAGACAGCGATGATCGAACACAGAGAGTCGTCTAACGTCCTCAACTCGGAGAGGCCAGGTTTCACAAGCATAGAGCAAAACTGCCCTCACCGACGCGTTGTAGATCCGGCCTTTTACAGCCAGACTAACATCACGAAGGCGCCAAAGGTGGTCCAGATTGGCATAAGCCGCTCTGGCTTTCACTATTCGTGCATTGATCTCATCACTCACACCCCCACCAGCACATATGCAGCTACCCAGATACACGAACTTCTCAACTACGTCTATCTGCTCACCATCCAGAGTGAGTACAGGATTAGAATCCTGCCAATCTTGTAGAAGTACTTTGCACTTCGAAGGTGCAAAGCACATACCATACCTACGGACACTGATTGCCAACTGATTAAGTGCGGATTGCATGCCTTGGGCATTATCGCACAGTAAGACAATATCGTCCGCATGCTCAAGGTCGAGAAGTCTTTCTCCAGGCAACAGATCCACACCACCATTACTTACATTCATCAGAGCTGTTTCCAGAATGTCATCGATGGCAAAGTTGAAGAGGAATGGTGAGATTGGGCAACCCTGCCTAACCACACTGCTCGAATGGAACAATGGAGAGAGGTGGTTGTATACTATCACTCTGCCTGAGGTGTTTTTATATAGGGCTTTTAGGATGTTAATAAACTTCTCAGGCACACCCTTCTTCAATAGACAATCCCAGAGAACAGCCCTGTCCAACGAATCGAAGGCAGCCCTGATGTCAAGAAACACTACGATTGTTGGCCTTTGATAAGTATGGCGGTGTTCTAACATTTGGCGGAGGGTGAAGATATGATCAATACATCCTCGACCAGAACGAAACCCAGCCTGCTCCTCGCGAGTCAATCTTTCTCGGGTTTTGAACAACCTACGAAGAATGACGGAAGCCAATAGCTTGGAAGCAATCGGAAGTAAACTTATCCCCCGATAGTTGTTACAAGAACGACGTGAACCCTTTTTAAAGATAGGGACAACTATCGACTCATTCCATGACGTTGGTACACTCTCTAGTTCCCAAACCTTTGTAAACAACGTCGTCAATTCCTTAGTCAAAAAGTCACCACCATCTTTAAAAAGAGCCGGAGGTAAGTTATCTGGGCAAGGTGATTTGTAACGCTTCAAGAGTTGGAGTTCCTTGCGGACTTCCTCCTCATTTGGTGGATCAGTCGTCACCGGCCATGGAGGGCAGGTCAGTCTGACCGATGTTGCCGGAGCAGCAGGCCAGTTGAACTGCCCTTCGAAAAATTCTGCCCATCGTCCAAGACGTCGATGGATGTTAGTGATTGGCATCCCATCATCCTCGCAGATTGTTTCACTCACACCAGACTTCTTGCTGCCAGTGGCTCGGATGAGCTGGAAGAGCTTCCGGTAGTTACCAGATGCAGCTGCTGCTTCCAGCTCATTAGCACGCATCGACCACCAGGCTTCTCGGTCCTTACGCAAGCTTTGCCCGATTTCCTTACGTAGCATCCTTCGTTTGTGGTCAAACTCACGGTCACCCGGAGTAGACCGACGGGCTTCAATGAGTTGTAAGAAACCTGGAGAAACCCAGTGCTAAAAAGCGGGACGTTTCGCAAACCCACAACTGACTGTTCCCGCCATTTTCATGGCGTCATGCAATTGCAACCAATGCTCATCTATACTTTTCGGTGGAGTGGTAGCTAGCCTAGAGGCTAGCTCGGTTCGATACTTACTTGCAACAGAAGTTGCAACCAGCTTGCTAACATCAATCCGTTGATGGCGTTCACTTCGTTGTCCACTGAAAAGTAAGGCAAGATTGGCGCAGACCAAGGCATGGTCAGAGTCCAGATAGGTACTCCAAAAGGAGCGGCAGTCTTGTACACAACCACGCCAGCGGTAGCTGATCGCGATGTGATCAATCTGAGTCCAGGCTTGAGATGCAGAGGGAGGACGCCAGGTGGCACATCGGCGATGACTGTGCCGAAAGTTAGTGCTAGCCAGAAACAGGTTGTGGTCTGTGCAAAGTTGCAGTAGACGGTCCCCGTTATCTGACCTGCGACCAACGAGTCCCCATCGGCCACCTAAACGACTCTCTTCTGTGCCTAGACGCCCGACCTGCGCATTCAAGTCTCCGGCTAGTACTACAATATCTGTCGAACGCACTTTCTGGAGAAGAACTGATAACTGGTGGTAAAACTCATCCTTGATTGCATCCGTGCTGCAATCTGTCGGGGCATACACGGAGATGACGAAAAGACATCGTTTCTCACGCCGAGTTCTTCTCACTTTGATGGAACTTTCTAATCTAACAGCACATAACCTACTGTTAATGGGGATCCAATCGACTAGTGGTGCCTCAGCTCTAGCGCTTAGTGCGACACCAACGCCTGCAAGACCGGACGAATATGCCACAGGGTCCCCGGATAAGTGCACGTAAAACAAGCTTTTTGAAGTGACAGATGTAGAGCGAATTTGTAGTACTTCGCCAGAGTCTTGAATACAGGTCTCGGATAGACAACAAACATCAATATTAAGACTTTCCAAAGACATAGCCAGCCCTATCTGTTGTCCGACCTGCATAAATGTGCGAACGTTGAAGGCAGCTAGTTTGAATGGTGCACGTGGTTTCAGAAAAACTGCTTCAGTCCTCGTATTCGGTGGTAACATACAATTTTCAACCGGACAGTGACTCGTGAGCGTTTAGATACAGTCGAATTTCCACCAAAGACGAGCCGCTGTATAAGTATAAAAGAGGGTGAATAATGTGGAAAATAATAATAATAATAATGATAACAATAATAATAATAATAATAGTGACAATAATAGTAGTAATAATAATATTAGTATTAATAATGACAATAATTGTGATGATAATAATCTGAATCAATTGTTTGTTTTTCAAAGCGAGAAAGGTAATTTCCATAGGCATAAAGAGTTCATCAATTTGTGTGTGGGCTGTGATACTGCCCGGGTGCCCAAACCGAAGCAGGCGGTTATCTTAGGGGGCCACTCCCCGAGCCTTTGACCTAAAGGTCTAACCCACAAGGCAATGGAGCGTCGTAAGGAGATGCAGTCCCATGGTAGCCGGTGACCAACGATTGGTTCATACGCCATTTGTTCCCGCAGGATACTGGAGCCCATTTGCACCATTGATTTGGAATCCGGTTAAAGCGCCGGACATTCGCTTTTCGTCCTCTCATTTTCGTAAACAACACCCCCGCCACGAGAAGGCAATGAGTAGGACTTCCCTGGCAGAGGCTATATACGCGTGGCCGTGTGAGAGTATTTCGAGAGGGAGAGCGGACTCTCCCCACTCTCGGCCGTACCAGGGCATTCTTAACTTATTACCAATTTATGAGTTACAGTCTCTCACACTCATAGCCACTTTTTGGCTTAATCTTGTATGATTGTCATTTTCTATTTTATGATGTGATGCGGTCTGATTTGCTTGTAGATGAATGGCGTATATCTGAAATACATAAAATGTACAGTGAAAGCTGAAATTGTGTTCTGAACTCAAGCGGACATGGTAGGGCGAGAAAAACAAATTAAGACTCAGAGTTCACTGTAGACTGCTCGTACTGGTTAACGCTCCACTGGTTTGGCACAGTGCCAAGATCATATAAGTCAGTGTTCTAATTGGCAATCTTATCATATGATAATCAACAGGTCCATAGGACATAACGCTGAAGAAGTTCAAATGTTTATTCTCCTCTTTTAATCGATAATGATAAAATGAAATATTAGGATTTATTGATACGACATTATGCCTTGTTTTTGGGAATCGATCAGTCAATCAAGTCATATTCAACATAGAACCTGGCACATATGTAAATCAGTTCATGCTGCCGTATTCCATTAGCACAGCAAGATGAAATTATCAAGGGAAATCCTAGTTTAGTACAGATGGCAACAGTATCAACAGTAATAGAAAAGGTTAGGCTTCTAAGGTAAACTTCGAAAAGAAAACACTGATTAGTGGAAGATTAGAAAACCTATGAAGTAATCTAAAAACTTGTTATCTAAGAGTCATTTCAACCAGTTTCTAAATATAGATGTCGTTTATCACACAGACTCCAACCGGATAATCTGGAATAGCCCACATGGTTTAGCACAACAGCCAGCATCTTTATGGATTAATGACGAATCTTGTTTGATAAACCGTAGTTGTTTTCCAAATCATACATTCGCCAGCCATCATCATCCATCTAGGTAGTCAATCCAAGGCTATACATAATACATGTCTTAAATACCTCATCAATTAATTTACCATGTACAACTAGTATCCTGCATCTAATCTCAGACTTGCTAACTCGATGATCCCAAAATACACAAACAATCGCTCAAAGGTACCTGAGATCGAATAGTAGTAACTTACAAATATCTTTACTATTTAAGGGGCATGTTTTACACTCATAAAGAGAATGGAGAAAAGTGCTAAATAGTATACTTATCCTTTAGTTGACAATAATACATCTCAATGATGCTACAAATAATACAAGCTAGAAAAAGCCAACTGAAATCAGGCTGAGATTTCTTTTGAGCATCAACTCATCATTACTTATGGAATGTTTAAGGTAAACGAAATGATTCGCACTGTCAATTACTTCAGGGGTTGAAACAGGTGAGTTCTAAATTTAGATAGAGAGAAACAAATTCAAACATGCTACCTTAGAATTCAACCATTCAAGATGTGAATTATTATGGTGCATATCTCAATATTATGCATACACTTTAAAAATTCTAAATGTCAACCATAAAACATCCTTTATTTCCTGAAAATAATACATTTTCCAATACTTTGGGATTCATTTTATGAAATTATGTAGATGTAGTTTGCAGATTTTACTGATTATAACCTTAGTCAGTCGGTCAGCTACAACGTAGGACCAGGCACATATATGCATCGGTCCAAGTTACCATACCGCATTAACACAACAAGATGATCACTGGATTCATAAAAGTAGATACTTCAATCGTAGTTATGTGTAAAAGAAAGATTGTGTATAAGGATATAGTACAGGGAGAAAGAATTAGTTTGTATAAAGAAAGGTATAAAGCAATTTTAATCTCATCGTTTAAAGAAAGACAAATAGTGTATACATCTGGTCTATTGTGATCGATTCTGAGCCATATATCACCCACATTCTCTAACCATTGGTTAAGATAGTTACGTGGTCCCCAACCAAGTAGTCTGCATCCACCAACATGGCTCACACTAGAAGTCAGTGACTCAAAGCACTGATACCACGTTTTGATTTGGCCACTCCTGACCTTCTTCCAACCTTCTCCAACACTATTCAGCATTATGCGTCGTGGTTCTCGGTGTTCAAGCATGCGTAACACGTGGCCTAAACATCTTAGTCGATAAAGATTCACAACCTCATCAACTGATTGACCATCATTCTCTAATACCCTGTGTCTGACTGTTAGGATAGTCGGAAAAGTATACCAATAATTATTGTGTTAAGTCTATGGTGGCCTTGGACCTTAAATGTGCACTTCCTATTGGTCGATGTTTACTCCACTTGTTAAATATTGTACAAATGTTGTTTCATATTTTACGGTACGATGTGGTATGCTTGATTGGTATATAAACAAAGTATGTTTGAAATATAATGATTCATAACTCAGAGGCTGTGACTTGTGTTCTTGACTCAACTGGCTAGGACAGACAGCGAAGCAGGGCCAATCAGGGCACTAGGTCGTCCTTACGTGTTTACTGTCCACTGTCACAGAAGCGATCGATAATAACGCTGCGTATCATAACCTGCAGTCACACCTGTTACAACACCAACCTCACTGTCACTTGCCCAGTAATCCGAGTAGTGGTCAGTGGAATTCAACCTTATCGGGTGTAGAGAAGGTACCCACCGAAGATGGTCGTGCAATATCATGATCTGACTGAAGTTACACTCGTATATCATCGAAACCCGTCTCAGTAGTCTAGAGGTTAAGGAATTGTGCACAACAAGGAAGGTCCTAGGTTCAATTCCCTATTCGATTTACATTGCTGTAAAGTCACATAATTTGGTTAAACAAATCTCCAGTGCTTTCAGTTTTTCAATTGTTGTCTAACTTAGATCAGTTCACGATTTCAATAAAACATAATCATCTTCAAGACTCCTTACTAATAATATGAGTCAACATTCACATATCGAGTACCTTACGTTACTTTCTTGTAAAACTAAATACTTATAATTAGTGAACGTGTAGTCCAATCTATGTCGGATATGAGATAGTTATTCACATCTGACAATGGATATAAGATTGCAGAAGATCATGGATCAATTGAAATTAAAGACTAATAACTTTAGATGCCAGATTAATCGTCTAGAGTTTAAGCGTTCGAGTGCGCCACCTTAGGCCCTAAGTTCTAGTCTCACCTATATGATCGTGGATGCTCATTGCTGAATAGTTTCATACTGAGATGAAACATTCATACAGTGTTTCCAGGTTTTCAATACTGGTCTACTTTAGATTCACAAATCCCCATAGTGATAATTTCAAAATGTCCCTTAGATTGTAAATACAACAGGAGACAAAATATTCACCGAAAAATTTGACATACTAACTGATCAAATCGTATCATGCATATACATATACACACACACAGACATACCTACCCTCTTCTTCATCATCATATATCATACATATAACATAGGGGTCGAAATGTATTCATGCACAAACACAACCACACATATATAGATCTATATACATATATATTTACAAATATGCAAATATTCTTATCTAAACAAACCATAGTGATAAACTGGAAATAATAATGAGAAATAGACATATACTACTAATATTACTAACATGACTACTATTGGCATTATTTACATAAATGATTAAACGATTTTGATTGGTCAATTAAATTTATCATGATTAACCAATAGGATTAAAGGAACAAGAAATGAATTAATCATAATAATGATCATGTTCATATTTGAATTATTTGATCTGGATCAAAACTCATTCATAGATCTCATTATGAATAGATCGATACCATTGAAACCAATGAAAGAACCTGAATTATTTGATATAACAAATCAATTAAAATTATGGGCAATTAATATGTATCATTTAACAGCAACAAAAGATCAAAAGAAATATGATCCAATTGAATTAATATTACGTATTCTATGGGATGATATACATGTGAATAATGAGAAACCAGAATATTATGATAATAATCGAATAAAATTACCTAAATCTAATATATTATTCTCTACAACATTTAAAAATAATACAGATTCTGAACAAGAATATAATTTTCATACAGAACGTTGTACTCGATCAATCATTGAAATTGAAATACAAAAAGGTGTGATATTAACAAAAGAATTATCATTGAAATTAGCGGTAAGTGATATTGTTCATACTCATATTTAAAGAAAAAGAAGCAATTTACTATCTTCCTTCCTTCCTTCCTTCCTTCCTTCCTTCCTTCCTTCCTTCCTTCCTTCCTTCCTTCCTTCCTTACTTACTTACTTACTTACTTACTTACTTACTTACTTACTTACTTACTTACTTACTTACTTACTTACTTACTTACTTACTTACTTACTTACTTACTTACTTACTTACTTACTTACTTACTTACTTACTTACTTACTTACTTACTTACTTACTTACTTACTTACTTACTTACTTACTTACTTACTTACTTACTTACTTACTTACTTACTTACTTACTTACTTACTTACTTACTTACTTACTTACTTACTTACTTACTTACTTACTTACTTACTTACTTACTTACTTACTTACTTACTTACTTACTTACTTACTTACTTACTTACTTACTTACTTACTTACTTACTTACTTACTTACTTACTTACTTACTTACTTACTTACTTACTTACTTACTTACTTACTTACTTACTTACTTACTTACTTACTTACTTACTTACTTACTTACTTACTTACTTACTTACTTACTTACTTACTTACTTACTTACTTACTTACTTACTTACTTACTTACTTACTTACTTACTTACTTACTTACTTACTTACTTACTTACTTACTTACTTACTTACTTACTTACTTACTTACTTACTTACTTACTTACTTACTTACTTACTTACTTACTTACTTACTTACTTACTTACTTACTTACTTACTTACTTACTTACTTACTTACTTACTTACTTACTTACTTACTTACTTACTTACTTACTTACTTACTTACTTACTTACTTACTTACTTACTTACTTACTTACTTACTTACTTACTTACTTACTTACTTACTTACTTACTTACTTACTTACTTACTTACTTACTTACTTACTTACTTACTTACTTACTTACTTACTTACTTACTTACTTACTTACTTACTTACTTACTTACTTACTTACTTACTTACTTACTTACTTACTTACTTACTTACTTACTTACTTACTTACTTACTTACTTACTTACTTACTTACTTACTTACTTACTTACTTACTTACTTACTTACTTACTTACTTACTTACTTACTTACTTACTTACTTACTTACTTACTTACTTACTTACTTACTTACTTACTTACTTACTTACTTACTTACTTACTTACTTACTTACTTACTTACTTACTTACTTACTTACTTACTTACTTACTTACTTACTTACTTACTTACTTACTTACTTACTTACTTACTTACTTACTTACTTACTTACTTACTTACTTACTTACTTACTTACTTACTTACTTACTTACTTACTTACTTACTTACTTACTTACTTACTTACTTACTTACTTACTTACTTACTTACTTACTTACTTACTTACTTACTTACTTACTTACTTACTTACTTACTTACTTACTTACTTACTTACTTACTTACTTACTTACTTACTTACTTACTTACTTACTTACTTACTTACTTACTTACTTACTTACTTACTTACTTACTTACTTACTTACTTACTTACTTACTTACTTACTTACTTACTTACTTACTTACTTACTTACTTACTTACTTACTTACTTACTTACTTACTTACTTACTTACTTACTTACTTACTTACTTACTTACTTACTTACTTACTTACTTACTTACTTACTTACTTACTTACTTACTTACTTACTTACTTACTTACTTACTTACTTACTTACTTACTTACTTACTTACTTACTTACTTACTTACTTACTTACTTACTTACTTACTTACTTACTTACTTACTTACTTACTTACTTACTTACTTACTTACTTACTTACTTACTTACTTACTTACTTACTTACTTACTTACTTACTTACTTACTTACTTACTTACTTACTTACTTACTTACTTACTTACTTACTTACTTACTTACTTACTTACTTACTTACTTACTTACTTACTTACTTACTTACTTACTTACTTACTTACTTACTTACTTACTTACTTACTTACTTACTTACTTACTTACTTACTTACTTACTTACTTACTTACTTACTTACTTACTTACTTACTTACTTACTTACTTACTTACTTACTTACTTACTTACTTACTTACTTACTTACTTACTTACTTACTTACTTACTTACTTACTTACTTACTTACTTACTTACTTACTTACTTACTTACTTACTTACTTACTTACTTACTTACTTACTTACTTACTTACTTACTTACTTACTTACTTACTTACTTACTTACTTACTTACTTACTTACTTACTTACTTACTTACTTACTTACTTACTTACTTACTTACTTACTTACTTACTTACTTACTTACTTACTTACTTACTTACTTACTTACTTACTTACTTACTTACTTACTTACTTACTTACTTACTTACTTACTTACTTACTTACTTACTTACTTACTTACTTACTTACTTACTTACTTACTTACTTACTTACTTACTTACTTACTTACTTACTTACTTACTTACTTACTTACTTACTTACTTACTTACTTACTTACTTACTTACTTACTTACTTACTTACTTACTTACTTACTTACTTACTTACTTACTTACTTACTTACTTACTTACTTACTTACTTACTTACTTACTTACTTACTTACTTACTTACTTACTTACTTACTTACTTACTTACTTACTTACTTACTTACTTACTTACTTACTTACTTACTTACTTACTTACTTACTTACTTACTTACTTACTTACTTACTTACTTACTTACTTACTTACTTACTTACTTACTTACTTACTTACTTACTTACTTACTTACTTACTTACTTACTTACTTACTTACTTACTTACTTACTTACTTACTTACTTACTTACTTACTTACTTACTTACTTACTTACTTACTTACTTACTTACTTACTTACTTACTTACTTACTTACTTACTTACTTACTTACTTACTTACTTACTTACTTACTTACTTACTTACTTACTTACTTACTTACTTACTTACTTACTTACTTACTTACTTACTTACTTACTTACTTACTTACTTACTTACTTACTTACTTACTTACTTACTTACTTACTTACTTACTTACTTACTTACTTACTTACTTACTTACTTACTTACTTACTTACTTACTTACTTACTTACTTACTTACTTACTTACTTACTTACTTACTTACTTACTTACTTACTTACTTACTTACTTACTTACTTACTTACTTACTTACTTACTTACTTACTTACTTACTTACTTACTTACTTACTTACTTACTTACTTACTTACTTACTTACTTACTTACTTACTTACTTACTTACTTACTTACTTACTTACTTACTTACTTACTTACTTACTTACTTACTTACTTACTTACTTACTTAGCACTGTTAACCCTCGTGTAGAAGTATAGGCCAACCATCCATATTCTTTATCCAACTATGTCTTGAGCAATCCTTTCCAGTTCTCTTCATGTCTGATTTCAATACTTGACGTAGTGTGTTTTTTGATCTTCCCTTTCAGGATTTCAAGTTAGCATTTGTCTTATGATACAGTTTGATAATTTGCTAAATGTATGTCTTATTGACCTCCAGTGTCTTTTTCTAATTTGTTCTTTAGATGGAAACTGATTTGTTCTCTCCTACAATAGTCTGTTGATGATGGTATTCGGTCGACGGACATTGAGTATCATGTGTAGACAGTTGTTGTGACTTTGATATTAGTTGATAGACTGTTGTTTTGATTGTAGGAATTCTGTCCTTGCTTTACTAATCCTTGCTTTCATGTCTGTATCAGATCCAGAATATTATGCTTACTTAGGCCTGTTAACCCTTATGGTGGAGTATGAGTCGCTCACTAGTATTCTTTATCCAACTTTGTCTTACCCAATCCTTTCCTGTTGTTTCTAGTTGGTATTTATCCTTGTGATATCTGGTTCCGGTTCTTGACACAATGTGTTCTTTGATCTTCCCCTTCAAGATTCCAAGTTAGCACTTGTCTCGTGATGCACTTTGATGATTTGTTTAACATATGTCCTATCCACCTCCAGTGTTTTTCCTAATTTTTTCTTCAGATGGAAACTGGTTTTTCCTCAGCTACAGTAGGTTGTTGCTGATGTCATCTTGTGTAGACAATTGTTTATAAATACTTGCATTGTTTTGATGATGATTGTAGTAGTTTTTCAAATCTCAGTTCCGTGCATTACGACTATTTTAACTTTCGTATTGAAGATTCTCACTTTGATATTGATTGACAGACAGTTGTTTTATGTTTCATATGTTCTTTGCTTCGAGTCAAGAAAAATAAAAGTACCTGTAAACCATCATCAAGATGGTACAAGTATTTCAAAAATAGTTGTCTACACAAGGTACTCAACATCCAATGGCCGGATACCATCAGCAACAGCTTACTGTGGGACAGAACAAACTAGCTTCTAGTTGACGAGGAAATTATAAATGAACGTTGGAAGTGAATGAGACATACATTTCGGAAATCATGAAACTGCATCATGAGATAGGTGCTAACTTGGAATCGTGAAGGGAAGTGGAAAGGAGGAAGGCGGAAGAACACAATACGTCGGGAAATAGAAGTAGATATGAAAAGGATGAATAAGAATTTGAAGGAGTTGTAAAGGATTGCCTAGGACAGTGTTGGATGGAGAACGTTATTGAGCGGCCTATGCTCCTCTTCACGAGGAGTTACAGGCGTAAGTAGGTTACCATTATAAGGAAAGATTTGTCAGTTTTCTTTTAGGATACATAAATTGGGCTTTAAAGTATTTGGTAGCCATGCCTTTCATGAATTTGAGAAGAATAAAATTCAACTATTGATTGATAATCTTGAAACAATTCAGTCTATCAATCTGTTGTTTAGCAACAATATAGCTAAAAACCAATATTTCCTAATGAATTGAAACATTTTTGGGATATGTTCTTCAAAACGAACGTAGCCCATATTTACTGTTCTAGCGATTTATTTGCTTCGAAACGTATATAATAATTTATATACACAGTTGACGGTAACATGAAAGGGTTATCGATTAGTCTTTGACTAGAGTAAAGAACAAAATGTTTTATATAAGATAATCAGTTTTTAATCATCTGTTTACTGTAACTCCCCCAATGTCATCTAAGTTGAATGAAAATAGGTTTCTTGTCTGTTGTATATTCTCTAGGCGTTTTGTCTTCAGTTTTCCATATATATTTGAACAAATAAATATTGGTACGAAGTGGCACCAAATACATATTCACCAAACAAGTCACTTGATTTGTGTATGGGCTGTGATACTGCCCGAGTGCCCAAACTAAAAACAGGTGGTTTTCTTAATGGGCCACACTCAGAGCCTTTGACCTAAAGGTCTGATCCACAAGGCAGTGGAACAACGTCAGGAGATATAGTCCCATGGTAGGCGGTGACCAAAGGTTGGCTCATACGCTGTTTGTTCCTTCAGGATCGTGGAGCCAATGTGCACCATTGGTTTGTAATGAGGGTATTCCAACTCCCCTAGGTGGATCCTCTATATTCACCAACGCAGTTAAGGCGTCGAACATTCGCTTTTCGTCCTCTCAACTTCACAAACAACACCCTTGGTGCGAGAAGGCAGTGAGTAGGATTTCTCTGGTAGTGGTTGTATGCACATGGCCATGTGAGATCGTTTGGAGAGAAAGAGCTGCCACTCCTGACTCTCGATCGTACTACGACATTTGTGGGCCATATAGTTCGATCATTCTATAAAATAAAACGATCTTCATCATAGTTCTCATAATACACCATTTCATCAATCCTATCTTTATGTTTAATCTTTTCAAGTTGAACCATGAATATGTCTTCTAGGATAAGATCTATTGAACTTGTTTTTACTACTTCACCCCTTAATATTAAAGAGAATTAAGTGTATAGAATAATAAACTGAAAGCGACTAGAAGGAATACTTCAAGTATATAAGATTAATTGGATCCTATTTGTTACTTTCAGGGAAGAAAATTTATTCCTTTTCTAAGTATTTTATCTTTCAAACATTGTCAGGAACTAGAGAAGAGTTTAAAACTAGGAATCATTATTCAATCCGTTTTCTTATTATTGTTTTCTAGTCAATATGTTTGGTGTACAAAAGTTACACACACATGCATATCTACACGGATTGTTTATCAGAGACTCGATTATTTTGTAATTTAAAAGCTTATTGTTATAACTGGCTTGTGTTAGCCAAGCATTCATAGCGACATCGCTTGTTGATCCTTCGATACCGGCTCTTCCTTGAATTGTCTCTTTGCATATTCAGTGAAACAGGGCATGAAAGTGTATTTTGATTCAAAGCACATTTCGGAGTGTGTGGTCTATCACTGCATACTTCAGTATCTTGGTCATGTCAAATGAATAGTGGTGTAAATTGCGGTGTTTACATCTTGATATAATGTGCGACTCGTTCTCAAGGTCATTTCAGACGAGGAAACTTCGACTGTTTTAACGCTTAGTAACCCATTTTTACGAAAATGGGAGTGTATCATATCGTAATATTAATGTATGATTGATGAATTCATACAATAAAACAATGTTTTGGGTATCAGAAGGCTTTACATTGAACATTCAGATAAAAAAAGTCAAGTGGATTACATGTACGAAACATCATTGGTACACAGTCATCAATTTATCACTGAGTTGAGTACAAATGTGTACAGATTTTCATTAGTAAATTGTAACCACAAATCATTTTGTTTGTAATATGTGATTATCTGCTTCCGAATGCCTTGGAATGATCGAGGGTAGGGAGAGTCAGATCTCCATCTTGAAATGTTCTCACACGTTCACATGCATACAGCCACTGACAGGGAAGTCCTATTCAATGCTTTCCCGCACTGAAGGTGTTGTTTACGAACGTGAGAGGAGGAAAAGTGAATGTTGATGGATACGAAGGGTTCATCTAGAAGAAGTTGGAAAAACTTCATTCCAAACCAATAGTGCACATGAGCCTCAGTATCCTGAAGGAACAAATAGCGCATGAACTATTTGTTGGTCACCGACTGCAATGGGACTGCATCTACTGACGTTTATCCACTGCATCGTGGATCAGACATTTAGGTTGAAAGCTCTGAGTTTATTTTTTCTCTATTCATAACAAATAGGATCCATTAAATTTTACATTCTAAAAGTGTTCATCCAAGATGTTCTTGATTTCCAATAATGATTGGTTGTTTTGCTGAGTTAAACTTGTAGATAGTTTGACAGGTATTAGATAAGCTCTATATTCTCCTATCCTTATTATTATTATCATTGATTGTTGATTGCTTTTTGGATTGCGTCGGGTTTTGGTGTGGAAATATATTCACGTTCTAGTCAGGTTAATCACGTGTTCTTGATCATCTGAGTTGTGTTGAAGTCCTGTAGAATAAACACAGAAAAGGATTCTAATGTATATACTCATCTAAGGCAAATGAACATCCCATTTGTGTAAACGTGGAAAACCGATTGTTATAACACAGATCTGATTATTGATTTCATCTAAAAATCATGATAAACTACTTCTGTTCTAGCTCCATTAACACATAGTTGTAATATAAACTCATTGAGTCAGTCAGTCGGTCAGTAGGCTACAACGTGGGACCGGGCACATATATGCATCGGTTCAAGTTGCCGTACCTCATTAACACAACAAGATGAACACCACATTCATAGAAGTAGTTAATTCACAGGTGGTAATATATAAAAGAAAGATTGCAACAAGCATAAAGTACAGGAAAAAAGAATTAGTTCGTATAAAGAAAGATATGGAGTGATCGATTCTGAGCCATGTCATCAAGAGTCTCTAACCATTAGTTACGATCGTCACGCGGACCCCAACCCCAAGAGTATCATTAATGTGTTTTCATGAGTAGAATCTATCGAAAAAGTTTGCATACCTTATGTAAATAAGTAGCCTTAGTTAAGTTTCCTAAGCTACTTAAGCATCATACTTCTATCATGTTCAAATACAGCTTATATATTCAAAAGAGTTTTAATGTAAAGTGTAATATTTCTCCCAGTGTAATTTATAATCATCTTCATGATAACCATGTTGTTACATAATTCCAAATGATCTTGTTAACTGGAGTTCGTTCATTTCTAGTCTACATTATATGGAATATTCATGAATTCTTAAATCTGTAAAACGATATGTTTAGGATTGTAATTGATCAGTTTCTCTCTTATTGGAATATATACCTCCTGTGTATATTGCCTAGATATTGCCCTAAGTCACAAGCTTTATAAATAATGATGAATAGTGGTTAGCAGTGGAATACAGTTTGACGCACATTTCATTTTATTTGGGACTCCTCAGTTGGATATACCTGTATCTCAGAGTTCATGTTCACTCTGGGACTCGAATCCAGTACTGTTCGTTTCAAATGCCATCGCGTTATCCACTGAGTCTTGATAGCCACTTGCTTGTGTAATGAGGTGAAGTTTAATTCACTTAGTTTTGTTTACTTGTATCTTTCCATTGTTATTTAAGACTGTAATTGATCAATCTTTCTCTTATTGACATATTTGCATCCTATATGAACTGTCTCGATCACAGAATCCCAGAGTAAACATCAACTCTGTGATTTAGGTACATCCAGCTGATGGGTCCCAAATAAGACGAAACACTTAACAAACTCCATTCCATTACTAGTCACTATACATCATTCTTTATCCATTTTCTTAATTAATACCTTTGATACATATATCAAGTATTCATTTCATTATATAAATTCTATTTCATTGAAAGGTAGGTAAATCTAATCTTAACCCAATCATTATCATAGTCAATATCAATGAATCTCTTATATGATTATAATGATACCCTATTTTCTAACATTGAAATCTATCTATTCAATTATCAATTCACTTTTCATTCTTTATTTATAAATACAAATTAGTTTTCCCTTTTTCTCATCATACAAACCAATCAGAAAATGTTTCCGTTGGATTTGTTTGTATGTAATGATTAGAAATATATGGCGGGTATTTTATTCATGTAACTTAATTGGATACTTTTACAGATTTTTAATAGTTAAGATCATGAATTCATTGGAATTAGATCATAATGGAAAAATCTAGAAGCATTGGATGATCGTTTTGTCTGAGTGGCGGACTCCTCACTAGTGTGGATTCACGAGTTTACCTCACGAGATTCGAATCTAGGACCTATTGGTCTTACGCGCGTATGCTTAACCTATAGATCATTGAGTTGGTATTCAGTGATGTTAATGTATAACTTTGATTAATCCATGAAGTTGAGAGACACATCCAGCATTGTGTTCAGTGAGTTACTATCTCACAACTGATCTAGTTGAACTCCATTGGTCACTGCTTCTCACTAGAACTCCAGGATATACCTCTTGAAGCCAATCATTAGTGGGCATATGTTGATTAAAATAAGAAGGGTTTTTTGTGTGGATATTATAGTAATTTTAATGGTTGAGATCATGAGTCAATGTAAGCTAGACCATCATAAGACACACAATGGGAACAAAACAGCTGTCCAACGCTTCCAAGTTTTCGTCAGCAGTAGTTGAGCTTCAATCAACTCATGTTCTCAACTATTAAAAGTTACTATAATATCCACAAAAACCCCTTCTGATAATAATTTCTTCATACAGGAGGTTTCTTTTATAGAAACGTTTCAGTCAATGAATTGTTAACTACTTGATTGAACTTTAGCTAAATGACAATTGAAAATCAAAATGTATTGAATCATTGTTTTGTTTTCAGACTAAAGTCTTTCTGTTTTAACTAAAATCAAAGTTTAATTAACAAAGATGGATAGTGGCTAGTAGTGAAATTCAGTTTGATACGTGTTTCATCCTATTTCGGACTCCTCATCTGGATGTACCTGTATCTCAGAGTTGATGTTCATTCCAGGACTCGAACTCAGCACCGTTCACTTCAAACATCATCCCGGTATCCACGTACCTATTGAGACTTGATAGTCTTTGGGTTTTTTTGAGTCATTTTAAAGCAGAATTTTGTTTTTTAGAAGCTTGATATTGATGAACATGAGTTGATTACGTCATTATGAAATAGGATTAAGATTGTTTTGTCTATTAGTGTATAATTTGAAAAGAACAACTTAGATCAATGGTTTAAGGAACAAATGTAAACAAGGGAAAAAAGGTTTGCTCAGCGTTTTTTCCTTTACGTGCTTATGTTATTATATAATCATGAATCGATGTTTGTTTGACCATCATTAGAAACCTGAAGGTACTGGACGGATATTTTGTACTAGTTTGAAACTATTTAGTAGTGCTTATTCACGACCTAATCTTGTTGAATATGTTAGATAGTTATCCAAACGGTGATGTTTAAGCAATTAATCGAATTGATGAAAGTTAGACATTACCACCGTTTGAATGCGAGCTCAGTGGTCCTGAGTTCGATTCCGAGATATGGTGTCGTAGATGTTCATTTCTGTTGAGTTCCATATGAAAGAGAAAGAGACCTTCAGTGTTTCTATGTTTTCAATGGTAATCTAACGTCAGTTTCGTTTTTTAAATCCTACAAAAAATTACTGTCATCTCCACAAAATCATAACTTACATCGTTCTAACTTGACGCTGATTGAATGATGAATGAAATATAAATGATGAACTGATGAATTTCAATTCAAATGTATAGTACTTATTAAGTGTATTATTGATATTCTTCGTATGATTGGTGTATGAGTGTTGCTTACTTATTTACTTACTTACTTACACCTGTTACTCCCAATGGAGCATAGGCTGCCGACCAGCATTCTACAACCCATTCTGTCCTGAGCCTTCTTTTCTAGTTTCATCCAATTCTTGTTCATTTTTCTCATGTCTATCTCCATTTCCCGGCGTAAGGTGTTTTTTGGTCTTCCTCTTTTCCTTTGGCCTTGAGGATTCCATGTAAGGGCTTGCCCTGCGACACAGCTAGGTACTTTCCTCAATGTGTGTTCTATCCACTTCCATTGCTTCTTCCTGATTTCTTCCTCCGTTGGGATCTGGTTTGTTCTCATGAGTGTTGCTAACAAGGCATTATTCATAATGAAGCGATAACTTTTCAGTCTTACCTAGATTTCACTGATTATCCAATCGCTAAGATAAACAGTATTTACCTTAGTTGACTGTTTAAATGGAAATAATGTTGCTTGTAGTTCCTACGATCAAAGTTATTTGAAAAATCTTGTTCCATAAGCTTGAGAAATATGTCAAGTATGCCAAATGAATTGAAACAAAGATTGAACGACTATGAACTTTTATTAACTTTAAATGAATAATTTGAGAGTATAGCAATACACATTTGTTATTGATATAGTTCAGGAGTCTCAATCGGTGTGAATTCAGCATTAATCCATACTCACTTACTTACTTACGTACGGCTGTTACTCCAAATAGAACATAGGCTACCGACCACAATTCTTCAAATCACCCTGTCCTGGGCCTTCTTTTCTAGTTCCATCCAATTCTTGTTCAATCTTCTCATTTCTGTCTCCATTTCTCGAAGTAATGTGTTCTTTGATCTTTCTATTCTCCTTTGGCCTTCAAGATTACAAGCGAGGGCTTGCATTGTGAGGCAGTTGGGTGTTTTCCTCAATATGTGTCCTGTCCACTTCCAGCGCTTCTTCCTGATTTCTTCCTCCGTTGGAATCACGTTTGCTCTCTCCCACAGTAAGTTGTTGCTAATAGTGTCCGGCCAACGGATCTGAAGTATTTTGCGTAGACAGCTTTTAATAAACACCTGTATCTTCTGGATGATGGCTTTCGTTGTTGTCCAAGTTTCTGCCTATACAGTAGAACTATCCTGACATTTGTATTGAAGATGCTGACTTTGATGTTGGTTGACAGACAGTTGTTTTGAGTTCCAGATGTTCTCCAGTTTTAAATATGCTGCTCTTGCTTTGCCGATCCGCACCTTCACATCTGCATCAGATCCACTGTGTACATCAATGATATGTACAGGTCTCCACATCTTCCAAATCTTCTCTGTCAAGTGTGATTGGATTGGTGCATGCTGTGTTGTGTTGGAGAATCTTGCTTTTCCTTTTGTGTAAATTGAGACCTAGTTCTGCTGAGGCTGCTGCTACACTAGTCGTCTTCTCCTGCATTTGCTATTGCATGTGCGATAGAAGAGCCAGATCAGCTGCGAAGTATAGATCATCCAGTTGCATCCTAGTTGTCCACTGTATCCCATGCTTCCCCTCAGATGTTAACAGCCTCATAATCCAGTCAATCACTAGGTGACTAGCATTCTCCAACCCACTCTATCCTGAGCTTTCTTTTCTAGTTCTATCCAAATGTTGTTCATTCTTCTCATGTCTCTATCTCTCACTCTTTCTAGCCATTTCCCAGCGTATTGAGTTCTTTAATCTTCCTGGTCTCCTATTTCTCCTTTAGCCTTAAGGATTCCAAATGACGGCTTGCCTTGTGACATTCACTGGTTCAAATTACATACATAATATGGATTATATTGTTTGTCTTACATAATGAATTTAATCGTTTAAAAATTCAATTTTTGAGAGAAAAAACAAAATTTTACTAATCAATAAAGATTGATTTTATGCAAATGAGAACAGTTGACGTAACTATAGTAACGAACAGAAGACTTAATCTCTTTGTGCTTATCCGTTGTCATAGTGAACTACAGAGGGTTTATCAATGAATATGGATATGGATGGATGGATAGATAGATAGATAAATAAATAAATAATGAGATGTATTTTATGACTGAAGATTAATTAAAACAATTTAATGTCTACCCTTTTCGAAGTATCGATTGAGTATAATATTTATGCAATGATTTATCTTATCAGAATGGCGGTTTTATGAAAATTGTAATCATTTATAATAGTTGAATTCATGAGTCGGTTAAAGCTAGAGTGCCATAGACAACCTAGAATCACTGGATGACTGTCTCGTCCTAGTGTGAAAACTCCACGACTCCGCACGTGGGACTCAAACCTCGGAGCTTCGGTCACCTGAGAGCATGATATGGCCGTTTCGTCCTGTTGTGGGACTCCTCAGCAGTGAGAATCCACGACACCGCATGTGGGACTCAAACCCAGGACTTTCGGTCACCTGAGAGTATTCTATGGCCGTTTCGTCATAGTATGGGATTTCTCAACAGTGTACGCTCAAGATCCCACACACAGGATACGAACCCAGGACTTTCAGTGTTAATGTCTAACTTCAACTAATCCACGATATTACACGTTTGTCAATCATTGTCTTTAGTGATTAACTGTCTCTATAACACACACGACTACTCAATGGAAATACCTTATGAAGCCAATCACTAGTAGGTACATACAAGAACGAAATGACCACTTCCATGTTTTTTTTTCTATGATGATCTGTTTAACTTTGATCAATTCATAAAACTTATTCATTTATTCAATTATAAATAAATTAGACTTTGAACTGATGAGTTTTTTGTTGTTGAGTAAACAAATGACCAGAATACATTTTATCAAATACATCAATTCTATTTTGTTTTAATAATTAAAATGAATCATTCTATTGTCAAATCAAAATACATGAGTATTATGATAATAAACGATAAAATTATCATTCTATGAACGACCTTTGAACGACGCTAAAGTGACTATGAGAATGTCTACTCACCTATTAGATTGATTTTATTTTAAACACATAAACATCGGTACAACGAGGTATCAAATAGATATGTGCCACATTCAATTCGTGTGACATCTAGAATACTGCCTGAGTGCCCAAACCGAAGAAGGTAGTTTCCTTAGGAGGCCACACCCGGAGCCTTCGACCTAAAGGTCCGATCTATAAGGAAGTGGAGCAACGTCAGGAGATGTGATCCTAAGGTAGTCTTACTTACTTACTTACCCCTGTCACCCCCAATGGAGAATAGGCCGTCGACCAGCATTCTCCAACCCACTCTGTCCTGGGCCTTCTTTTCTAGTTCCATCCAACTCTTGTTCATTCTTCTCATGTCTATCTCCATTTCCCGGCGTAATGTGTTCTTTGGTCTTCCTCTTTTCCTTTGGCCTTGAGGATTCCATGTGAGGGCTTGTCTTGTGACGCAGTTGGGTGCTTTCCTCAATGTGTATCCTATCCACTTCGAGCACTTCTTCCTGATTTCTTCCTCCGTTGGAATCTCGTTTGTTCTCTCCTACAGTAAGTTGTTGCTAATAGTGTCCGGCCAACGGATCTGAAGTATTTTGCGTAGACAGCTTTTAATAAACACCTGTATCTTCTGGATGATGGCTTTCGTTGTTGTCCAAGTTTCTGTCCATACAGTAGAACTGTCTTGACATTTGTATTGAAGATGCTGACTTTGGTGTTGGTTGACAGATAGTTGTTTTGAGTTCCATATGCTCTTCAGTTTTAAATCTGCTGCTCCTGTGGTAGACGGTGACTAGTAATTGGTTCATACGCCATTTGTTCCCTCAGGATCGTGGAGCCCTTGTGCACCATAGGTTTGGAATCAGGTATTTTGAACTCCCCTAGGTAGAGCCTTCATATCCATCAACCCGGTTAATACGTCGGACATTCTCTTTTCGTAGTTTCAATTTCTTAAACAACATCCCCCCATGGGAAGGTAGTGATTAGGACTTCCCTGTCAATAGTTGTATGCACGTGGCCATGTGAGGGCATTTGGAGATGGATATCTGACTCTTCCCACACTCGGCTGTACCAGGGCCGAGATAAATCAATTCATGGAGCCTAATTCTAAGTATTATTGAGAGAAGATAAACCCATTTCACCCTACTCCTTGTCTTTTATTGAAACAAATTCATTAGAAGAGCTCCAAGGTTGATTGAATTATAGATCAGCGCTTAAAATCTGAATGAAAAAAATCGCTCAAGATTTACTGAGTTATTTTCAAGACTCAACTTTTCTTCAGAATTAGAGCACTCAAGTATTCTGGTAAGTGACATAAATTAAACTATTACACTAGTTGAGATCATGAGTCAATTGAAGCTAGACCACCATGGAAAACCTGGAAGCATTGGACGGCATTTTTGTCCTAATACGGGACTCCTCAGCAACGCGCGTCTACGATCCCGTCCCCCGCGAGATTCGAACTCAGGACCTATCAGTCTCGCATTTGAAAGCTTAACCTCTAGACCACTGATCTGGCATCCAATAGTAATAATGTCTAACTTCAAGATATCCACAAAATTAAGTAACACATCCAACATCGGCCTGGGTTCGAACCTCGCAGGGGGGCGCGATTGTGTAAGAACACTGCTGAGGAGTCCCATATTAGGACGAAACGGCCCTACAGTGCTTCCAGGTTTTCCATGATGGTCTAGCTTCAATTGATTCATAATTTAAACTAGTGAACTTTCTAAAATCTCCACAAAACCCCTTCTGACAACCAAAAAAGCTTAAACGACAATACTCAAACTTCGTTTCTGAATGTTATGTTCTCATAAAAGTCAATATGAGCACCGATTGTGTGAGTATCATTTATTACATAACAGATATCCTATTCTATTTCTATTATTATATATGGCATTATATAGCATTAGTTGTATTGACAAAATCTATCTGAAATACTTCATTTGAATAAACTTTATATTGGATCAGATTTATTGACATTCTGTTTCTAATCTGATCATTTTAGTTGCCTAATTCAATTCTGGAAGCAAATGCTGGATTTAAACATGAAATTTCAATTGGATCATCAACAAGACAATCAACTGAAGAAGAACTTGCATGGGGTGTAGATACACGTATTACGGTACCACCAAGACATTCTGCTTTCGCTGAAGTAAGTTAGCTTGTTTATAATATAAATATGATATTTTGTATACATGTTGAATTATTTCTTACCGACTAAATCAATATTACTACCATGGTGAATGCTACTTATATTTGCAGATATAAGTAGTATGTAAGAACTATCAAATATGGAACGCCTATCAAAAGAAGGTTGAGAAGATTTCGTGGATTAATTGAAGTTAGACATTACCACTATTGGATGACGGCTAGCTCAGTGCGAGACCGATAGGTCCTGGGTTCGAATCCTGTGAGGCGAGATCGTGGATGCACACCGCTAAGGAGTCCCAACACGGGACGAAACGGTCATCCAGTGTCTCCAGATTTTCAGTGGTGGTCTAGCATCAATCAGTTCATGATCTCAATCAAAAACTAAACAATCTCCATAGCCCTATACTCATAATTACCATATGCTCACTAGTGACTATCTTCTTTAGGTGATTCTCCGAGTTCTAGTGAGAAGCCGTGACCAGTGGAACTAATCTGAGTCAGGTAGATACAGATATCTACCTCAGACAATGTAACATGACCGCGCAATTTCTTAGATTGGCTAAAGTTTGACATTAACACTATTGGATGCCGACCAGCTCAGTGTTCTAGAGGTTAAGTGTTTGTGCGCAAAATCGGATGTCATGGGTCCAGATTTCGAGTGCGGGATCGTAATTGCACATTGCTGAAGATTCTTATAATGGGACAACACATCCATCCAATGCTTCTAGGTTCTTATTAGTAGTCTAACACTGATCGATTTATGATCTCGATCAAAAACTTGAAAAATTTCCACACAATTCCATACTGATAAACATTTCTGATTGTTTATGACTAATTCCATGCACTTTGAGATTCACTGCTTTTTTTCATAATGACTGACAATAATCTTAAATGATAAATATGTACAACACAAAAATCTAAGTGCAAACTACCTCCGTATTTGGATTGTATAAGGTTTAGTACAATTTTGTTTACTTTATTGTATCTTCATAGAGATAAGGTTAGTACAATCAAAAATGTTTATCGAAAAATCGATATTCGGATAGGTTTCTTTTGTTTATGCATGTGAGAATCAATACTAATCACCGTTTATTTGTGACCTACATTCAACATCATAGAGAAATAATGGTCTTACTATTAATCTAATACTAATCTGTATATGCTCACTAATGATTGGCTTCAAAGTGTATATCCTGAAGTTCTAGCGAGAAGCAGTGACCATTGGAGTTTAACCGGGTCAGTTGTAAGATAGTCGCTCAATTTTGTGGATTAGTTGAAGTTAGACATTAAAACCATTGGATGCCAACTCAGTGATCTATAGGTCCTGAATTCGAATCTCGCGCGCTGCTGAAGAGTCCCACGATAGAACGAAACAGATGTGTAATGCTTCCAGGTTTTCCATGGTTGTCTGGTTTCAACTGACTCATGATCGTAACTATTGTAATTTGAATAACTTCACAGCTTATAAGTAATAATTTATTATTTTGAATTCAGTAGTTATTATTTGGAATACTTACTTACACATGTTACCCTTCCTGGAGGACTATAGGATGTCCACCAGCATTGTCTGCCCAACTCTATCCTGGGCAGTCTTTCCCAGTTCTTTCCAGTTGTTATTCATTCTTTTCACGTCTGCTTCCAATTCTCGACCCAATGTGTTCTTTGGTTTACCCCTTCTTCTTTTCCCTTCAGGTTCTAAGTTAGATTTTACTTCATGATGCAGTCTGGTAATTTCCGTAATCGATATCCTCTTATCCTCCGGCGTCTTGATTTCCTCTTTAGATAGAGACTGGTTTGTTCTCTTCTATTGTAGGTTGTTGCTGATGGTGTCCGATCAACGGACATTGAGTATCTTGTGTAGACAATTGTTTATAAATACTTGTACTGTTTTGATGATGGTTGTAACAGTTCTTCAAGTTTCAGATGCGTACTGTAGAACCATCTTAATGTTCATAGTAAGGGTTCTCACTTTGGCGTTGGTTAACAGTTATTTTGAGTTCTACATGTTCTTCAACTGTGGAAATGTCGACCTTGTTTTGCCGATCCTTAGCATTACATCCGCATCAGATCCTCATTATTCAACGATGATATTACCGAGGTACGTGAGTGATTTCACCTCTTCCAAAGTTTGTCCATCAAATGTGATTTGGTTGGTGTTCTCCGTGTTGTATTGGAGGATGTCACCCTTCCCCTTGTGTATGTTGAGGGCTACTTCTACAGAGGCTGCTACTACCCTGTTTGTCGTCACCTGTATTTCATGACGTGAATAGGATGGAAGAGCTAGGTGATCTGCGAAGTCCAAATCGTCTAATTGCATTCAAGCTGCCCATTGTATTCCATGATTGAGGTGTTCACAATCCAGTCAACCACCAGAAGGAAGACAAGGGAAGAGAGTAAGCAACCTTGTCAGAAACCGGTCCTGAATTGGAAGTGTATGTCAGCTGTCCTCCATGCACATCTTTGCAGTGTGGTCCGTCATATGCATTCCGTATGATGTTGTCGATACATCATAGTATCGAACAAGGTCCTATGAGGTTATTCTATCCACATTATAAAATACTTTTTCATAGTCAAAGAAGTTGGAGTATGATGACGAGTTCCATTCAATTAATTGCTCAACAATGATCTATACTGTCGCGATTTGGTCGATACAGAATCAATGCTCGCGGAATCCAGTTTATGTATCTCGAAGTTGGTCGTCTACTGAATCTTTCATCCGGTTCAGCAATACTCTGTCGAAAATCTTTCCTGGTACCGATAGTAGTGTGATACCTTTGTAGTTGAGTTCTCACATTTATTCAGATCTTGTTTCTTTAGTATCTTGATGAGGTATCCTTCTTTCCAGTATGTCGGCCCTTGTTATTTGGAATAAAGATGATAATATTTATTCATTTGATTTGTGATTTCACACAGTTAATGAATTTCTAATGTGAATGATACAATTTATTCATTTCTTTAAGTCTTTCGGTGAGACTATAATTTATGGACAACCAGTCAGGTATAAGATAACAGGTCTCGGATTTTTGGCGCGAAATTCATTCATCCATTTGGCTAAATAGAGTTTTGGCATTATAGCTGATATCAGTTCGTGATGAATGCCCTTAATGTAATTCATAACTTTGACCATCAACTTTTAATCACAATTCGAAGTCCTCACACTGATTTATAACCCTCATTTAGTCCTGATTCTTAGGTGAACACTCTCCAGGTCAGTCTAGCGTCGCTCAAAGGTTGTCCATAAATTATTGTCTCACTCAAATTTACTTTTAGGATTTCGTGTGATCTTGATCTTCCAAAACTTTCCGTAAACATCATTATCAGAAACGTGATCCTTCATATTTCAAGATGTTTCTGAAAAGGTTTTACTCACTGCTAAGTTGGATAAAACATTCCATAGAGTCTAATGAGCTCCTAATGAGTTTGATAAGGGATAGATTTGAACTTCTCAAATAATAATAATTAACCTTCACATTACTGAGATGAAATATGGTAGTTTACATTTTTAACTTCAATCAATTTACGATTTTACTAAGATTAAAATCTATCAATCCTCACTAACTCCTGTTTCAGCAAACCGTCATGTAATTAACTGGTGACTAACATAGAGAGGTAAGTTGGATCTATTCTAACTTGTGGCCCTGTACTCTATTAGTCTATGTGACATAATGATACCGTCAATTAGAGTACAGTGATTTATCGACCTGATCAATGACGAGCAGCGTCAAATCATTATCAGTCCTTCTTCTCACCCACTCCGGCCTGCCTGTTAAGTCCAGAACATCAATCTCAGCCTCCGCAATATGAATCATTTATTTCAAACATACTGGGTTTACATACACACTAAACAGACCACATTGTACTATAAACTGGAAAATACACATTTGTACAAGATCTAGCCGAAAGTAGCTTTGAATGTGGGAGATAGGCCTAACTCAAGAACGGTAAATCGTATCATAGTGGTTTACAGGTCAAAATACAGCTTATATATATATATCGTATAGGTCCATAAATGCAAACTGATAGTTACCATTCACTATTCTCGACGGAATATAAAAGAATCCGCTGTCGAAGCTGAAATAAATATCAGCTATACTTGTTCATTATCAAGAGTTATCTGAAGTTAAAAATGTCGACCACCGAATGTTAACTCAATCACTTGAAGATGAAGCACTTTCAATGAAACATCATTACACTAGATTCTATTCCTTTTAGGATTATGGGTGGTTGCTCTCAGCTGGAGAGTCTCATTGATTTCAATGTTTTATCATCCAACCTTCATTATTTCTAATGAATATGGGTCATGTTCTTCATCTATTATGAAATTAATCATCTCCAGTTATTAAGTACTTACATATGTAAACGTAAATAACACCCTGCTTATACTTTTACTACATCTACCATTATGGGATTTGAATCAACAATTGTATCTCTGTGCTAATATGTTGTTAAGTACAAATAATCATTAACTTGTTCATTGAGTATGATATTTATATCAATAATGGTTAAAGATAGATATCACTTTCATTTTTTAATAGTTGAATTCATGAGTCGATCAATGTTAGAACATCATTAGAAACCTGGAAGCACTGGATGGCAGTTTCTCTATAGCGTGGGATTCCTCAGCGGTGCGCATCCATGATCCCTTATGTGGGACTCGAATGTTTAACCTCTAGACCACTTAACCGGCTTCTGATGGTGTTAATATCTAACTTCAATCAATCCATGAAATTACACGAACGTCCACCATTGTCTTCAGTGAGTAACTGTCTTACAATAGCCACAGGTAAACTCCACTGATTTTTGTGGCCCTGACTCCAGTACTATCGTATGATTGATGGTTATATTGAAATAAATTTCAAATACGTATATTTCATATAATCATTGATTCAGATAAACGACCAGAGTAACAAAGCGAAGAGAAGAGAGCGAAGCGAAATGAAGTGCGATGGAGAAGACCTATGAGCCAATTTGTCTTAATCAAACGTTAATCAATATTTATAGCCGAACAAAAATAAGTTACAGGCATATGATGAGTAAGATAAGATATGTAAACACACATATGTTTACATAAAAACAGTCAAGGTTGATAAGCCAATAATTAATAAAGTCAAAATGTAACTTGAGAAGAATAGATAAATCGGTTTGTCCAGAAGGTAGAATAAACTATAGTAGGTTCGACAGAAGACAAACCGCTACTACACGGTCATGGTTACGGTTATTCACTAGAAGTCTACGATGCACGTCTTGGAGCCGATCAATAGTGAGCACATGATGATTATTATCAGAATGAAGGTTTTTTTGGAAATTTTAGTAATTTATTAATTGGATTCATGAGTTGACCTAAGCTAATCTAACATGAGCCCCCAAATGCTCTGATATCGCCGGGAGTTGGAAGAGTTCGCTCTCCCTTTCGAAATGCTCTCACGTGGACACGCGTATATAGCTTCTGCCAGGAGAGTCCTACTCACTGCCTCCTCTAGATGAGGGTGTCCTGCATGAAATTGAGAGTACGAGAAGCAAATAACCGGCAGGAGCTTAAACAGGGTTGGTGGACACGGGGAGTCCACCTAGAAGAGTTGGAAAACCCCCATTCCAAATCAATGATGTACATGGGTTTCAGTATCCTGAAGGAACAAATGGGGTATGAACCAATCGTTGGTCATCAGTTACCATGGGATTGTATCTATTTACGTTGCTCAACTGCCTTGTGGATCAGACCTTCTGGTCAAAGGCTTTGAGTGTGGCCCTCTAAGGAAACCACCTGTTTCGGTTTGGGCACTCGGACAGTATCACAGCCCTCACACAAATCAGATGAGATTTCTGTGGTGCATATATATCTGGTGCCTTCTTGTACCAATGTCTTTATGTTCAAATAAATAATAATAATACTTGACTACCATGAAACACCTGTTGGCATCGAACGACATTTTCGTCCTAGTATGGGACTACAATTTCTACAAACTCTTATTTTTATTGAAAACTGAGTAGCTCTAGATCACTCTTTTGTTTTTATTTGAAGTCCTACCATATTTAGGGCCCATTGTTTAGTTTTTATTTTGGAATTGATTCATGTAATCAATGAGTACATGTACCTTATCTAACTCGTTAGACTCAACAAATCATCACTCATCATTGACTTTTCCTAGTTGATTATTCCTTACTTACTTACTTGCGCCTGTTACTCCAAATGGAATATAGGCCACCGACCAGCATTCTCCAACTCACTCTGTCCTAGGCCTTCTTTTCTAGTTCTATCCAGTTGTTGCTCATTCTTGTCATGTCTGTATCCATTTCTCGAAGTGATGTGTTCTTTAATCTTCTTCTTCTTCTTCTCCTTTGGCCTTGAGGATTCCATATGAGTGCTCGTCTTGTGACGTAGTTAGGTGCTTTCCTCAATGTGTATCCTATCCACTTCCAATGGTTCTTCCGGATTTCTCCACCTGGACCCCCTAAGGGGCTACTGCCGGTTCGAAACCCGGATAAAGGAGGAGGGTTTGGCGCGGGGTTAACGACTCCACCCCGTAGGAAACTAACTCGCTAAACAAAACGCTAACCAGAAAAAATAATTGTGTTTCCTTTATGGAGATTAATCACAATACTCGCGACAAAGTTGAGAGCATCGATGAATTTTTTTAGTGTTTACTTAATGGATGAAAGCTGGATAAAAGAGTGTATTTTTAATAGGGATTTCATCCAAATAGCTGAATTTATCATCAACTGCCTACTATGAACGTGTTCGATGAAGTACATCTGGACATGAAGGATCTAAAACATAAATCTAGTAAGCATTAGTGCTTCAAATGATACAAACAAATACAAATGATCAGAATGGGGGTTTTGTTGAGATTTTAGTAATTTATTAATTGAATTCATAAATTACTTGAAGTTAAACGATCATGGAAAACGTGGAAGCACTGGACAACTGTTTCGTCTCAGTATGAGACTCCTCAGCAGTGCTCATCCATGATCCCGACCGCAGGATCCGAACCCGGGACCTATTAAAAAACAGTTTTCTACTATGACATGAATCAAAAGATTGATTGAAGGTGTTTGGTACGACTAACTATGCGAACATTAAAACACTGTGTGTATGACATTAACCTCCGATAACCACTATCTAAACTTTGAAATCGTATTCGTGTACAAAACAGTTCATCAAAGTTTGTTATTTAGTGTCCAATTTAATTAACTTTTTTTCAAATCAGAAGGGTTCTTGTGGACATTATAGTAATTTCCTGTAGTTCTAATGAAAAGCCATGACCACTGAAGTTCAATCGAGTTTGTTGTGAGATAGTAACTCACTGAAGACAGTAGTGGATGTATCGCTGAATTTCATGGATTAGTTGAAGTTATACATTAACACCATTGGATGCTAGCTCAGTAGTTTAGAGGTCAAGCGTTCGCGCGTGAAACTGAAAGGTGCTCGGTTCGAATCTCTCGATGCAGCATTTGGGATACACATTGCCGAGGAGTCCCACAATAGGACAAAACGGCAGTCCAATGCTTCTAGGTTTACCATAATGATCTAACTTCAACTAACTCATGTTATGCCCTTGGTCTGTCTACCTACTCTTGGTGCTGAGGATACTTAGCTAATCCTGATTAAGACCTTGACGCGATAGGCTGACCGACCTCACCTTGAGGCTAGTACGAGTGAGTTCGAGGTGAGGTAGAGAGAGAAGAAAACTATTCTATCACCTGATTGGCTGACAACCACACGAATGAGAGAAGACAAGACAACTGGAACACTACTCGATCTATTCCTGGTATCCTGATTTCCGATTAGTGTAAAAAAGTACATGAATAAATAGGTGACTAACCCGACCACAATGTACAATAATTACGAAAAATACAATCATGTTCAAAACTGGGAATTAAAGTAGAAAATAAGGTGCAAAATGTTATGTTTAAATGACAATAGATTCAGAACAGAAAAGGGGTATGACAATGAATGACACATCGAATGAAAGCTCATTGTTCTGTAGAATAGAATAGGGCCAAAAATAAATGTCAGCGGTTTACAAGCTTTGAATAAAATGAAATAAAGTTCCGAAAAATAACTTTTATAGTTTGTCATGGCTTCCTGTTTCTCTGTTCACATCAACTCATGATCTCAACCAAAATAGATCCTGGGTTCAAATCTCTCAATTCGACATTATAGATACACACTGTCGAGAAGTCCCACAATAGGACAAAACAATCGTCCAGTGCTTCTTTTTTCTGGTTAGCGTTTTTTTAGCGAGTTAGTTTTCTACGGGATGGGGTCACTTACCCCATGCCCAACCCTCCTCTTTTATCCGGGCTTGGGACTGTCAGTAGACCCCAGAAGGACTTCAGGCGGAGTTCCAATTCTTCTAACTTTTCCATGATGATTCAACACCAACTAACTCATGATCTCAATAAATGAAATTAGTTTTTGTTGTTGTTTATTTTAGGTAAAAATTGAAGAAGAAGAAATGAATTGTTGTTTTCGTTTAAAAACATCAATGTATGGACGAATACGAATATTATTCTTAGATCCTATACATGATAATACATTAATTAAATATGTTGAAGGGGATTTAGGTACAATTATACAAGAATCATTAAAATCTGATCGTTTTAAACAAAATAATCATGAACAAAATTCTTATTTATGGACTGAATCAATGATAAATTCAAATCAACGTATATTTTATATAGAAACAATAGGAAAATGTAAATTTCGTTTTGGTGTACATCAATTTGTTGAAGTTAATCAAAAAGTACATTTAGAAAACAATTATAACAATAACTGATAGTTGCTATGGCAACTATCAGTTTAAACATTATTTTATAGGATACTATTATTTTGATCAAAGAAAAACAAAAATTGAATTCAAATGCATTTCAAATGATCCTTTTATTAATCTATTTGATCCCATATGTATAAAGATCATTGATATTTTTATTCATGTGTTCATTTTCCTTTACAATTTAATATAGTTTGTTTATTTATTTATTTAAACATATAAACATTGGTACAAGGGGAAACCAGATATATATGCACCACAGAAATCACTTGATTTTTGTACGGGCTGGGATACTGTCCGGGTGCTCAAACTGAGGCAGGTGGTTTTCTTAGGGAGCCACACCCCAAGCCTTCGACCTTAAGGTCTGATCCACAAGGCAGTCGAGCATTTTGAGGAGATACATTCCCATGGTAGCCAGTGACCAACGATTGGTTCGTATGCCATTTGTTCCTTCAGGATGCTGGAGCTCATGTGCACCATTGCTTTGAGATCTAGTTAAAGCGTCGGACATTCGCTTTTCTTCCTCTCAATTTCGTAAACAACACCCTCGCCACGAGAAGGCAATGAGTAGGACTTCTCTGGCAGAGGTTGTATACGCGTGGCTGTGTGAGAGCATGTCGAGAGGGAGGGCGGGCCCACCCTACTCTCAGCCATACCAGGGCATTTGGAGGCTAATTTTTTCTGAAACAGAAAGAAGTACCATGCCAGTTGATAGCCAATTGATAGTCAATGGAACTTATACCTGTATATCATTGGTAATGTTCAACTTAAGTTATAAATCTAATATATGTGTCATTGTAAAGATTTGTAGCTGTTTTACTATTGATCCAACTTGAGTAGGAAGAAGTATATCAATGGAGTTGTAAAGATTGTTAGGTTTTTGATTGAGATTATGAAATGATTCATGTTAGATCATCATTGAAAACCTGGAGGTACTGGATGGTTGTTTCGTTCCACAGCATTGTGCATCCACGATTCCGTCCCGAGAGATTCGAACCTAGGACCTATCGGTCTTGCGTGCGAAGAGTGAACTTCTAGATCACTGGACTGACTGGAATCCAATGGTATTAATGTGCTCACCAGTGATTAGCTTCGTGAGGGAATTCTTGGAGTTCTAGTGAAAAGCTGTGACCAGTGGAGCTAATCCATGTCAGGTAGAGATGGGTTTCTACTTTCACAAGCCCATTGATGTGTTTTATTCAAGTTGAATCGTTAGTAAACAGATGCGAATCTTTACTGGTCACAGCTTCTCACTAGAACTCCGAGAATTCCCTCATGAAGTCAGTTACTGGTGAGCACATGGTAATTATCAGTATGGGGTTGTGGAGATCAATAAGTTTATGATTGAGATCATGAACTGATTGATGTTGGACCACCATTGAAAACCTGGGAGGACTGGATGACCGTTTCATTCTATTGTGAAACTCTTCGGCATTGCGCATCTACGATCTTGCTTCACGGGATTCGAGTCCAGGTCCTACGGTCTGGAACGCGAACGGTTAAACTCTAGACCACTGAGCTTGCCGGCATCTAGTGGTGTTAATGTCTGACTTCAACTAATCCGCGAAACTGCGCGATCATCTTCCATTGTACTAAGGTAGATACCTGTCTCTACTCGACATGGATTAGCTCCACTGGTCATGGTTTCTCATTAGAACCCCGAGAATTCCCTTACGAAGCTAATCAGTATGTAGAAACAATTGAGCTTAAATTTATTTTTACACAGAAGTCATCAAAACCACAAAATCACATGCTAACAAAGATTTCCAAACTAAAATCTTGTATATTAGAGATGTCATCAGTTCAAGAAGAAACATTGATTAAACATTTCGAAGTGTTTGATGGAGAGATAATAAACTTATTGAAATAATTCCATCAACACTAAGAATTAGACAAATATGAAACTTTATTGAATCACCAACCGGTCTACGTTAAAGCACTTTTTGAAAACGTGGGGGCACTGAACAGCTACAAATCTTTTAGTACGGAACCAATCAAGAGTGTGGACCTATGATCACTTATCTAGAAATTCAACCCGAGACATACGGTCTCGTGCATGGACGCTTAATTTCTAGATCACCGATTCAGCATCCAAACAGTGAGAAAGTCTAGCTTCAAGCAACTCATTATATTTCACAAGCCTTATAAGATTGCCTACTTGGGATAATTGTCTTATACCAGACAAAGCTAAGTCTTGGATTCACACTGTTGAATATTTTCAGACAAAGATGAAACGGTCATCCAATGCTTCCAGGTTCTCCATGACGACCTAGCCTCAATTGATCTGAACTAGTGAAAAGAAAATTAGTTTGAGTAGGCCACCATGTTAATAGATTCTTTATAATCAGAATGGGTTTTGTGGAGATTTTTTAGAAATTCCACTGGTTGAAATCATGATTCCATTGAAGCTAGACCACCATGGGAAACCTGAGAGCACTGGACAGCCGTTTCGTCCTAAAGTGACACTCCTCAGAAGCGCGCATCCACGATCCCGCCCCCCCTGCGAGATTCGAACTCAGAATCTATCAATCCCGCGCCAGGCGCTTAACCAACTAGACCACTGAGGCGGCATCTGACGGTGTTAATGTCTAACTTCAACAAATCCACGAAGTTGCGTCACAGTACACCATTGTCTTCAGTGAGTTCCTATCTCACAAAAGACCTGGTTGAACTACACTGGTGACGACCTCTCACTAGAACTCCAGGAGTATCTCCTGGTTCGAATCTCACAGGGGGGCGGGGCCGTGGATGCGAACTGCTGAGGAGTCCCTTACTGGGACGAAACGGCCGTCCAGTGCTTCCATGTTTTCTATGGTGATCTAGCTTCAATTGACTCAGGATTTCAACCAGTGAAGATTCTTTATTGTTTAAATTAATCAATACGATATATGGTCAAATGTTGTTACATTTAAGAAAATTGAGACATTTATTGTTTAAAGAATGTATCCAACTAGAAATCGATATTAACGTCTTATTGTTTATGTACAGTTATCGTAGACAACTAGAAAAGAAAAAAAACAATTTCAATGAGAAATTTAGAGAAAAATCACAAAATATTCATTACTAATCAAAGATGAATGGTGAGTAGAATTGGAGTCCAGTTTGATACGTGTTTCGTCCTATCTGGGACTCATCAATTGGATGTACCTGCATCCAACAATTGATATTCACTCTGAAACTCGAAACTAGTATAGTTCGCTTGAAACATCATCACGTTATCTAATAAGCCAGTGAGTCCTGATAGCTACCTCCTTGTGCAATGGGGTGAAGTTTAAATTCATTTGGTATTGTTTGATATGAATCTCCACACTGTTGTTTTAGGACTGTAATTGATCAGTCTCTTGTTGGTATATGTACATCCTGTGCGTATTGCCTTGATAAAGTCTTGAGTCACTAGCTTTTCAAACAAAAATGGATAGTGGCTAGTAGTGTAATCCACGATGCGCGTTTCACTCTATAGAGACTGATCAATCGCAGTTTTAAACGTCAAAAATGAATTAAAACTTAACCTCATTGCACAAACTACTGGCTATCTGGACTGAGTAGCTTAGTGGATATGTGGTGTATGCTAAGTATATCGACATAAGTAGTACATAATACCAATCAGAAGTGGAATGTCTAGCAGCAGAAAGTTGGGAAGTTCGAATCGAACAGAATGGGGACAGACAGTAATTTTTATGGTAATGAAGGAACGATGAAGTTTGAGATAACTGATGAAAGGTTTGCAAATGATGTATTGAACGTATGGTTTTCATATTTTACCAAATAACTCTGTAATTTTGTATTCAAACACAATTGGTTGTATCCACCTATGTTCTCATTCATCATAGATAACACATTGACATTTGAAGGGAACAGTACTGAGTTCAAGTCTCGGAGTGAATATCAATTCTGAGATCAGGTACATCTAGCTGACGAGTCTGAAGTGGGACGAAACGCGCATATTGAGGCATCCACACAGGATGCACTTACCAACAAGAGACTAGTAAGCTGTTGCCCCTAATCAACAATGAGAAGATTCAAGCAAATGACAATGCCACTAATTATTATAAACCATGGAAATTACATTTCGAAATTAACCACTAATAACCATTTTCATAAAGTCTATAAGATTCATTTTTGTTGTTGTTGTTGTTGTATCAATTCAATTATACAATTTTTAATTTAAAATTGACTTGTGTAATATGATATCACACAAAAAAATACAAATAAATATGTCCAAGACAAATTGAGATAGATAACTAACTCTCCCCCCTCTCTCTCTTACACTCCCCCTCTCTCTCGTTGACATTATCCATTTACCCGACAACAACAACAACAAAAAAACCCTGTAACAATTTTACATATTCGATTGTATAAATAACTGAATATGAATGTGAGTCTGTGTTTCTATGTGTGTGTGTGTGTGTGCATATATATGTGTGTATATGTGCATGGGTACGTTGTTTTATGGCGTTTGTTTGAATATAACGGTGTGTTGTTGTTTGTTTATTTACGGTTAAAAAATTGTTTGTATTCACTTTAATAATAAATAAACAAACAAAACAAATAAATAAATAATCACCGAAACTCATTCAAAGTTCACTTGTATTATGCTGAACGACAATACTAATGAGGACAATCAAATACAATCGAATGAGATATGATAGAGTAACTTGATAGGGTCTGAGAATCAAACGGTGAATACTTCATTTGTAAAATATTAATCAATTGTCTAAGATTTTATTGTTCTTTCGTTTTCACATCAATCAATCTCTATTCTTCGATCTTCTTAACCTTCTGTTGCCAGGTATTTCACTTTCGATACATGATAAATACTACTTATATAAGTCGATATCAGTAGCACATACCACAATATCAGTGCCCGTACTAACACCTTCAACTAATGTCATTGTTGATGTTAAGCAATGAATTTCAATCATCAAATTTATCCCATTGAACAAATGAGGGAACGTGTATGTTGGTAGTAATGATAGTAGATTCGAGTCTCGTAGTGAGCATTGAATATTGGAATACAGGCACATCCAGCTGACAAGTTCAAAAGAGGTTGAAATGAGTGTCATCAATTTCATTGCTAGTCAATATTCATACTTATGTGTATGAAATATATTTGGGATAATTGTAGTGAACGAGAACAAAAAAGGGGTTAATCGAATATATTTGAATGTAACATTACAGAACAGCTTAGTACAATCTGAGGATCATACAGTGAATAGTTCATTTACAATCAATCGTCTTAGACTTCATCGTTCTTTCGGTTCCACACCAATCAATCTGTATTCTTCGATCTCCTTAACCTTATGTTGCCATGTATTACACTTTCGATTGATGATACATACTACTTATATAAGTCGATATCAGTAGCATGTACCATAGTATTATCTTTCAGATTGAATAGACCATTATCGGTCATTTAAAAATATGTATACAATGTTTAAGAATAAAGAGTAGTAGAGCGAACAATCGTTTTCGATAGCTTCTACATTAAGTTTTACATAGTTATAAATCTAAATTTATTATTTTGTCGATTGTTTTATAAAAAATGATAATTGTGTAGAGAGGCTGATGGAAAAGATATTGAAAAAGATGATTGGCTTCAATACTTTAAATATCACCCAGTGATTAATCAATAATGATTACAATTCAGTTCTACAGGAGGTCATTTGCAGTCTGTATAGCTCAGTGGTAATGTCTCTCACTATGAAGTTGGGTAACATAAGATCAGTTCCTTCAAGATTATAGGTACACCTTGCTGAGGGTACCAAGTAGCATGAAATCGATGTCTAGGGTTTCCTGTTGACTACCTTCAACCACTATCTTAGCTCTAATACTCTTCATTTTTTAAATATTATTGTTGATTTGCTCTATCGGTTAAGAAATTTCAGGCATGAGTCTAATTTACTGACGAGTCAATCAGATTCAACATAGCGATTCTTAAATCTTGGCGTGCGATTCGTTCATCTATATTAACTTAATAAAGGGACAATATACGTGACCTTGAATTTATAGTGTATCCATTTTTCAGCGTTCACTCTGTGCATTTGTTGATATTTTCCCGTTTGTTTAGTGAGTAATTACTGAATATGAATATATACAGATCACCAATGTAGGCGATCTGTGTGGATGATTCGGGGCCTACTCTAGGTTGAACGAGAATGGTGTGACTTTTCAGCTTACGTTGAAGTCATACCTCGTAATGAATACCTAACATGAATTACCCTTTCTTCTCATCCAGGCACTGCAGTTATTTCGACAACTGTATAGAATGAATATAACGATATATCAGAAACGTATTAATAAAAATAAAAAAAGAAACAGAGTTCGAACACTGGCTCATGATAGATTTCATGGCTGATTAATATATACTGAGTGTCCTTGACCTTGATGAGGATCAGGAAACTGTTCGAAATTCTTTTTTTGATTGAGATCATGAACCGATTGATGTTAGACCATCACAATTGAAAACGTGGAAGCACTGGACGGCCGTTTCGTCCTATTGTGGGACTCCTCAGCAGTGCACATCCACAATCCGGTGAGCGGGATTCGAACCCAGGGCCTTCGGTCTCGCGCGTGAACGCTTAACCAACTGGACCACTGAGCCGGCATCCAATGATGATAGTTTCTAACATCACTGACATCACTGCCACATGAGTTGGATAGGCTCCACCAATATTTAATTGGCCATAATTTTCACTGAGTCATTCATTTCATGCTTTAACTTTGATTGTACTTTTCGGATTTATCCACTACTAGGTACATAACAATTATCAATATAGAGGTTTGTGGAGACAACTGAATATTGTCATGATCGCAAACCGATCTAAATTCAGTTCACGCTATTATAACTATGCCTTAGATACATATCTTGGTATTGACTGTTCTTGTTTGTTGTCCGAATAATACCTGATATAGCGTTTCTACTGATTGCAGTGTAGATGCTTTCAAATCACCAGTATTTCATAGAACAAACTTAATATCCACTACAAAGTAGTAAGGTCTTGGTCACTAAATGTACTTGACGTCAGTAATTTAAACTGTGTTTGCCAAATTGGTAGCGTCACAGAGACCCGCAAATTAATCAATATTTCAATCCACATTACTCATTAAAAGACTTCAGTAAGTAGGAATCTATTACTAACATATTAAAAACTCCAAAGGGGATTTTGTGGATATTATAGTAATTTTAATAGTTGAGATTATGAGTCAATTGAAGTAAAGCGTTCGCGAGCGAGACCGATAGGTCCTGGTTTCGAATCTCATGAGGTAGGAGTTCTAGTGAAAAGTCGTGACTATTGGAGTTCAATCGTGTCTGTTGTGGGGCAGTTACTCGCTGAAGACATTAATGAACTCTGACTCAATTTCATTGATTGGTTGAAGTTAGACATTAACACAGTTGGATACCAGCTTAGTGGTCTAGAAGTCAAGCGTTCGCGATCGAGACAGATAGGTCCTGAGTTCAAATCTTACGAGGCGGGATCTTGGATGCACACTGCCAAGGAGGAGGCCCACAATAGGACGAAATGGCCGTTCAGTGCTTCTATTTTTACTCTAGTGGTCTAGTTTCAATTGACTCATGATCTCAACTATTAAAAAAAGCCAAACTCATTGATTTGTTGAAACACCATGTACATTCCTGACCTTTAAACTTTGAACCGTGTACGGAGGTCATTAATGAATCATTTGACTGTTTTTTTAAACATCCAGTCTAGTTATGACAAAAGACAATGGTAAACAGTATGTGATGACTTCACAATGATGAGTGTTAGGTAAATCATACTAGTTACCAGTAATGATTAATAGCCATTGATTGACCAGCCTCTATTGGATAACTGCCTCAATATAGTCATTTAGTTACAAGCCTTTAATGTATTAGATAGTAGAGGGAATGTAGGTTACATGCTTTTATCTTGTTTGAGACCCATCTTGATTCTTAGTGTTGGTATTCTGGACTTTAATAAGATGTCCTCTATTCAAATACATTAAAACTTTCAATTACAGGTCTATATTGAAGTAATTCAATCACTATAGAATAGGTTAGTGGTTATACGAACTCAGTTGCTCTCTGGATAACATACTGGTGTTTAGATTGAAAGATACTAGATTCAAATCTTAGAGTAAATTTCAATGCCAGAATTTAAGATTCCAGTATTAGTCACAATTTAAACATGACAGATCACGACAAGCTTCATAAACCAACTATTCAACTCAAACTCACTGTTCAAATTGATCGAATTCGTCACAAATTGAACTTAGTTAAAGGACCATTTGAAATCCATAAGCAATGAATAACTATGTTATTCTGTTATGCGACTCTCCAACTCTTCATATCCACGGACCCGATAGGGATTGAATGTAGGACTAACAAGTCTCTCTGAACGTTTTATTATTAAAACAACTGGGTTGGTGTCCGGTGATACAATGTTAGCTTCAATCGGTTTCTGATATAGCATTAGGACTATCTGAATGTATACTTACTTACTTACACCTGTTACTCCTAATGGAGCATAAGCAGCCGACCAGCATCCTCCAACTCACTCTGTCCTGGGCCTTCTTTTCTAGTTTCATCCAATTCTTGTTCATTTTTCTTATGTCTATCTACATTTCCTGGCGTAACGTGTTCTTTGGTCTTCCTCTTTTCCTTTGGCCTTGAGGATTCCATGTGAGGGTTTGTCTTGTGACGCAGTTCGGTGCTTTCCTCAATGTGTGTCCTATCCACTTCCAGCGCTTCTTCCTAATTTCTTCCTCCGCTGGGATCTGGTTTGTTCTCTCCCACAGTAGGTTGTTGCAAATAGTGTCCGGCCAATGGATCCGAAGTATTTTGCGTAGACAATTGTTAATAAACACCTGTATCTTCTGGATGAATCTGAATGTGTGTTGTTTATAATTTCTAGTTTGGTAGTCAACTATTTTTCATGTGCAATCAAAGCTTAGTGATCAGTTCGGCTCTCATTTATTCATAAAAATTTGTAATTTTGTGCTTTAATAACATTAGCAACTGAGTTAAACGGTTACTTACGGGATTAAGACCTCGAAATGGCCGAGAAAACTTTCAGCTCAGGTAGATGCTCTTGGTTTTGTTAAGTTCTTTGAGTGATATGACCCAGTTACTAAACTTTCACTATTGTTATGAATAACATTATCAAGACTTATTTCATGTAAACAAGGGCTGATGGTATTCTCTGAGCTAGATGGTTTGGTCTTGGAGCTTTCATCATTCTTCTGAACAACATCATCAGCGCAAACCTCATGTGGGGGGTGTAGCTCAGTGGTAGAGCTATCGGTTAACATACGAGAGGGCTTGGGATCGAATATATATTTGACAGACTATCAATGTACAGAGACGTAACTAATCTAAACTGTTTAACGATTGTAGTAGGAGTTGAGCACGGCATTCCCACTCGTAATCTGGTGCGGATACATGACCGAGTGCATTCATCAAGGTGAGTTAATTCAAACGAATGTGGTCAGCATCCAATGTCAAAGACGTACAGAGTTATTGATTTCGGGGATTTATTTACCGCTACAATCTCTTTGATGGACGTCACTTGTCTTTAATCCATTGATTCAATAAAGAAAATCTATTGATCATTGAATGAGTTCATGTAAACAATGAAAGTGTTTCAATTAATTCTTTGACAAAATATACACAAGGTATTTATATGAATGTAAATCAAAACATGCAAATCAATAGATCATATGGAAAAACGGTATGTTTCTTTTAAAAAAAAATATCATGTGTACAAGTATATAGATTGTGTTGTTTACTACTGATATCGACAGATATAAGTAGTATGTATCACTAATCGAAAGTGATATGTTTAGTGGTAGAAGTTTGAGAAGATCAAAGAAAAGAGAAAGAGAACAAAGAATGATTAGTGTGGAAATGAAGGAACAATGAAGTCGGAGACAATTGATTGTAAATGAAGATATTTTGCAATTGTGTGTTCAAGTACATTTCATTATTCCCATTTGTATTCTCGTTCACTACAATTATCCCAAATATATTTCATACACATAAGTATGAATATTGACTAGCAATGATGTTCGTGACCCTCATTTCAACCTCCTTTGGACCTGTCACCTTGATGTGCCTGCTCACTATGGGACTCGAATCTACTATCCTCACAATCAACATACTCGTTCTGTAGTTTGTCCAATGGAATAAATTTTATGATCAAAATTCATTGCTTAACATCAACAATGATATTAGTCGAAGATGTTGGGATGTGTACTGATATTGTGGTATGTGCTACTGATGTCAACTTACATAAGTAGTATGTATCATCAATCGAAAATGAAATACCTGGCAACAGAAGGTTAAGATGGGAGAAAACAGAACGAGAACAAAGAATAATTGGTGTGAAAACGAAGGAACAATGAAGTTTAAGACAATTGATTGACATTTTATCAATGAAGTTTAGATGGTGGTTGGAGGTAGTCAACAGGAAACCCTGGACCCGGGTTTCATGCTACTTGGCACTCGTCAGTATGATGTACCTGTAATCTTGAGGGAACTGGTGTTCCCTGGCGGACTCGATCTCGTGCCACCCAGCTTCACAGTCAGAGGCGATAGCGTTCGATCTGCACTAATAAGGACTAGACACGCATGACATTGATCACCACCCAGTGATCAATCAATTGTGTCAATGAAGTATTTACTGTATGATTCTTAGATTTTACTAAACTATTCTGTAATGTTCTATTCAGTTACATTTACTAGTATCCATCGGTATTCACATTTTACTACAAGACTATTAATCTTCTCATTGATTTTCTATCATTGTTTATTGAAACGTTTAAATTCTATGACTTCAATAGAAGCAAACCATCAAATAGACCGCCGAAATAAATTGGCGGGAATTTATACGCTACAAAATTTCGTTAAATGTTCAATCGATATCCACCAATCAAAATACGACTAATATAATGTTAGCACTATGCCAAACCAATGACGTTCGACCGGTATAAGCAACCTAGCATCCTTATTGATTCTATGTCTTCCTAACCCGTCCACTTGAATCCAGAACACAAATACCAGCTTCCACTATGCGGATCGAATCGAGTCGAATCATTTATTTTAGACATACTGGGTTTATATATCAATCAGACAGATCGCAACGCACCATAAAATAGGAAATAACATTTGTACACAATGAAGCCAAAAAGTGGCTGTGAACGTGAGAGGCAGTAGTCAATAAACTGAACATAGCCTAAGAACCGTAATTCGTACAATACTAAATTATAGGTTAAAATAAAGCTTATAACAAGGGGAATATAAATATGCCTAATCGAATTATTGAATAGTTATACCATAAGAATATGCAGATGGTATTAGTCCATCAATCAGTCTCAGAAGTAACTGGTGATTTAATCTTCACTCGGATGTAACATCTATATTCATATATAAACTCGAAGAAGATTGTCCAACATTTTAATAGACTTTAGTGTAATATAAATTCACTTGATATTGTTGTTTACTTGTATCTTTCCATTTTTATTTAGAGCTACAATTAGCAATATATGCATCCTGTGCGGACTGTCTCGATAGAATTTGAAGTCACAAGGTTCTTAAACAAAGATAATTTCAAGTATTGGAATGAACATCAATTCTGGGATGCAGATATATCCAATTGACGAGTTCAGAATAGAACGAAACACGCATCAAACTGGATTATACTACTAGCCACTATCTATCTATGCTATAAAACTTTGTGAATTCCCGAAGCATTCCTGAAGCAATCCACACAGGATACATATATACCAACAAGAAACTGGTCAGTTGCAGTTCTAAAAACTCATGGGAAGATACAAGTAAGTAATAATACCATATGAATTTCGTAATAGATAGTTGTCTTTTCATCAATAAAAAAACTATATAGTGAAATGAATCTGTGATACTGTCAGTGATCAAATGAATAACTCCACAGATTCTTAAATGCGTACTTAAACTGTCAATCACTAACTTGATATTAAGTGGAAATGAACTTTCAACTTTCGGTTAGTATAAATCCTGATAATTCAAGAGAAGTCTTTCATTTTCCTAGACCGTTTATCAAGATTAAGATCATAATCATCTTGAAAGTTAGTGGAATTAGCCAATTCTGTTTGTTTTTTTAAAAAGTATTTTTGATTAACAACTGCATGGCGAATTGAGTTCCTCCCCGCTGAACAAGTTTTAATACAGTTTCTTTAGTTTTAAAAATCGCCTTTGATCATCTATTACTCGGGTCAAGAATGAAGAAAGTACCTGTAAACCATCATTAAGGTGGTACAAGTATTCATAAATAGTTGTCTACGCAAGATACTTAACATCCAATGGCCAGATGCCATAAGCAACAGTCTACTATAGGAGAGATTAAACCAGCTTCCAGCTGGACAGGAAATTAGGGAAAGACGTGGTAATGGATAGGACATACATTAAGCAAATCGTCAAACTGCATCATGAGGAAAGCCCTAACTTGGAATCGTGAAGGGAAGTGGGAAGAAGGAAGGCGGAAGAACACATTACGTCGGATAATAGAAGTAGATATGAAAAAGATGAATAATAATTGGAAAGAGTTGGAAAGGATTGCCTAGGACAGTGTTGGATAGAGAGTGCGTGTGGATGGCCTATGTTCCTCTACGAGGAGTAATAGCCGTAAGTAAGTAAGTATGTTTCTTTTATAACTGAAATTGGATAACAACATAACAGGTCAGTATACATATTGTTCAATCGATTTTAGTTTGCATTATTCAGTAGTTGCAATTGTTGGAACCTCTAAAAATCATTTAAATCGATAATGATATTGTTGGATTAAAATATAACGGTAAAATCAGAGTTTTAATTGTAAAGAACAATTGTAGGCTGCAGGTATTTAATCATAAATGCCTTTGAAACATTACTCTTATATGTAATTTGGAAGCACTAGGTAAATAACTTCTCCTGGTGCTCCCCTGTGGCTACTGTCGGTCCCAAGCCGGGATAAAGGAGAAGGGTTGGGCATGGGGTTAACCACCACATTCTATAGAGAACTAAATCACTAAAAACACGCTTAAAATGCTGAGTGAATAAGGTTCATATAACACGTTGGGTATTTAGTATAAACAGTGTAGATCAGTTGATGAAGTAATAAATATTGTTGGATTGAGAAAATCGGGATTTGTATTACATAGACCTAACCATCATCCACTTTGATGCGCGATGTTGATCTGAGTAGGAACAACTTAGAAAACATGATATCCATTCATGAAGTCACTGTTTATTGTTCGAAGTTATGTTGATAGGTGCAGACTAAAAGACTATCATGATCAGTAGTTTGAGATGTTCAGTGAGGTGGTTAATAAACCAGTGTGATTTAAAGGATGCATTTACCAGGTGTCTTTCCTTGAATCTCAGGTTTTAAAGTTATTTAGCGCTTTTCATTCTGTAAATTCATTCACCTAAGGTATTTTTACCACTTTTTATTTCACTATTACTTATACTGCCTTAGTATTCATCTTGATAATTTTAATGTGATATGTTAACTTGAACCGATACATATGTGTACCAGTTTCTAGATCGAACATTAAGAATTAAACAGTTTTATTTTGTTTCTGATTGAGATCATAAACTGATTGATGTCAGACCACCATGAGAAACCTGGAAGCACTGGAAAGCAGTTTTGTCCTATTGTGGGGCTCCTCAGCAGTATGCATTTAAGATTCCGCTCGCGGGATTCAAACCCAGGGCCTTCAGTCTCGCGCGAGATCTCTTGATCTCTAAGCCACTGAACCGGCATTTAACGGTGGTAATATTTAACTTCAACCAATCGAAGAAATTGCGCAACCATCTTCGATTGTATTGAGGTAGATACCTCTATACCTGACACGTATTAAACTCGTTTTGATTGTAACAAAAATAATGGTACTATTGCAATGAACGAACATCATTTACCCATCTTTCTTGAGTTGTCTCTTACAAGGTCTATCATTCTTTCATCTAACTTGCTATTTGAACTGCTTCTGGTTTTCTTTCTCTTCTCCTTATGTTCCTCCTCTGTCAGGAAGAATCCTAATTACGTTTCTTGATGCATACTACTTATATCTGCCCGTATAAGTAGCATAAACCTCACTATGTATTCAAATACACAGGAAGTAATATTCTTTAACTATAACACATCCTTCTAAGAATTTGTTTAAAGTCCAAGTTTATCAAAAAGGTTTAATGACTAACTATGGCAAAGGGTGGGTCAACAATAAAAAAAATAATTGTTCCAATCAAGTGTGTGACCACTATTGTATACCTAAAAGCATTGAATTGTTACTTCATCCTATTGTGGTAATCAGTAGTGGATATCTACAACTCTACAAGCAGAGGTCTAATCCATGAACTATGGTTTCGTGAGCGAATGCATAACTTTTGAATCATTGAGCTGTAAGTCAGAGATGTTGATGTCTAATTTCAATCAATTCATGATATTACACAACCAACTTTCATTGTCTTCCATGAGGAATTGTCTCATACTCAGCGCAGTTAAACTCCATTGGTCACAGCTTTATGGACGAAGACGGCCATTTAATCCTATTGTATGATTGCTCATCAAAGCGCATCCACCAGTGGAGTCCAATCCGTGTCCGATGGAGACAGTTATCCACCTCAGACAATAAATGAAGGATTGTGCAAGATCGTGAAGCGATCGAAGTTAGATATTAACACCATTGGATATCAGTTCAGTGGTCTAGAGATCAAGCGTTCGCGCGTGAGATCGAAGATTCTTAGTTCGAGTCTCGCATGCTGATAAGACTGAAATGAAGAGAACAGAAGAAGGGAAGTGAGCAATTGTAATAACAACAGAACTGGAAGGACAACTAAAAGGAGATGTGCATTCAATGTACAGTTTTCATGTTCTAAGAAAACAATCTGTAATAGTGCATCAAAAATTATAAATTGGTTTTATCCACCAAGTCTTCGTTCACTACACCATTAGTCATAATAAGAATCAATCTTACTCAAAAGCTGATCTTGCTAAGACAGATATTTTGAATTATCAGTATAGGATTGTGGAGATTAATGAGTTTTTGGTTGAAATCATGAACTGATTAATGTTAGACCATCATTGATAACCTGGAATCGCTGGAAGACCGTCTCATCCTATTATGGGACTCTTCAGGCCCTAGGTTCTAAAATCGTGAGCGAGATTGTGAATACATACTGCTGAGAGGTCCCACAATAGGACGAAATGGTCATCCAGTGCTTCCAGATTTTCAATGGTAGTCTAACATCAACTAGTTCATGACCTTGATCAGATATTTTGAATTCGTAAATATACTACTAATTATTCAAAAAGTAGTTAAAGATTGTGGGCAAATTTATCAAAGCTACGTCAAAAAAGTACTTATACATCTTATTTTCAGCATATTTCAAAGGGCAAATACATAAATATTTGAGTCTCTTTCATAGGTTCAACATATCTTCAAAGTATAGACGAGATTATTTTATTTATGAACAGAACATTTCATTTTTGTAACCAATGATGGATAGTGGCTAGCAGTGGAATCCAGTTTGACGCGCGTTTCGTCCTATTTGGGACTCGTCAGCTGGATGTACCTGCACCTCGGAGAGTTGGTGTTCACTCTGGGACTCGAATCCAGTACCATTTGCTTCAAACGCCATCGCATTATCCACTGAGCTTCTGAGTCCTCATAGCCACTTGCTTGTGCAATGGCGTGAATTTCAATTCACTTGGTATTGTTCGGTTTGTATCTTCCCATTGAGGTTTAAGACTGCAATTGATCAGTCACTATCCATCATTGCTTACAAAAAGCTTATGAATTAAGTCAATATCGAGGCATACGCACAGTATGCACATATGCCAGTAATAGACTGATCAATTGCAGTCTTAAACCTCAATGGGATGATACAAACCAAACAGTACCAAGATAACATTTCATTATCCAAATTCTCTTTTTCATGAATTTTATTCTGATTTGAACAAAGTCACTTGTGATAGTTTTAAATATACTTTCTATTAGATGTAAGCTACATCTAATGAGTATCTGAGGGCCTAATTATCTTAGATAGATTCTTCATTTTAGTTGCAGACTCTCCTTCAATTTGTATCCTTTATCTCATATGAAATGGGATTGAAACGTTGGAGGTACGTGATGATCAGAATATCATTGACAGTGTATAGAATTAGGCATATTCAGTGTCATACTCATTATGAAGCTTGTAAATCATTTGTTAAACGAAATGAAAGATATTCAGATGAGAAATCTTGGGGAGTCATACATTCAGGAAGTATGTCAATTAGGTTCTATTCATTCTACATTTATCCTCATCTATTTAGATGATCATCGTGCATAAATTTGAAACAAAGCTATATTGTGATTGGTATATCAAAGAAGAGAGAGAAACTGCACACTTTTTAAGTGTCCAAATAGAGCAGCCCGCACAATTGACTGGTCACGTTATCTATTTATGTATTCAAACACATAAACATTGGCACATGGAGGCATCAAATAGATATGTGCCACATAAATCATTCGATTTGTATGAGGGCTGGAATACTGCCCAGGTGTTCAAATCAAAGCAGGTGGTGTTCTTAGGAGGCCACACTCGGAGCCTTTGACATAAAGGTCTGATCCACAAGGAATGGGGAACAACGTCAGGAGATTCAGTTCCATGGTGGTCGGTCACCAACAATTGGTTTATACGTTATTTGTTCCCCTAGGATCCTGAAGCCCATGTGTACCATTGGTTTGGAATGAGAGTTTTTCAACTTCCTTAGGTGGATCCTTCACATCCACCAACCCGATTAAAGAGCAAGATATTCGCTTTTCATCCTCTCAATTTCGTGAAGAACACCCCCGTGGCAAGAAGTTAATGAGCAGGACTTCCCTGTCAGTGGTTGTATGCACATGTTCATGTGAGAGCATTTCAAGCGCGAGAGCTGACTCTCCCCATTCTCGGTCGTGCCAGGGCATTTAAAGGCCAATAGTCACATTTCAGATTACGGACACTGAATCACGCGTTTTCATATCTCACATATAGTTTGAGTTCATTTAAAATAACAAGCACAACTAATATGAACAAGATTCCCTGTTGACTATCTCCAACTAATTAACATCAAAATATGATGTACCTGATATTGAGTCACATAGTCTTATCACCACATTCTAACTTCATGCCCTATGAAAGACTCTGGACTAGCATGATATTGGTTACTATTCAGTGATCGATTCATCTACTGACCAACTATATTCATTGTCTATAAAATACAGTATGATATCATGACTATGTAATGGTTATTTAGTTGTAACACAATCACAGTATAACAACTAATGAATATTTGAAAAGATATGGGACTTCATCTTATTTCATTGAATATATAATCTTGAGAGTAAGTTTTCCCATTCTAATTGTTGGCTCTTTTAACATCATATGAAGCGAATACATACTACTTCTTCACAAACTATTCAGCAGTGGATATTTTCTAATACTTGCCTTGATTACCATATCATTAACAATATATTTTTAAAAAAAGATCATTTCGCAAGTAATATATATCTTTCTCTTCATTGAAATGAGTACTCAACGTCAGCTGGTGAACATACTTCTTACTAACATACGCCTTTTACCCCTCGTAGAGGAGTATAGGCCACCCATCAGGATTCTCCATCCAACTTGGACCACGGTAATCCATTCCAGTTGATATTCACTCTCTTCCGATGTCTGCCTCCAATTACCGACTTAGTGTATTATTTACTCTACCAATTTTCCATATCACTTAAGGATTTCAAGTTAGCGATTGCCTCGTGAGGCAGTTTACTGATTCTCTCAATGTATGTACTATACAATTCCAACATCATTTCCTAATTTCCTATTCACATGGAAGCTGGTCTCTTCTCTCTTACAGTAGGCTGTACCTGATAGTATCCGCTTAACGGACATTGATTGACATAGATTTGAAAATCTCTCACCATTCTCCACCCTTCCTCTCAATCCATCGCTTTGATGAATCTGGATTCATGAGATTCCCATCCTATAAGTGCATTTCATGCATTCTATTTCGTGGTATAACAACTAATAATTACCGAATGATATGTTGGATTTGTGTTTTTGTAAATGATATATTGTTACTAAGGTTGATTAAACAAGCAGATTATTCAATTGGTGTTTTCCTCCCCTCATATGATTCACTTCTTTTCTGAATTTATTAAGGGTAGTCAGTTTGTAACTGTGTTCGATGAATTACTGTCAAATCTATTCTATGAGTTTTTAACTTTTGATCATGAATCGTGTATTTGATACAGTATGGTCTTAGTATAATTGTTGATCAACTACTGAATAGTCAGTCAGTCAGCTCCAATGTAGAACCAGACACATATGTGCATCTGTCCGAGTTGCCATACTACATTAACACAACAAGATGAACACCACATTCATAGCGTCGTGGTACTCGATGTTCACGTATACGTAAAAAGTAACCCGACCGTTGTTGCTACCTTGACGTGGTGGTCGGGCTCGCCTATCGTGATGAAGCAACAGAGCTATACTGGCTGGAACAATCGTTCCTCAAGGTCCTACCACTTCAAACAAGTCGGTTGAAGTGCGGTAAGATTAAAGGCAACAAACCCAAGGTCCTAAGGTGAAGTCGTACTGCTGACTGTACAGAGGACTGACAGCAGTAAGGTTTTTCCTTCAGACAACCAGCATAACAGTGGTGCTACCTTCCTACAAGGATAGGTGAGGTTAGAAAAGGTTGACCCTAGAAATGCACACCTCACCTCATCTCACAGATTTCCGTCTCCGGCGGTAAGGTCTCAACAAGTAGGGAGCTAACACAAAAATTACTCATAAAAGGTCGTGTGTGACCGACCTCATGCTGTTATCCCTTGGTCACTTCGGTTACGCTCTCAGATCACTTAGACCACCTCTAATCTGATTTCCTTTTCAGCTACCTCCAGAAGAACCCTTCCACGGTGTGGGCAACCGGGAAGTGATAACCACCATCATACCTCTGACAGTACTCAAGACCACTGAATTTATAATCAACCTCTAAAACGTGAACAACCATCTCAGTCAAAGAAGATTCAAAACCTCATCAATTGAATAGTAGTTCATACATCGTTCAACAAATTATTCGTTTATTTTCACGTGATATCATATATCGAATAGTTTAGTTATGTTTTCTTTTTTCATTATCCAATATTCAATGTGTTCATTTGATACGCCCTTAAACAAATAATTAAAGCAATTGGTTCAATATGAAAAACAAAAGGATAAAGTAGGTTTCAATCAAATTTTCATTGTAAAGGAAGAAGGTTGGGTGTGAGGAGATCAACTCGATCCCTTAGAAAAAAATCATATTAAAAACAAAATCCCAACTACCTACTTACTTACTTACGCCTGTTACTCCTCGTGAATAAGTGCATAGGTCGCTCAACAACACTCTCCATCAAACACTGTCCTAGGCAATACTTTCCATCTCTTTCCAGTTCCTATTCATTCTTTTCAGGTCTACTTCTATTTCCCGACGTAATGTGTTTTTCGGCCTTCCTCTGTTCCGAGTCACTTCAGCATTCCAAGTTACGACTTACCTCGTGATGCAGTTTCATGATTTCCGAAATGTATGTCCTATTCACTTCCAACGTCTTTTTATAGTTTCCTCGTCAACTAAAAGCTGGTTAGTTCTGTCCCACAGTAGACTGTCGCTGATGGTATCCAGCCATTGGATGTTGAGTATCTTGTGTAGACAACTATTTATAAATAGTTGAACCATTTTGATGATCGTTGTAATAGTTTTTTAAGTTTCAGCTGAGTATAGTAGAACTAACTATGTTAATGTTCGTATTGAAGACTGTGATTCTGATATTGATTGACAGACAGTTGTTTTGAGTTTCATATGCTCTCCAATTGTAGGATTTCGGCCCTTGCCAACAAGACTGAACAAATTAAACTCTACTCTGAAAGTTGAAGGAAGCTAAGATACTTTAAAAGTCATGAAGTTGATACCACTTCTAAGAATTAGAGTAACGATTTTTATAGGTACATGGAATGTATGGACCATGTGGAAGATTGGAAAGATCAGTCGAAGATACAATATGACAGTACTCGAAATCAGCGAGACCCATTGAATTCATGATGGACAGTAAAGACTAGATAAAGGGGAGATGCAGATGAACTTCGGTCACAAAGAGGAAATGTTCTACACACTCAGGGAGTTACTTTGATACTGTGCAAGAAGCACTTATAGGATGGGAGTCTCATGAATCCAGATTCATCAAAACATCCATCAAAATAAAGAACGAGTGAATCACATTCAATGATATCCATTGTCATGCATCCAACCACAATAACAATGACGACGATAAAAATCAGTTCTATGAGAGACGGAAATCAATCATAGTAAAGTGCCTTGGGAACGACCTGACAGTCCCAATGGGAAATCTAAACACCAAAGTTGGAATGGACAACACCGGATATGAAGATATCATGGGACGCGATGGATTGAGAGGAAGAGTGGAGAATGGTGAGAGATTTTCAAATCTATGTCAATCAATGTCCGTTAAGCGGATACTATTAGGAACAGCCTACTGTAAGAGAGAAGAGACCAGCTTCCATGTGAATAGGAAATTAGGAAATGATGTTGGAATTGTATAGTACATTCATTGAGGGAATCAGTAAACTACCTCACGAGGCAATCGTTAACTTGAAATTCTTAAGTGAGATGGAAAAGTGGTAGAGCTACCAACACACTACGTCGATAATTGGAGGCAGACATCGGAAGCAAGTGAATAGCAACTGGAAAGGATTGACGTGGACAAAGTTGATGATGTTAACTATGAAGATCAATCAAATCCATCCCTAATATTGCTGTAAATTTCTACGGTCACATCACAACTATACCACAAAATAAAACTATTTTCAGTATTTGAGATTGTGAATCAATTGAAGCTAGACCACTATGGGAAACCTGGAAGCAATAGACGACCGTCCCACGATCTCGCCTCACTGGATTCGAACTTTGGGCCTATCAGTCTCTCGCGCGAACACTTAACCACTGGATCACTGAGCCGGCCGGCGTCTAATGGTGTTAATATCTAACTTCAAACAATCCGTGAAATTCAGTGACACACCCATCATTGTCATCAGTGATTTACTATCTCACAACTGACCCCGTTGAACTCCACTGGTCACTGTTTCACACTAGAACTCCAGGAAAAACTTCATGAATCTAGTCACTAGTGAGCATATATTAATTAATATCAGAAGAGATTTTGTGGAGATTGTAGTTTTTTCATTAGTTGAGATCATGAATCAATTAATGCTAGACCATCATGGAAAACCCTGAAAGCCCTAGACGACCGACCCACGATCTCGCCTTGCTGGATTCGAGCTTAGGACCTATCAGTCTCTCTCGCGAACACTTAACCACTGGATGAATGGTAATCAACACTTTTCAGAATGGAATTTCATCCCCATCCACCACCACCATCACTATCATCAACCCCCTCCCAATTGGGCTAATAACTTATCTTTTAATTGAATAGAGAAACAAAGGAAAACAAATTGTATTACATATGTGAGTTAATGCATTTTAATGCATAATCTAATAAGATAACTTATGTACTTTTATATCACATGTTGAATAAGGATTATTACATATTCTTTCATTCATCATTAGCATAAATCAACACTTGGATTTAGATAATACTTTAATCTAATCTATTCACATATAAAGTTTTGTAATATAACAATGTTCATTCATAGATGAAGGTCCTATTGAATAATCAAGATGATCATTACAATAATTATGATTAGAGGTTTAAAATGATGTAAAACAGTTAGATTGACAATAGATTTGAGTTGATGGAGAAGATTTGTAGTACAAGTGAATGATATTGATCAGCGCTTTTTTTTAGTTTTCTACGGAATGAGATACAAGACACAGTAGACGCCCAACGTTGTGATCCATAGGCTGGATTCCGTAAAGATCGGTCGTGGACAGACCAAATTGCGATACTATGGATCATTGTTGAACAATCAGTTGAGGTAAACTCGTCATTATACATCTACTTCATTGATTATGAAAAGGTGTTTGACAGTGTAGGTAGTAGAACATTATGGAAGCTTCTTCGACACTATGGAGTTCATGAGAAGATTGTCAACATTATCCGAAACTCATACGATAGACTACAGTGCAAGATCGTGCATGGAGGACAGTTGTCAGATGTATTCCAAGTAAGGATTGGAGTCAGACAAGGCTGTCTACTCTCTCCCTTCCTCTTTCTCCTGGTGGTCGACTGGATTATGAAGACCTCGAAATCTGAGGGCAAACACGGCATACAATGGACAGCTCAGAAGCAATTAGACGATTTGGACTTCGCGAATGACCTAGCCCTCCTATGGCATACACATGAACAAATGCAGATAAAGACAGCCAGTGTAGCAGCAGTTTTTGCATCAGTAGCCCTCAACATACACAAAGGAAAAAGCAAGATCCTCAAATACAACACAGAGAGAACCAACTCAATCACACTTAGTGTAGGGACTTTGGAAGAAATAAAAACTTTCACGTATCTAGACAGCATCATCAATGAATAAGGAGGATCAGATGCAGACGTAAAGGCAAGGATTGACAAAGCAAGGGTCGCATTCCTACAATTGAAGAACATATGAAACTCAAAACAACTGTCTGTCAACCAATATCCAAAATCACAATCTTCAATACGAACATCAACACAGTTTGTTCTACTGTACGAAGCTGAAACATGCAGAACTACTACAACCATCATCAAAATTGTTCAACTACTTATAACTAGTTGTCTACACAAGATACTCAACATCCAATGGCCCGATACCATTAGCGACAGTCTACTGTGGGACAGAACAAATTAGCTTCCAACTGAAGACGAAATTATAAAAAGACGTTGGAAGTGGATAGAATATACATTACTCAAATCATGAAACTGCATCACGAGGCTAGTCGTAACTTGGAATGCTGAAGGGAAGCGAAACAGAGGACGACCGAAGAACACATTACGTCGGGAAATAGAAGTAGATATGAAAAGGATGAATAAGAATTTGAAAGGGTTATTAAGGATTGTCTAGGACAGTGTTGGATGGAGAGTGTTGTTGAGCGGCCTATGCTCCTCTTCACGAGGAGTAACAGGCTTAAGTAAGCAATTAAATATCTCTTATACTTCATGTGAAAACGTACATTACATCCTACAATATTCTTATTATCTACTACTCGTTTGTTATGTTTCTAAATATTTAGAGAAATGACCAGATTATTGAAAATGCGTAATGTTATAGCAAATGGTACCATGTCAAACCTATATAGGTTATTCTAACCAATTTATTCATTCTTCTCAAGTCATATTCTGACCTTGTCACTTATATATGTTAATTGCTTACCCTATTCATTACGTGTCCGTAACTCATATTTGCCTGACTATAAATATCAACAAATACTTAGGTCAAAACGAATTAGCTCACTCATCGTCTCCTCTGTGCGTCATTTCGTTACCCTGATTGTTTGTCCAGATCAGTGAGTGTACGTATTCATACTCCATTCTCGTATTTGGCTTATTTAATTCCTCTATTTAAGGGCAACTTTTGAGGGACTCCAGATTGACCTTAAGAGTATCTATCTAATAACTAAGACTAATTGAGGCTTATTAACCAGTGTGAAGAATGTTAATGATGATTTACAGTTGATGATTAAGATTAGAAATTACATTTAGGGTTTTTATTACGAACTCATATCAGCTGTAATGCCAAAACTCTATTTATCCAAATGAATGAATGAATTTCGCGCCAAAATCTGAGACCTGTTATCTTATACCTGATTAGTTCGTCCATAAATTATAATCTCACCCCTCTATTAACTAATGTGGCTTAAGATAAGGATTATTTACGAGGATAGTAGGCTTAATTGGAGTTCGATAAAGGACTATTAAATCACCATCTAAATACTGTGCTTATACTGTAGGTTATTAAGAATAAACCATAGTCGTTTCAACCATACATTTCACATCCATCGGATCATATTTACACATACACAGATTCCAAATTCAACTGTCCATCACATGTTTGTTTTAATAGTTGAGATCATAAGTCAATTAAAACTAGAACAACATGGAAAATCTGTAAGTACTGGACGGTTGTTTTGTCCTATTGTGGGACTCTTCAGTGGCAGTGCGCATCTACGATCCCATCTCATGAGATCTGAACCCAGAGTCTATCAGTCTCGAGCGCTAGCGCTTAACCATTAAACCACTGAACGGACCGGCATCCAACTTATCAACAATGATTGTTTGATAAATCTATTCCTAAAGTAACCTAAACCAGAATATCTAATATAATGTTAAAATGATTGTTACCAAACTTTGAGATCAACTTCATTAGTTAATATTATCAAAAATCACCTTCCAATCATTTGTGAATCGAATAGACGAGATAAATACTATCGGTTACTATGGTAACCGGAATGCATCAATTATTTTAAATATTGATTATAATTATTTATTAATTTTTGATTTTCAACAACCAAAACAACAGTTATACGAAGTATCATAATGAAGTATTGATATTTACATATATCCGATTATGGTTTCGATTTCCCTACTAATATTGTAGTATATACTACTAATATCGATAGATATAAGTAGTATGAATCACTAATCAAAGTGATATCTTTGGTGGCAGAAGTTTAAGAAGATCGGAGAAAAGAGAAAGAGAACAACGAAGGATTAGTGTGAAAACGAAAGAATAATGAAGTCTAAGACGATTGATTGACATTTTGTCAATGAAGTATTTACTGTATGATTCTCAGATTTCACTAAGGGATTCTGTAATTTTGTGTTGAAATACATTCGATTATCACAATTGATTGATCACTGGGTAGTGATCAATGTCATGTGTGTCTAGTCTTTATTAGTGCAGATCGAACACTATCGTCTCTAACTGTGAAGCTGGATGACACGAGATCGAATGTGCCAGGGAGCACCAGTTCCCTCAAGATTACAGGTACATCTTACTGACGAGTGCCAAGTAGCATGAAACCCGTGTCCAGGGTTTCCTGTCGACTACCTCCAACCATCATCTAATATCCGATTATCCTCATTTGTGTTCTCATTCACTACAATTATCCCAAACATATTTCATAAATATAAGTATCAATATTGGCTGGCAGTGAAAGTGGGCACAACCATTTCGACCTCTTTTGGACCTGTCACCTTGATGTGCCTACATCTCAATAGATAGTGCTTACTATAGGACTCGAACCTACTATCTTTACAATCAACATACTCGTTCTCTAGTTTGTCAAATGAAACAAATTTGATGATTGAAATTCATTGCTTAACATCAACAATGACATTAGTTGAAGGTGTTAATATGGGTACTGATGTTGTGGTATGTGCTACTGATGTCGACTTGTATAAGTAGTATGTACCGTGTATCGAAAGTAAAATGCTTTAAGGCAGAAGGTGAAGAAGATCGAAAAGAACAGTACGAGAGCAATGAGTGATTGGTGTGGAAACAAAAGACATCTTGTCAATGAAGTATTTCAATAAGGGATTCTGTAATTTGTAGAAGTACATTTGGTTGTCCTGTACTACAGTCTTATCATTATATCAATATTCAACCAGACATGAAACTCTAAAAAGAAAGTAACAACCTAACATTCATATCAATGATCAATATTACATCATAACTGACATAAGTTCATAAATTATGTAACATTAAAAAAGGTTAGTTATCTGTTTTGTCCTCAATCTAAGAAATAAGAACTTCTCATCTTATTCACATTATGACGTTGGTATTGGTTGTTATGTCAAAAAATGTATTATATGCTTCAGTTGTATTAGTTCCCATATGTTAGGACAGTAATAACAGGATGGTAGTTGTTCATTTCCCCTCCCCTGCTCCCCCTCTCTCTCCATCTCTTTCTTTCACCCCTCTAGAACCATTGTTGATCAGCTCAGTTATATTGTTAGGTGGTATAAGTTATCAGTTTATAAATCGATCAATAAATAACAAACAAGAAGTTAATGCTTATTTGGTTTTTTGGTTACCTTCTAACTAAATTGACAATTATAAGATGGAGATAGAAATCAAATGATAGTGGTTAATTTAGTCATAATTCACTACACTGTTTGTCTTCACCTGTATTTGTTGATGTGAATGGATACAAGGACTAGGGGATCTGCGAATTTCAAATCATCTAGTTGAATCCAAGCTGTCAACTGTATTCTATGCTTCCCCTCGGATGTTGAGGTCTTCATAATCCAGTCAACTACCAGGAGAGCAAGAAATGGCCTATGCTCTTTCACGAGGAGTAATAGGCGTAAGTAAGTAAGTAGGTATGATGACGAGTTCTATTCAATTGATTGCTCAACAATGATCCATAGTATCGCGATCTGGTCGATACATAATCAATCCTCACGGAATCTGGTTTATGTATTTTGAAGTTGGTCGTCTACTGAATCTTTCTTCCGGTTCAGCAACACTCTGTTGAAAACCTTTCCTGGCACTGACAGTAGCGTGATGACTCTGTAGCTGGGTTCCCACATTTACTCAGATCTCCCTGATTAGGTATCTTGATGAAATATCCTGCTTTCTAATCTGTCGGCACTTGTTCCCCCTCCCAAACATTCTTGAATGGAATATGGTGTACGTTTGCAGTTGCTTTTATATTTGATTTCAATGTATATTATCAGGTCCTACTGCTTTCTCGCTTTCAATTTGTCTGGCCATCCTAATTCCTTCGATCGTTAGTGAAGTAACATGGATAGAAAGGTCTGTGTGCTGCTTCGATATGTGATGAGTTCATTGGATCTGGTCTATTCAAGAGTTTTTCGAAGTATTCTACTCATTTGTTTCTCTGTTGTTTAAATCTCCGTGTTTGGCTTACATTCTTTACCTTTGACTAGTCTCTCTGGTTTACTATATTTCCCTGATGGCTCCTTCGTTGTATTATATAGTTGTTTCATATTTTCTACGCTTAGAGCTTTTCCCACTGACAATTCAGTGTCTAAACGCTTTTAATTTCAAAATGAATTAATTCCTGTAAATATTTATTAAACCGTTTACAATTATTCTTCAAATACTCTCAATACAACAGAAAATCCTACTTCAAATTGAAAAGTCCACGTGACTATCGTAACCAATGATCTAGTCCTTGTTTTGACTAGTGTTGTGGATGGTTGGAATAAAGTTAGGAGCGAAGAAATCAAAACGTGGCATCGGTGCTTGAAGTCCTGTGTTCTTCGAACTTCCTCCTTTCCACTTCCTTTCACGATTCCAAGTTACGACTAGCCTCGTGATGCAGTTTCATGATTTGAGTAATGTATATTCTATCCACTTCCAACGTCTTTTTATAATTTCGTCTTCAGCTGGAAGCTAATTTGTTCTGTCCCACAGTAGACTGTCGCTAATGGGTATCGGGCCATTGGATGTTGAGTATCTTGTGTAGACAACTATTTATAAATAGTTGAACAATTTTGATGATGGTTGTAGTAGTTCTGCATGTTTCAGCTTCGTACAGTAGAACAAACTGTGTTGATGTTCGTATTGAAGATTGTGATTTTGGATATTGGTTGATAGACAGTTGTTTTGAGTTTCATATGTTCTTCAATTGTAGGAATGCGACCCTTGCTTTGTCAATCCTTGCCTTTACGTCTGCATCTGATCCTCCTTATTCATCGATGATGCTGTCTAGGCACGTGAAAGTTTTTAATTTCTTCCAAAGTCCTTACACTAAGTGTGATTGAGTTGGTTCTCTCTGTGTTGTATTTGAGGATCTTGCTTTTTCCTTTGTGTATGTTGAGGGCTACTGATGCAGAGGCTACTGCTACATTAGTTGCTATAATCTGCATTTGTTCATGTGTATGAGATAATTGGCTAAATATTCTAGGTAATACTACTACCTTATGATGTTATGTAAATATTTCCTGTTATTCTTCACCGATATGAGTCATTTAAGTAGTGAAGTCCCAATAGATTCTACAAATAACTTATATGTTATACACCTATAACGTATCTGTTGACACCCGATTAAGGAACCGTTTTATTGAGGTTTTGTTAATTAACTTGAAATCTCAAGCATTATAACCAAAGATGGATAATGTCTAGCATTGGAATCTAAGATACGTGTTTCGTACTATTTGAGACTCATCATTTGAATGTATCTGCATTTCAGAGTTAATGTTCATTCTGGGACTCGAACTTGATACCGTTCACTTTAAACGCCATCAAATTATCCACTTAGCTACTAAGTCATATTAACTGACTATGAAGTAGATCCTGGTGATAATAATAACCAAACCATCTAGCTCAAAACAGAAAGAAACAAATCAAAACTCAACAACAACAACAACACTGAAATAATCTTGAATACAACTTTCTATTACGTATTTAAGTATTTCAATAGAATAACTCTGATCACATATTTAAATGTAAATAATAAACAATTGGAAACATTCATTATTCTTTATAAGAAGGAATAACTATAAGATATGATAAATATAACCCTCCCTTTTCCCCCCGCCCCCCCCCCAAAACAAACACCAACTTCTATCAATCTCATTATTCACAAAATCATTAATAGCAATACTACTTATAATAGTTATAAGTAATAATAATAGTGGATAGATATTCAAATGGTATTAAAACAAGCAGCAATAACGACGACGACGACCACCACCACCACCACCACCACAACAACAACAACAACAAAACACACAAAAAACTCACAGAGAAAAACAAAGAAAAACGACATATGAAATAAACAGGAAAAAAAAACAATAACAAAATGCATGGTAATTTTCTTCTGTTTTTTTTCTTAAAAAAAAAAGAAAAAGGATACTCATCTTAATTGTTTCAACAAGAAAAAAAAAGAAACAAACAAACCCTCTATCCATTTCAATGTTTCCATAGAGGTTGGATGGTTTACATAGAAAAGAAGTTACAAAATAAGATATTCATGATATGTCAAAGTGGGATTCGAACGGTGAAAATATGTTGTTGATATGTACTTTTATTGATTGATTTGTTCGTTTATTGATCTGTTTATTTGTTTGTTCATTGATTGATTTGTTCGTTTATTGATCTGTTTATTTGTTTATTGATTGATTTGTTCGTTTATTGATCTGTTTATTTGTTTATTGATTGATTTGTTCGTTTATTGATCTGTTTATTTGTTTATTGATTGGTTTGTTCGTTTATTGATTGATTTGTTCGTTTATTGATTGATTTGTTCGGTTATTGATCTGTTTATTTGTTTATTGATTGGTTTGTTTTTGTTTAAATAAAGGAATGTAAAATTTGATTGAGCAAGAAAAAATTATGGAAAATTGTTCAACATTAACTATTGAATATGAATAATTAAGTAGTATATATATCGTTCTTATGAATTAAAAGGAAAATAACAATAATAATAATAATAACACAATTGATTTTAATGATTTAATAAAAAGTAATTTAAGCACAACGTAGATTTGTACCAGCTTTTAAACCTTTGGAACCAAAGTTTTTAATATAACAATCTGTAAAATAGGAAAAAAAAGATGCCCCATTAAGTACATATATATATATATATATATATATATATATATATATATATATATATATATATATATATATATATATATATAAGCAAAGATGGATAGTGGCTAACAATGGAATCAAGAATGCCGGTTTCGTCGTATTCGGAACTCATCAGTTGGACGTACTTGTATCTCAGAACTGATGTTCACTCTAGGACTCGAACCTAATACCGTTCGCTTTAGACGCCATCGTGTTATCCCTTTACCTACTGAGTCCTGGTAGCCACTTGCTTATGCTATGAGTTGAAGTTTAAATTCACTTGGTATTGTTTACTTGAATCTTCAGATTATTGTTTAGGACTACAATTCATCGGTCTCTTATTGATATATACACATCCAGCTGACGAATGCCAAGTAGGACCAAATGTGCGTCCTGAATTTCCCTGCTAGTTATCATCCATCTTTGCTTATAGAGTTTGTGACGTAAGGCGATATCAAGGCAGTTCACACAGGATGCAGGTACGCCAACAAGAGGATGATCAAATGCAGTTTTTTTTTAAAATGGTAAGATACAAGCAAATAATACTAAGTGAATATATATATATATATATATATATATATATATATATATATATATATATGTTTGTAAGTAGTCGGTAGGAAACTCTGGACTTAGATTTTGTCCGAGTATTCGTCATCAAGACATATTTGTTATCTTGAGGAAATTGTCATAGTACAACCAGTATCAGTCAGCTTCACAATCTGACTACCTTGTAGTGGAAATCCAGATTTTCCTCAGATTTTTGATGAATACGAAAAGGTGAAAAATATAAAGGAAATTTGATTGCAATACAGAGATTTAGGACTGGAATATTGGAAACAATCAATGTTAGATTAGATTCCTACTATTGATAATGTAGTGAACGAGAACCCAATGAGTGACAACCAAATGTATTTGAATACAACAATACAGAATCTCTTTGTAAAATCATTGGTTCTTCATTTTCACATCCATCATTCTTTGTACTTGTTCTCTTCTCTTCGATATTTTTTTTAACCTTCTGTTCACCAGACATTCCACTTTCGACTAGTGACACACATACTACTTATATCTATCAATATCAGTAACATACACCATAATCAAAATCTATCATAACTCAAATGACTAACTTCTAATATTCTCTAATAAAAAGCTTAGACTCATATTTCATATTACATAATAATCACTAGGATTATATCATCATGAATACAAGTGATTGTTTCCATCATGTTCATTGAAAGAACAAAAAGAAGTGAGAGGAGATCAAATTACATTGTTTACAAGTATTGTAATAAAATCTGATCCACCCATGAACTATTTCAGGGCGTATGACCTTAATTTAATACAACTATTCAATTAGAGATTATTTATATTAGATAGTGTAATAAATATGATTGTTGTTGTTGTTTAGATTGATGAAAATTGAGATGACTGAATTATTGTTGATTAAGGTAGTCAAAGTATACATAGTATGTATTACTGATGTTCATAGATATAAGTAGCATGTGTATCATCAATCGAAAGTGAAATGCTTGGAGGTAGATGGTTGAGAAGATCGAAGAGAAGAGAATGAGAACAGAGAATGATTGCTGTGGAAACAAAGGAACAATGAAGTCTAAGACGATTGATTGACATTTTGTAAGTGAAGTATTCACTGTATGGTTCTCAGATTTGATTAAGAGATTCTGTAATTGTGTGTGTTCAAATACATTCGATTGTCCCCACTGATGTTCTCTTTCACTCCACACATAGTTTGTATGTTCAAGCATAATCTGAGTCAATGAAAAGTATTGAGTATTATCTTAGTAAGACCGTTGATATCAATCATCTGTGTTGTAAAATGATGGATTGTTTAGTTGAAGTTCACGAGATAACCGTGATAATCTTTTGGATATATTGAGTAAAATAGTTTAAAACCAATCTCGATATTTCAAATTGATGGATTATTTGTCAGAACCTCTTCTCATAATAATCATCGTATGCTCACTAGTGACTATCTCCGAGAGTTGTTTCCTGGAGTTCTGATGAGAAGACGTGACCAGTGAAGTTCAACCGTGTTTGTTGTGAGATAGTAACTCACTAAAGACAATAGTGGACCATGAAGCAATTTTGTGTATTGGTTGAAGTTAGACATTAACATGGTTGGATATGGATTAAACGTTCGCGAGCGAGACCGAAGGTTCTGCGTTCGAAGCCCGCGAGAGGGATCGTGATTGCACACTGCTGAAGAGTTTCATACTAGAATGAGACAGTCGTTCAGTGTTTCCATGTTTTTCAATGGTGGTCTAACGTCAATTGACTCATGAATTCAACTATAAAATTACTAAAATCTTCACAAAACCTCTTCTCATAATAATCATCGTATGCTCACTAGTGACTGTCTCCGAGAGTTATTTCCTGGAGTTCTAGTGAGAAACAGTGATTAGTGGGGTTCAACTAGATCTATTGTGAGATAGTAACTCAGTGGGGACAATGGTGGACGGTATCTCAATTTCTTGGATTAGTTGAAGTTAGACATTTACACGGTTGGATGCCGGCCGGCTCAGTGATCAATAGGTTAAGTGTTCGCACGCAAGACTGATAGGTCCTGGGTTGGAATCTCCCGGAGAAGAATCGTGGATGTGCACTTCTGAGGAGTCCCACAATAAGACGAAATGGCTATTCATGTATCGATGGAAGGTAGACATCAACACCGTTGAATGCTTCCTCAGTGGTCTAGAGGGTAAGGATTCAAGCACGAGACCGAAGGTTCTCGGTTCGAATCCTGTGCGCAGGGTCATGAATCCATACTACTTAGGAGCTTCATACTAGAATGAAACAGTCGTTCAGTGTTTCCAGGTTTTTCATGGTGGTTTAGCTCGACTCATCGACCCATTGTGATTACATAATTCATATTACATAATTTAATAATATTATGCAATATGTACAGTTATATATATATATATATATATATATATATATATATATATATATATATATATATATATATATATATATATATATATATATATATATATATATATATATATATATATATATATATATATATATATATCAACCTATGTGACATATATGCATGAATTACATATATCGGTCAAATTCATCATTTCTTGAAAGACAATCATCAACTGTACTATGAAAACCATGTATATACACATACATATACGTAGAGTTTACTCCGAATTAATCTACACCTAATTAGCAATGAACAATCTTTATTGTTTACAATGTAACTTATTAGGGTGATGCTGTATATCCAATTTGATAACCTTAAGTTAATTAAATAAGAGATAATCATATGATAAGAGAAAAGAAAAACTTATTCTATTTAAGATGTAACAATTATGTACATAAATTATAATGAACAGATAATATTACTGATATTTAATTTATTAGTATAAGGTTGCATTGACACCTGAGCTAATGATAGGAAGTGAAATAGTTGAGCATGTCGACTGTTTCATTTGTTTTGGGAGTCTCATCAGCCCCTGTGGTCTGGTGTGTGACGAAATCTCAACACGAATACAGAAGGCTCGACTAGTTTTTGCTAACTTGCGTTATTTATGACGTAGGTGAGATATTCGTCTACTAACCAAAGAAAGAGTCTACTGCGCAGCAGTTCGTTCCGTCCTACTATATGGCAGTGAAACATGGCCGGTAAGAGTAGACGATATTCGTAGGTTACTAGTATTCGATCATAGGTGTCTTCGAAACATTGCTCGTATATCCTGGGACCACCGAGTAAGTAATGCAGTTGTTAGGAAACGGGTACTAGTTAAGGATGGCAAATCAACTGATGGAGTAGTTAAACGTCATCAGTTGAGATGGCTAAGGCACGTGTTACGTATGCCCAACCACCGACTATCCCGACGTGCGATGTTTTCTGGTGTAGGAGTAGGTTGGAAGAATGATAGGAGCGGCCAGACCGAAACATGGCACAAATCTACTATGTTACTGACAAGTGGACTGAGACATGCTGGTAGTGTAGACTACGTAGTTGGAGTCCGTGAGACGATAGCAACCGATGGTTAGAGACCTTGAATGTGACATGGCTCAAAATCGTTTGTAGTGGCTCAGGTGTATCCACTCTTTGTGTTCTCTCAAATTCCGAAATTCTTAATTCTTCATGTCCCTTTCTATTTTCTCTTTCTAAATTTATTTCGCTGGATTATACTCCTTGAATAACATCTTCAAATCCTAATGTTTCCGATTACGGCTTATAAATTTACTACCACTACGGGATTTGAATCGACAATTGTATCTGTGTGCTAATGTAATATGCCAACTCGAACTGATGTACGTACTTACGAAGTTCTACGTTGTAACTGACTGACTGACGGGAGTATAAGGTTGTAGATATTGTTTATGCTTCTGTTTGAAGTTTGTGCTACTGATTATGATAATGTTGTTGTTTAGAAGAATGATGAAAGCTCCACGATCAAATAATCTAGATTAGAGAACAAAACTTCATCAAAATTGTTTATGATTGTTTGAATAGGATCAGTGTGACTCGTTGTGTATGTGAAACATTCTCTGCTTCATGGTCGGAGCATAACAGGAGCTCTCCTGAAGTTAATTTTCGTTGTCCAACCTGCATTCAATTTATTTCACTGATTCCAAGCATCTCTAGGTTGTAGCATTTTATTTCTGCAGAAACTTGGTTGACTCTCCCGTTCTCCTACATTGCACCTGAATTAATGGTTGCTCTGGTTGTCAGAATAGATATCAACCTCGTGACTTGTGAAGGAACTCGGTTTTCATCAAAAGATGTCATAACACTTCTAAATGAAAACCTCCTAACTCCTAGAGTAGTTTCAATGGTTGGAATTATTTTATCTAGTTGACGATTTTTAGCGAGTTAGCGTTAAACGAGAACTGGGATCGCTAATCGTACACCCACTCCTCCTCCTTTATCCGGGCTCGGGCCCGGTAGCAGCCTCAGGGAGGCTCTAGGCGGAATTCTCAAGGCCAGAGAGGAAGAGGAAGGTCAAAAAACATATTACGCCGAGAAATCGAGATAGACATGAGAAAAATAAACAAAAATTGCATAGAACTAGAAAGAAAAGCCCAAAACAAAGTGGATTGTAGAATATTGGTCGGCGGCCTATGCTCGATTGGAGGTCACAGGCGTAAGTAAGTAAGTGGAGAGATTGTTTGAAAGTTATTGAGATCACGAAATGATCAGAAGTAGACAACCATTGAAAATCTAGAAAGATTGGATGGTCATTTTGTCCTAATTTAAGACTCTTCAGCAGTGAATAACCATGATCTCGTAACCGGGGATCGAATACAGAACGTTTGTTCTCGCGAGCAAATACCTAACCTCTAGACCACTGAGCCGGTATGCAGTGGTGTGCAAGTCTAATTATAATCATTTCATAACATTTCATGACTGCCTTCCCTTGTCTTCGGTAAATATCTTCCTCAAACTTGACAGAATTGAACTCAGAGAATTCGCTCACTGACCGGTGAAGACATGATTTTTAAGTTATTGGTTTTAAATTACTGAAAGAATATAAGTTGTCAATATCTATTCATTAATGTGTCTTCGAAGTATTATTTTTGTGCATGGTAATAGTGCCAAATGAATATTGCTGCGCGTTTCGTCCTATTTGGGACTCGTTAGTCAAATTTACCTGCACCACAGAGTTGGCGCTCACTCTCGGACTCGAACCCATTAACTTCGGCTTCAAACGCCATCGTGTTATCTACGATGGATGAGAACATAGGTGGGTGAAACCAAAGGTGCATTTAATACAAAATTACGGAGTTCTTTGGTAGAATATGAAAACCATACGTGCAATACTTCATTTGCAAATCTTCCATCATTTATCTCAGACTTCAACGTTCCTTTACTTCCACAACAATTACTGTGTGTTCCCATTCTCTTAGATTCGATCTTCCCAAACTTATGCTGCTAGACATCCTACTTCTGAATAGTGTTATACACTACTTATTTCAACAAAAGTAGCATGCATCACGTATCCACTTAGCTACTAAGTCCAGATAGCCACTAGCTTATGCAATGAAGCTAAGTTTTAATTCATTTTTGTACTGTTTTTTAGTCTTCTCATTGATGTTTAAGACTACAATTGATCAGTCTCTATAGGACCTAATGCATGTTCTGGATTCTACTGCTAGCCACCATCTATCTTTGCTTACAATTCAGTATATTCATTTGATTTTAAGTAATTCTCTATAGATCATTACGATGTAAATGGATAGGACATACATTAAGTAAATCATCAAACAGCAACACGAGGCAAGCCCTAACTTGGAATCCTTAAGGGAAGCAGAAAAGAAAAAGGCTAAAGAACACATTACGTCAGAAAATAGAAGCATATATGAAAAGGATCAATAACAACTGGAAAAAGCTAGAATAGATTGCTCAGGACAGGGTTGGATAGAGAGAGCTGGTGGGTGGCCTATGCTCTTCTACGAAGGATAACAGGCGTAAGTAAGTAAGTGGGTAAGTATAGATCAGTGTTTGAAGTCGATGTTAGCTAAGTAAATGGAACATAGAGTAAGCATGTTTTTATTCTTCACTACATAGAATTGTATAGTTCGAATACACAATACATTTGCACAATTCATTTGATGTTGTTTCAAGTGAAATGTTAATTCATATTCATTATTTTCAAAATTAAAAAGAAAGTGATTAACTAAGGTAGTTATTGTTACATAATAATGAAGAATACAATTGCAATCAGAGAATAAGAAGATGACATAATCAAGTGAAAAGAGTTTAAAATATAATTTACAAAATCAGTTACTTAAAACGTTGGAGTCAGTCAGTCGGTCAGTCAGCTACAACGTAGAACCAGGCACATATATGCATCGGTTCAAGTTGCCATACCTCATTAACACAACAAGATGAACACTGGATTCATAGGAGTAGTCAAATCAAGGGTGCTGATATAGAAAAGAAAGAATGCAATAAGGGTATAGTACAGGAAGAAAGATTTAGTACGTAGAAATAAAGATATGAAGCGATTTTAATCTCTTAGTTTAAGGGAAGACAGTGAGTGTATGCACCTACGCCATTGTGATCGATTCTGACCCATATCACTCAGGGTCTCCAATCATTGGTTACGATAGTCACGCGAACACCAACCAAGTAGTCTGCATCTACCAACATAGTTCAGACTGGAATTTAGTGACTTCAAGGACTGATGCCACGTTTTGGTTTGGCCGCCCCTAACTTTCTTCCAACCGTCCCCAACACTAGTCTACATTGAGCATCGTGGTAATCGGTGTTCAAGCGTACACGACACGTGAACCAACCATCTCAATAGATAAAGATTCACAATCTCATCAACTGATTTACCATCGTTCCCTAATACCCTGCGTCTAAACTCACTATTACTTACCCGGTGATCCCAGCGGTTGCAAGCAATATTTCTAAGGCATTTCTGTAGTCAAATACTAGTAGCTTACGAATATTCTATACTCTTAATAACCACGTTTTGCAGCCATAAATTAAAACAGAACGAAGTGCTGCACAGTATACTCGTCCCTTAATTGACAGACGGATATCTCGCCTCCGCCATAGGTGACGTAAGTTGGTAAAAGCTAAACCAGCTTTTCGTGCCCGTGCTGAGATTTTGTCAGATTTCTGTAAAAGATTAGTAGCATATCATCATCTCAAAGGTGATTATTCCGAGTGTGGACAGCTATTGGTTAACTGTTTATGCATAAATCAATTTTATTGTGAATAACCTGATGAAAATGCAATAGGTATGCTTATCCAAATGTCAGCTTTTGTCTCTAGACAACGATATGTAGCGCTGTTTTATGAAGAACATGTTTGAAATGAAAAAGATTTCAAGAATGAGGTAGATGGTAGCTGAGAATCTCCTAAGAAGCAGATCGGATCGATACACATCATTATCAAGTTCTAGAACGCTTATAACTGAATATGATTGATTGACTATAGGAATCCTTAGATGATCTAGGTTTCGTGTTAACTAACACTCGCTAACAAGATGTATTTGAAATAATGATGCAATTGGTGATTCTTATGAGATTCTAATCCACACTAGCCAGTGTCACAGTTTCAGAAGTTTCCATTGAGCTATTCGGATCGTGACTATTTTCCGGTAGAAGTGGAATATTTACTAATGCCATCTTTGTCTAGTGCATAATGTTGAACGAATTTTATTGATCAAACTGTGATTTAGTATTTTGTAAGATAACAAATCTACGACCAGTGTAATTACATTCATGTATATAACTGGATGATGTAATAGCATTTGAAGCGAACAGTACTGTGTTCGAGCCCCGGAGTGAATATCAACTCTGGGATGCAGATAAATCCAGCTGACGAGTCCAAAATAGGACGGAACGCATATCATGGATTCCACTACCAGCCACCATATATCTTTGCTTATCATTCTTATATTAGTAATGGTCATTTGATTATTTACAAAATGAGTATTACGTGAACGATTATTCTAGAGTTCACAATAACAACAAATAAGCAAGTTTCTGAACATTAAATAAATAGTTAAAAGTGTACATAAGCTTAAAACTATTTACATTAAATAGTTTGAATTATTTTTTCTCGTTAAAGTTTTTTGAGCAAGTTAGTGTTAAACAGGAACTGGGGTCGCTAACCCCATGCTCAACCCTTCTCCTTTATCCGAACTTACGACCGGTAGTAACCCTAGATGGGGGCTCCAGGCGGGTCGGCAAAGCAAGAGCAGCATATCTAAAATTGAAGAACATCTGGAACTCAAAACAACTCTCTATCAGCCAACACCAAGGTCAGAATTTTTAATGACAATATTAAAACAGTTCTACTCTATGGGGCGGAAACTTGGACAACAACGCAAGCTATCATCTACAAGATACAGGTGTTTATTACCAATTGTCTACGCAAAATACTTCGGATCCGTTGGCCAGATACTATCAGCAACAATCTACTGTGGAAGAGAACAAAACAGATTGCATTGGAGGAAGAAATGAGGAAGAAGTGCTGAAAGTGGATGGGATACACATTGAGGAAAGTACTCGAGTGCGTTACAATGCAAGCGCTCACTTGAAATTCTCAAGTTCAAAGGAGAAGAGGAATTTTAAAGAAATGGAGACAGATATTAGAAGAATGTACAAAAATTGGATAGAACTAGAAAGGAACATTCAGGACAGAGTGGGTTGGAGAATGGTGGTAGGGGACCTATGCTCCATTAGGAGTTACAGGCGTAAGTAAGTAACTCATCTCTTTCTATTATATGAAATAAAAGTTCCTCCCTTTTGAATTTCGCGCAAGACATTTCAGTCAATTCTGATTGGCTCATTCCTACCTAAGATTTGCAGTACGTGATATTAAAATGCAAATATGTATACGTTTCTATGATTTACTGTAAATGGAAGTGATACTATAATTTACAAATATGAATATATATCACACGTTTCCATCTTTTCTAACATGTAGATTTTTGATTGAGATCATAAATCGATCAATGTTAGAGCATTATTGAAAACCTGGAAGCACTGGATGACCGTCTCTTCCTAGTATGAGGTTGCTCAACAGTGTATATCCACGATCCCGCACACATGATTCGAAACAGACATCTAGTGCCTCCAGGTTTTTAATGGAACTCTAATATTGAACAATTCATGATCTCAATCAAACCTCAGCAATCACCAAAGTCTTATGCAGAAAGGGAAACGGAAAATTGGAAGGCCAGAGAACACACTACGTTGGGAATTAGAAGCAAACATCAAATGAATGAATAGCAACTGTATACAATTGTAAAAGATTGTTCAGGATAGAGTTGGATGGAGAATGCTGATGGATGGCCTATACTCCATCACGAATAGCAACAAGCATAAGCAAGTAAATAAATAAGCTCAGAATAGATTCTTTTACGTGTGGTAGAGTTTTAGAACAATGGTGAGACTATAATTTATGGACGAGTTAGTCAGAAGCGTTTGATGGATTTCAAGGTCAGAGTGCCAATTTCAGTACCTGATGCTCATGTACGATCGGCTCATAGCGGAATATAGAAAAAACATGATAACTGAGCGATTACAACAAATGGGACTACTCGGAAGTTCCTTTACTTGTAATTTTGTTAATCACACGACTTGTGCAAACTACCGCGATGATGTTGTCTTTCGATGTAATTTATGTTGGAGGAAGAAGTTTGTTAGAATAAGTTTTTTTCACTCGATCCAGATTGAAACTAAAGTAAATTGCAAACTGGATAACGAAAGCACCAGTAACACTGGCTGCAGCCATGTACTACAATATATACGGATGATTGGAGAGAGTACAGATGCCTACATAGACTTGATTATGTGCATTGTGTCGTTCTCCACAAGTGACATTTTGTGGACCTAACAACCAGAGTGCACACAAACAATATTGAAGCTATGTGGTCGAGGTTGATAGAGTTTTCGAGATCTCACCATGTCTCCAGAGGTCAACTATTATACAGCCATATAGATGATTTTTTCTACCGTATGCATTACGACTTTAGACAAGTTTTTGAACCATACAAAAGAAGTGTATTCACTTTATTTCTTTGGTTTTGTATAATATATTTTGACATTATACAGACTGTTTTCTGGTGGCGTTTTGTTCTTTGAGCCGGATGGTTTCGTCATGGAGCTTTCATCGCTCTTCTGAACGACATCATCAGCACAAACTTCAGATAGAAGTGAAGTGTTCAAATTTCTCCATATGCGTTTCACAGCTTGTTCTGTACACCTCGACGTCCAACTGAGCTACAAATCTCCCCCATCATCTCAAGACTGTTTTCTGACTGGCTAATATTCGAATAAGAAAGATTAGTTCAACGTTGCGGAGATTGTTAAGTTTTTGATTGAGATCATAAACCGATTGATGTTACACCACCATTTAAAACCTGGAAGTACTGGATGGCTGTTTCGTCTCATTGTGTGACTCCTCAGCAGTGCACACCCACGATCTCGCTCGTGGGATTCCAACCCAGGGCCTTCAGTCTCGCACGCGAACGCCTAACCTACCTGACCACTGAGCCGGCATCCAGTGGTGTTAGTGTCTATCTTATACCAGTCCATGAAATTGCGTGACTATCTTTCATTGTACTGAGATAGATACCTGTCTCTACTTGACACGGATTCGTTTCATTGGTCACGGCTTCTCACTAGAACTCCGAGAATTCCTTCATAAAGCTAGTCACTAGTGAGCATTAAGTTTTTGATTGAGTTCATGAACCGATTGAACCGATTTCTCAAGGTCACTTAAGATTCGTTTAAAGATTCGTTTGTTACGAAAAAAAAAACTATTAACTTACTATGACAAAATACTTCACGATTATGATCACATGCAGTACCACGATCAAGAAGACGTTGACAATCATTACATTTAAAGCATAAACGATGAAATACTTTACCAACTGCATCTATTCTTTCATTTGCATAAACAATATCTGAACAATTTGCACAACGTGTTGAATTACAATTTCCACTAGACCATCGTATACGAAATGGACGTGGAATATAATTTCCACTATGTTCTAAATGAGTTAAACGATCTTGTGAATGATAATCTTGTGATTGACTATATATTGACTAGATTAAGATAATGAAAGACTTACTTTATCATTGGACTATGAGAATGTGAATAACCATTCATTTTAGTACAATCTCTGTAGAATAGTAACAAAAAGACAAAACAAAAAATAGAAACAGAGGGATAGTGAGATAGTGGAGAAGATTTGTAGTTCAGTTAGATGAATTCTGTTTGAGCTTTATTCTCTGAACTGGATGGTTTGATCGTGAGAGCTTTCATTGTTCTTCTGAACGAAATCATCAGTACAAATGTTAGGTAGAAGTGAAGTGTTTGAATTTTTCCACATGTGGTTCAAATCAAAGATCTACAGTACAAGTTGTGAACTATATGTGTAGAAATTCGAACACTTCACTTCTACCTGAAGTTTGTGCTGATGATGTTTTTAAGAAGAACGATGAAAGATTCATGACCAAATGATCCAGCTCAGAGAACAAAACTCCATTAAAATAGAAGAATAATTTTTGAAGATTTCTAGAAGGATTAATTCTTTTGATGAGACTGTAATTTATGGACTAAAATGATCTTGGAACGTCTATTTAATGACTAGGGTTATAGATTAGTGTGAGGAATTAGAATTCAGATTTATGATTAAACTTTACAGTTAGGAATTAGATTTAGTTTTTTCACCAGGAACTGACATCAGTTATAATGTCAAAACCTGGTGGCACTGGACGGCCGTTTCCTTTTAACATGGGACTCCTCAGCAGTCCGTATCTACGATTCACAAGACTCCTCTCTGATTATAATTATCATATGCTCACTGGTGAAGGTCTCCAAGAGGTATTTCCTAGAGTTCTAATGAGAAACAGTGAACAGTAGAGTTCAATCGGGTCTGTTGTGAGATATTAACTCACTGATGACAATGATGGACGGTTGCTCAATTTTGTGGATTACTTACTTACTTACTTACGCCTGTTACCCCCAATGGAGCATAGGCCGCCGACCAGCATTCTCCAACCCGCTCTATCCTGGGCCTTCTTTGTTGCTAATAGTATCCGGCCAATGGGTCTGAAGTATTTTGCGTAGACAATTGTTAATAAACACCTGTATTTTCTGGATGATGGCTTTTGTAGCTCTCCAGGTTTCTGCCCCATACAGTAGAACTGTCTTGACATTTGTATTGAAAATCCTGACCTTGGTGTTGGTTAACAGTTGCTTTGAGTTCCAGATGTTCCTCAGTTGTAAATATGCTGCTCTTGCTTTGCCGATCCGCGCCTTCACATCTGCATCAGATCCACCCTGTTCGTCAATGATGCTGCCCAAATACGTAAAGGTTTTTACATCTTCCAAATCTTCTCCGTCAATTGTGATTGGATCGGTGCATTCTGTGTTGTATCGGAGAATCCTGCTTTTCCCTTTGTGTATATTGAGACCTACTGCTGCTGAGGCTGCTGCCACACTGTTCGTCTTCTCCTGCATCTGTTGTTGCGTTTGGGATAGAAGGGCCAGATCGTCTGCGAAGTCTAGATCATCCAACTGCATCTTAGATGTCCATTGTATCCCGCGCTTCACTTCAGACGTTGACGTCTTCATGATCCAGTCGATCACCAGGAGAAAGAGTAAGGGTGAGAGTAAGCAACCTTGCCTAACACCGGTCTTCACTTCGAACGACTTTGTCAACTGTCCTCCATGCACAATTTTGCAGTGTAATCCATCATATGAGTTCTGTATGATATTGACTATCTTCTGAGGCACTACGCCTGGAGTCCCTAACTCCGCCTGGAGTCCCTCTGCGGGCTACTGCCGGTCCCAAGCCCGGATAAAGGAGGAGGGTTGGGCATGGGGTTAGCGTCCCCAACCCGTAGAAAACTAACTCGCTAAAAAAACGCTAACCAGAAAAAATTATTCAAAAATTGTTCAATTTTGTGGATTAGTTGAAGTTTAACATTAACACTGTTGGATGCCAGTTGGCTCAGTAGTCTAGGGGTTAAGTGTTCGGTTTTGCGAGACCAATAGGTCCTGGGTTAAAATCTCTTGAGGTGGGATCGTAGATGCGCTTTGCTGAAGAGTCCCATAATAAGACGAAACGGCCGTCCAGTGCTTCTAGATTTTCCATGATGGTCTAACTTCAATTGACTCATGAGCTTAACTATTAAATTACTACAATCTCAACATTAGTTAAAGAACAAAAAATGGGCGTTATATAAAAAGAGATTCAGTTATACATTTAGACAACCATCCTCATTTAAATGATGAGTAATTATAGTTTGCTATGAATTCCACCCTCGTTTATTGCTCTGGTTTATTCATTATTATATACATAAACTGTTTTGCTGAAAAAAACTGTGGAGGGAAGTTATAAAAACATGAATTTACAAACTTCAATACAGATTAGTACAGTCCTGAAATTCGTCAGGAATTACATTTTTCACTTGCCTTGTCGTTGATTTTACATTTTGTCATTTACGTACTGTCTAAGTACTACTTCGCTCCCGAATGCCCTGGTACGACCGAGTGTGAGAAGAGCCAGCTCTTCCTCTCCAAATGCTCTCACATGGCCACGTGCATACAACCATTACCAGGGAAGTCCTATACACTGACTTCTTGTGGAGGGGGTGTTGTATACGAAACTGAGAGGACAAATGGTGAATATCCGGTGCTTTAATCGAGTTGGTGAATATGGAGGATCCACTGAGGGAATTTGGAAAACCCCCATTCAAAACCATTGGTGTATATGGGATCCAGAATCCCAAGAAAACCAATGGCGTATGAATCAATTGTTGGTGACGGACCACCATGAGACCGGATCTCCTAACGTTTCCCCACTGCGTTGTAGATTAGACCTTTAAGTCAAAGGATCGATGTATGGTCCCTTAAAGAAACCACCTGCTTCGGATTCCATAAACAGAAAACTTGTCGAAAGTTAATTGTGATGACTAGACTAAATGATCTACAAGAGTGATTGGATTATGGTTCAATTATGAATAACAACTTCTATCTAGCTGAGAAAGTATATTTCTTGACTTTGGAAAGAAATTACAATGTTCATTAATTAGTACCAGAATGAAAACATGCCAATAAGATCAATGACAACTCAAGTTGTCATACGTTTTAATACAAGACAATTGTAGCTATTTGAGTCGCTTATTTAATGTACTAAGTAGTATACTAGATTTGTAAAGGCATATCTGTCAGATCAAATGATTACTTTAAACCAGTTATCAAACAAATTGTGTGTTTTTTTATTATTAACAATTTCAGTAGTATGTAGGTTAGAACAATACATACAACAATATTATTTTGTACTAGATCTTCATCGGACTTTACTCTAATATACATGAATATATATACATGGATGGTGGCTAGAAGTGGGATCAAAGACGCATGTTTCATTCTAATTGGAACTTTTCATCTACATGTACCTACAACTCAGAGTTGATGTTCTCTCTGGGAATTGAACTCAGTACCGTTCACTTTAAAGTTCATTGCGTTATTCACTTAGTTTATTCATTTGAAGTGAATGGTACTGGGTTCGAGTCCCAGAGTAAACATCAATTATCTGATGCAAATACATCTAGTTGACGAGTTCCAAATAGAACGAAACGTGCGACCTTGATTCCATTGCTAAACACCATCCATCTTTGCTTATAAAGCTTGTGATTTAAGGCAATCCTCACAGGATGCACATATGCCAATGAGATACTGATCAATTGAAGTCCTAAACAACCATGATAAGATATAAGCAAATAATATCTAGTGAATATATATGCACATTTGAGAAATAACAAACTAATCAAAGTAATTTGGAAGTCAATGATAACAATCAAATAGAATACGTGATTCATCATAATAATTAGTAGGTACACGTTGATAGTGAAATGACAAGTGTGTTAATTGTGAATGAATAGTAAAGAGCATGATAGTATTAATAAGACTACTTAAATAAGAAGTAGGTCAAAGTTTGAAGAAACAAACAGTCAATTTATGCATATAAATGTTAAAGAGGAGAATAGGAACTAACAAATGATAGATACTGACGAAATCTCGGAACGGATACAGAAGGCTCGACTAGTTTTTGCTAACTTGCATCATTTATGACGTAGACGAGATATCCATCTACTAACCAAAGGAAGAGTTTACTGAGCAGCAGTTCATTCCGTCCTATTTTATAGCAGTCAAACATGGTCGGTAAGAGTAGAGGATATTCTTGGGTTGCTAGTATTCGATCATCGGTGTCTTCGAAACATTGCTCGTATATCCCGGGACCACTGAGTAAGTAATGCAGTTGTTAGGAAATGGGTACTAGGTAAGAATGGCAAATCAATTGATGAAGTAGTGAAAATTCGTCAGTCGAGATAGCTGGGACATGTGTTACATATGGCCAACCACCGACTGCTCCGACGTGCGATGTTTTCTGGTGTAGGAGTAGGTTGGGAGAAAGCTAGGAGCGGCCAGATCAAAACATGTCATAAATCCATGATGTCACTGGCAAGTGGTCTGAGACATGTTGGTAGGTGTAGACTTTATGGTTGGGATCTGCAAAACGATAGCAACCGATGTTTAGAGACCTTGGATGTGACATGGCTCGAAATCGTTTGCAGTGGCACAGGTGCATCCATTCTTTGTGTTCTCCCAAATTCCAATTTTCTCAATTCTTCATGTCCCTTATTTTCTTTCCAAATTTATTTCACTGGTTTATACTCTTTAAATAACATCTTCAAACCCTAATGTTTCCGATAACTGCTTATACTTTTATTATCTCTACCACTATGGGATTTGAATCGACCATTGCATCTCTGTGCTAATGTGATATGGCAACTCGAACCGATGTACGAACGTACGAGGTTCTACGTTGTTGCTGACTGACTGACTGTTAGGTTTGATTTCAGATAAAGAAAAGGACTGAGAAATTCGGAACCTTTTTTGAATACGAACTCTGATGTTGTTAGCTTGAGTCATTATAGCTTCTGTCCTAAGTAAGTGACTGTCGTAACTAATTGTTGAAGACTCTGGATGACGTGGCTCAGAATCGATCACAATGGTGTAGGTGTATAAACTCTCTGTCTTCTATTAAACGATGAGAATAAAATCGCTTCATATCTTTCTTTCTACGAACTAATTCTTTCTTCCTGTGCTATGTCCATCTTTCTTTTATATATTACCACCATTGACTTAACTACTTATACGAATCCGGTGTTGATCTTGTTGTTCTAATGAGGTATGACAACTCGAACCGATGCATATATGCACGTGGTTCTACGTTGTAGCTGACTGACAAGAATGAACTTTATATGAAAAATGTTTAATTAATCGCTTTGAATGCTACTAATATGACCAATCTATTGACCAAGTTGGATAAGATAGAGTTACACATTTGTCATGCTTGAAACATTACAAACCTTTTTAGAATACTGAGTAAGTTGTCTTGTATTATTATGGATGTAACTTTCTTCAAAGAAGTATTTAAATTACCAAATTTATAATGGTGTACAAAAAAACAAATAAATTGCGCCTAAGTTGAGGTGTGATTTGTGCTACTTATATCGACGCAAGTAGTGTATAACGCGAGTCTGGCAGTAGAAGATTGAGAAAATAGTGAAGGAAAGAAAGGAAACAGAAAGCGATTGGTATGGAAATGGAGGAACAGGCAAGTTTAAGACAATTGGTTGACATTTTGTAAATGAAGTATGGTTCTCAGTTTTTAGTACAGTATTCTGTAATTTAGTGTTCAGATATAATCGGTTGTTCTCACCTATATTCTCCTTCACTACAGAGGGATAATCATTGGTCAACTAGAAAGGGCGTAATGGAGATAATTTCACGGTTTCATCTACCTGGTTATCATATCTGTTCATCGCCTTAAAGTACATACAGAACTTAAACGAACAGTAATGTTTTGAGCTAATAAATGTTTCGTTTCTAACGTGCACAACTTTAAAGATTAGAACCTTGCGAACTTAGTCTCATAGCTGATTACCACTGAGGACAACTGCTGTATAATGTGTAGGTTTTACATGGTGAATATGTTCAGGATAAGAAGAGTAAGTAACCCACAGCCCTAAATGCCCTAGTACAGTTGAGATTGGGGAGAGTCAGCTCTCCCTCTCCAAACGCTCTCACATGGCCACACGTATACAGTCGTTACTAGGGAAGTCCTATTCACTGCCTTCTAGCGATGGGAGTGTTGTTTACGAAATCGAAAGGACGAAAAGTAAATTTCCGACAGAGGAATAAACCGGGTTGGTGGACAAGGAGGTTCCACCTAGGGGAATCGGAAAACCCTCATTCCAAATCAATGGTGCACATGGGCTACAGGATCCTGAGCGAACAAATGGTGTATGAACCAATTGGTGGTGACCTGCTACCATGTGACTGCATCTCCTGACGTTGCTCCACTGCCTTGTGGATCAAGTCTTTACGTCGAAGGCTCTGGGTGTGACCCCCTAAGAAAACCACGTGCTTCGACCTGGACACACGGGCAGTATCACATCTCACACACAAATCAATTGACTTGTGTGGTGCATATGTTTGGTGCCCTTTTATACTAATATTAATGTGTTCAAGTAAATAATAAATAAAAATAATCTACTTATCTCATGGTTATGACTTTAGTCCCCTGATGTCAGTTTTTGATGAATATCACTGAATCAAATATTTCTACTTCACCAAAATATACCATAAATGATGAATAGTTGTACTCCCTGCTAAACGTAAGTTTTTTTTCAGTTATATTCCTTTTGAACCGATTTTTCTGACTGCATGAATAATTTCAAAGGAAAATTATAGGGATGCAGAGTGATCAGAATGAAATGGATGATCCAGTATTAATATTTCCGTCCTTAACATCTATCAAGCGAACAGCTGTCTTCAACTTTAAATTGTTCATAAGCCCTTTGATTATTGCTGTCATTCAGTCAAAAGAAACGTAGAATGTGGAGCATGTGTATATCACTATAAGTTGCCATACTCTGTTAACGCAACAAAATGGAATCTTCATAGTAAATAATAGAGCAGTGAAGGTAGTTACGTTATTAATAGTTACAAAGAAGACTAGGCACCAAAGACCTGATTCTGGAAGAAAATATAAATTTGTGAAATAATGTAAAGGTTTTGGGGAAAGTAGAAACTCAAGGTCTAAAGAAAGACTACGAGTGAATACACCATTGCATTTGTGAATGATTTTGATCAGTGCTACCAGAAGTACCCAAAAAGTAACTACAATGGCCAAGCGAGCTTTAACCAGGTAGTCCACACCTAATTACATGACTGAATTCAACAATCAGTGTTTCCGTGAACTCATGCTATTTCTTAGTTTGGCTTTCCCTAGATTTTTTCCAACCTACTCCTATATCAGCCATCCTTACGTTTCTAGGTAGTTGGCAGATGGAAATACGCACTGCACATCTAAACCACTACACAATTTCCTTCCATCATCTGGTATTTTCAAATAATTTATAGCACGATATCACTTAAATGTTTCTCAGTATTCGACATTATTTTGTTTCATTATAGACTGCTATTCTGAGTGGATAAACTAACTATATATACGATTGTACTGCTTAATCAAATAAAATCATCAAAAAACTATTTTATTCCCCGACTTAGTTTTTATACTTGTTCATTGATATAACAAATATCTTTTAGGATTTGAAAATTCAGAATTATTTGGATATTGTGATTTAATTTTTTTATAGCTTAACATTTTTTTCCCAATTTAGACAGAACATGAATAGATGTATACTGAATAATACCTCCAAATGCCTTGGTACGGCCAAGAGTGGGGAGAACCCGCTCTACCTCTCGAAATGCTCTCACATGGCCACGCGTATATAACCTCTGCCAGGGAAGTGCTACTCAGTGCCCTCTCGTGGCGGGGATGTTGTTTACGAAAATGAGAGGACAAAAAGCGATTGTCCAGCGCTTTAACCGGGTTGGTGGACATGGTGAGTCCACATAGGGGAGTCGGAAAAGCTTCATTACAAAACAATGGTGCACATGGGCTCCAATATCCTGAAGGAACAAATGGCGTATGAACCTATTGTTGGCCACTGGCTACCATGGGACTGCATCTTCTTACAATGCTCCATTGCCTAGTGGATCAGACCTTCAGGTCGAAGGCTCTGGATGTAGCCACCTGAGAAAACCACCTGCTTCGGTTTGGGCACCTAGGCAGTATCACAGCTCTCACACATATCAAATGAGATTTGTGTGACGCATATGTATTTGGTGCCTCCTTGTACTAATATCTACGTGTTCAAATAAATAAATGCTGAATAATATACACCCATAGTTTCGGCTACATTTTATTGAGAGATTTTTTTTAAGAGAGTTGATCATACTATTCAACTGCCTAAATCCTATTATAATAAAATTTCACTCAGTAGCTCATTGGTTAGAAATTGAAATCTCCAATATGTGGTCTAAAGTCTTGAAAAAAGCGAATTTTGTTTTATTATCTATGTAATTTAAAATATAACTTTTCTGAAATTATTGGTTTTGTCCTTTTGTCACATTGACATACAGCGGAAAGTTATTAGTTAAAAAGTTTAGACAACACATTTTAGGCTCAAACTTGTCATACCCTCTGCAGTTTGAACAACTAAACACGTATAACAAAGTCAGTAAATTTGAGAATTCTAATTAAAGCATCGGTTCATTCAAAGTTGCAGAAGCACTTTGCTGAAGGATATCAACTAACAAGAAACTTGGACTGGACAAAGTTTCACATCGACCACTTTAGACTACTTAACCTTATTTATTTAGGCTTTAGTTTATAAGTTTTACCACAAAAACTTTATAGAATCAAAATATCTCTCATAAACTTAGCGAGACGTTTGATAAAAATACCGAATAAATACAGCCTTCTAAGACCCTGTGTTCCTTGCTTCAATAAAGAAAAATACATGAATTTGAAATTTATTTCATGCCTTTGTTCTGTAATCAGAGAAAAGGTTTCTTTCCGACACAACATAGACTAGTATTTATTGGTGGGTGATGAACATGATTGTGATCAGATATCTGTATTCATTACCCTCCATTCAAATAATATTTTCATATCTTTATTTTTGAGACGAAACCAGTTGCTGATTTTTCATTCGGTGTAAATTTAAAAACGCCCTTCCAACTGCTGTTAACATAGCCGATAAACTCTCTCTTCCACACTGTGTATGCATTCTAATCATCCCCTCATAATCCATCTAGTGGAAAAGCATGAACCTTGCTGAAATTACAGGTAACTGTTCGAACGACATAATTATCAAAATGACATAACCGCAGATGTTACGAACCAAGTTTTTTCAGTTCTTATAAGTGATTGGTGTCGTAAACGGTGTGTAGAGCTTTTAAGTTTACCACAATAGTGTTTACCGCCCATTAACGCTTTGCCAGGAACTTAGACAAATTTAGTTTTAGACACATTTTTAAATAATATTCTACTATATTACAATTATTAAGTTAACTTATTCATCATCAATTTTGATGATAGTAACTATCATTTGAGGTGTCATTTTTGAGCTTTTCTCAAGTTCTTTTGTGTGTACTTGAGTGAATTTAGCTTCCTAGTTTTTAAAACTGATGAACATTATGGAAAAGATGCAAATCAAGATGAGAAAGCTGGAAATCTCGATTACTTACTAAGGAAACTTGAGAAGTTCTATTTACTAGCTACTTTAAAGGTTCAAAAACGTACTAAAAATGTTTCCACTTAAAAGTTTGGTAAACCTAAATTATTTCATCATTGCATAAAATACTTAAAACACTACCAACAAACCTTCACTTCAAGTTGCATAAAGATTCAGAAATTCATAAACAATGCGTATTGATAGACGATAACTGAATGAAAAATTAACATCACTACAAGTTATTCATGTAGTTACAGTAAATAACTTGTCTGGTATGTACTGAACATCGTCAATAACGGACCTCGAGAACGGCGATCGTTGCAGCTGCTTACTTCTGCATTCGAGGCCCTCTAGATTGCTAATTACAATATACTGGCTTTTATCTTTGTAAGTTCATTTAGTCTTGTCTAGAAAACAGTAGGTCAGCAGAGTAAAAGCATTTATTAATTGAGAAGATATTTCAGTCTTTGAACTTAGATTATTTTCTCACATCCTGATAGAATGCAGTGTCACACATGTGTGAATGTACATAGTAAATCACTAATTCTTATGTTCTGAATTATCGAATTACCAGTGTAAGCCATTATACAAAAACAAGTAAGCTTTCAAGAGTAAACTTGAAGCCGGAGATTATGTCTCAAGCTGTTTTAATAATTGTTATTACCGGTGATATTTTATATATGTTACTAGTAGGAAAATTCAAAACAGTTGAAGATTGTCATAAATGGAAAGAAAAAAATCTACTTACCGAAGATCATAAGTACTTCTCATTAGTGTGCTATTCGTTGTAAAACCATAGACATTTGGTCCGTAGTTCTTTGCATAGCAATTTTTGCAGTACAAAGAACCCTTATGATCATTTGCAGTAAAACTGTCTAGAGCTTTGGAACATTGACCTATAACGAAGGTCAGTCAAAGGCCATAATCTTACAGCATTTGAAACATTGTTTATGAAATCCACGACCCATAGCCCTTACTTCTTCTGCAAAATAAACGTTTTTTGAGCAAACAGGACATGCTATTGGTTCGAATCTGTTTTTCATCATTAATTAATCAGCTATGAAGTAAATCGAAAGAAACCCATGTATTTTGAATGAAGCACAGATACACAGGACATGGCAATTCAAGGTTGCTTGTTATATTGAACAGGTAAAACAGGATAAGGGTTACAATAATTGTGAACAAAGACACTCGAACTTGTCCCTATTTAACCTTGTGTCTAATATTGTAGTAATTTTCATCTTTGTGTCCCATTCAGTGAGAGCAAATTCTGAAGGATTCAAACGAAACTATCTGAAGTACTATAGTATGAAGTGAAGTTTGAGGCTCAGCTGTTCGTAGGAAGAAAAATACTCACACCGTAAAATGACCAGCAAGGCCATATTTTTACCTTTTTTTTACTTTCTGTTTTCTCTTAATAGTCACAACAGTGACGTTGAATTCCGCCATCAGTTTTCTCTGGTCTTTGTTGTTGAAATAAGACTATTTATTGCACATTTTTTGACATTAAGTAATACCATTGTTCAAATTATCATGATGCTCTCAATGGTGTTTTTATCCATAAATGTCCAACTGATCTTTTTGTCTCTTGAGTCACTACGTTCTGAAAAAAAGTATTATGTTTCCTCTCAACACATCTCCTAAAACTAATTTGCTGTTCTTCAGATTATTAACTTGTACACTAAAGTTATAGTATATTTGAAGCTGTGAAAGCTTTTTGTGGTTATTTAAAGTATTTAAATTATTGTGCAAACTATGAATCTCAGAAATAACCCAAAACGACTAGATGGGCACAAACGGAAGTGTTGTATTTGGAGTTCGAAATTAGGCAATCATCAAGTACAAAGGAATCATTAGTTCGTACGAACATCACACTTTTCTTTATTTTTTTTAAAGCGTAAAATGCTCCTTGAATCACATGTGCAAAATGCACGATTATATTTTGACGGACAGTACGATATGTGGTGATGATGAGTTTGAATTTACGGTTAACAGAACTTTGACTTACAGTTGGGACTTTATAGCTCAGCCATAGAAAAGTACACTGATATCAACACCATAACTGAATCCCACAATGTCCTGAAACCAAGTTATTTTAAGTTCTGCATATTTTCGAGTGAGATAATAGAGGGTAAGTTCCAGCAATTTCGAAGTTGGAGATGGTTATCTGCTAGTTATAAGTAAACACAATTCAATGGATGGACTTCAAGTATACTGCTGGCTATCGTTATAATGCGTTTAAACATTTCTTTTAACTGATCGAAGGACAGCTAGAGACATGATACATAGTTTTGGTATAAGAAATAAAAATGTCTTGGCTCCTGAGCTCTGTGAAATCTCAGCGGACTATATGAGATGTCATAATGACTTCATGGAACGTCTAAACAGCTGGTGTGTAGTGGCATAGGGCCCTAACCACACAATCCCTAACGCTGATTACTAGACAACTAGGAAACTTGATCTTCAATATTTAACGCGGAGAAAATCCCAACTATGGAGAAGGCGGGAAGAAGGAATTGAATTAATTCGAGTTGACCGAATGGCAGGCGTGGTCTCTATTGGATGTTACCTTATATCTTCTACTCATATAAAATATATTGTTCTATCTCCAGCCTAAATGTGTTCTTCATCATATATTGATAATTGTTACGATACGATGGGTCAGTGTAGACAGTTATGTGAATTCCATGTCAGATCTTATAGATTAAGCAGTTACATCATGATTAGTTCACAATTTTAGGATCAGGTCTATTATTAGAGCAGTAGTAATATCATAGTAGACCATAATTCTACAAGTGCTCATGTATGAAAAAAGCAGAGAAAAGGGAATCCATAATAATGAACAAAGGCAGCTAAGCAATACTGACCAACTATTTTTTCAAATATTCTATACAATTAGCCAGAGTTTTTAGCCACCTAACTCGGGTACTCTTACACCGAAACTATCTAACATATTAACGATCATATAGTCTATGTCATGTAACTTGGTAGCTAAGATATCCCACAATCTATTGAAAGAATAATGCTTCAACAATCTTGTTCATACTTGATAGGTAAAAGGGATAAAGTAACAATGCATACTGAAAATGGACAAGCTTCTGCACGCGCTACAATTAGTTCAGTCGGAATCGTCAAACCTGATTCTGATGAAATAATTTAGCATTTCGTGACCAGTCTTTCGAGTTCAAGATGTGCATGACGTAAAACAGTAACATAATTGCAGTTCGTAGTTATCTAAGTAACTTGGGGTAGTATCATCTGACACAATCGCCGAAAGTAGGAGACTAAAATGGCAAATACGTTTTCTCAAGATTTTTCATTAACACATCTCTGCGAAGAAACTGTTCGCAAACCACAAAAATGATGGACTTTATTCTAGATTCAAGATACAATCACTGACCACTTAATAGCCAGAGTTCCTTGACAAATTTAAAAACTTTAACTAGGATACTAAATTATATCAATCCCTTCCCTGGTATTTGTTAAGCTTTTGATTTAACGGCCTATTCGCACCCTCAGTCTAATTATTAGAGTTCATACTCAACAGAGAAATGTAGCCACAAAATGCCTAGAACAACCTCGTCCCCTATTCCGTATTTGCGTAATTACTTCCCAATATTCCCTTCAACCCTATCTATTTTCACTGAATATATGTTGAGTCACACGGTCGATTCCTCATGGGGTATAGGATATATGTATTGCTTCGACCCTGTTTGCATCCTTGCCCTTTCTACATGACACCTCACAAACATAAAAAGCACGTAACGTGATGCTTACTTCTTAGTGTGGTGCTTTGGTGGTGGAATCTATGGGTATGGCAAAGCACACAATAAATATATCAGTTCTAGCTGTCACTAACATTGTGACTTTCAAATTGTGACTCATTTTCGATATCAGTCACCCGTTTACTATGTTACGAGTCCATTTATGACTACAAATGTTATAGCAATAAAAATGAGTTATAATAAATTTGACAAAGAATAAGCAAATTGGCATTCGAACACTTTATTTTCCTCACTAAATTTAAAAAATACATATAATCCTGAACTTTTAGCTCTTTTGAACCGTTTTCATGTGTACATTACTTTGCTCATTGAACACCATACTGTGGTTTGTTTTCTTTAACCTGATTAAATATGATTGCTTAGAAACTTACCTAATAAAAGAGAATGAGTTTAAGTGGTAATATCCTAGCTGTTTCGTTGCAAATGACTAAACTTCAGTAGTCATGACCACTGTCCGTTATGCTTTCCGCCCATCCCTTTCTATTTTTCAGTTCCCTCATGTTATACCACCGAAAGCATCTGTGGAACATACGACTTTGTCCTGCGCCATCACTTTTACCTTGGGAATTCATCTGGGATCACCATCAAAAAGCCCGAGTTAATGCACCCAATCTAACGTTTTTGAGTGGCTACCCTGGACTTTAATTCTATTAATTCTCGACCACCAACTGCTTGTCAGTATCAAATGCAATGAGTCAATCAAATAGCAGGTAACAGAATGTACCTATAAGTGTCGTACTTGTAAGCAGTGCTATTCATTAATGATTCCGGATTCCGTTAATAGAAATTCATTAATTATCCTCACAACAGACTCATCATAAATTATTGTTAATTAAACTTGGTTTAGTTAACATGCTCACAACAAACAGGCATCGTTAGACTTATGACGAAAATGTGACTGATTAATGTTGCACTCATAGTAATGTTATACACAGTTCCTTGCTGCAACCTATATTTAGCAAACAGGTATGAACATCCAAGTTCAACACTACCATAATTAAGGAGGTGCATGAAATGCAAATGTTTTCTTAGCTCATTTTTGCATATAACTCCGATATGGGTAAACAGATGACCAACATGACCACAAGTTATAAACAGCTAGAAAAGAACGTTAGTGTCCACTCGTCAGCATAGCCAAAAGCAATATATGCCTATGTAGTACGTGCTTGCCATAATTAAAAATCGACCATCTGTTGATGAATTTGTCTTCCAGATTAAACGTTATTTATCTCCACATGTTATCTTGTACAATATTTGAATACTTTAGCAATGTTTGTTTTATTACTGAGTTTCTTGGCCAGAAAGGAGATGTGAGTGTTTGAAATTTGTGATTTAGGTTGGATTGCTCGTTCAATTTCCACCAAGTATTAGGCCTGAATTACTTTGGATTTATACCCAGTCAGTCTGTAATGCAGTAGGAATTCAAGAAATAACTCATTGATACTTGTTATTTGATTCTAGTTCTTCTAGGGTTGTGTCGTATCATACGCTGAGAGCTTCAAGTTCACATCATATAACTATGAACGCCTCACTATGTTATTAGTTTACTTTATACCATGTTTATGATGCCAATCGGTTGGCGTAATTTCTTCAACCTTCAGTTTACAAACAGTTGCCAACATCCACGTTCAACACCACCATAATTAAGGACATAAAATAAATGCAAAAGTTCTTAAAGCACACTTAACCATAAAACTCTGATTACGGTCTATTTTTTGACTTGATAAATGGTGAATTTTACTAGCCTAAATTAGTAATGTTACAAATAACCACATTAAGCCTACTAAATATTCACACGGGTTATTAGCAACAAATATGTAAAACTACTAATAAACTGCAATAAATGTCATGTAACAATCACAAACGTTATGAAAATTATCGTGAGACGGAAAATACCTGATGAATAACGACATCCCGAAATCCTCGATAATATGTTGCGCATGCGCGAAAACCCACGGCGTAACGGCCTGATTGTGCTCTGCTTGTCTAAACACCATACCCTCAAAGCGCGCCAATGCTCATATTGGACATTAGAGTCATACTAACATTGATATTCTAGTATATGAAAATTTATCCCCTTTTTATATTGCTCATGTGCCTGATAAGACATCAACACAGTTGAGCAACCTAAGAAAGTAAAGCCTGTGGCATTTGTAAAACTTAGTCTTGCTTGTAAATTGGCATGCCTCGTGTGACATATTGTTATCTGAGGATACAAATTATTTCTATCTCTCAATAATTATTCAATTTTATGAACCCGATAATAACCTGTTTAATTATTCTTCCTTTATTAGTTGACACTTTTTCGGTAAGTGTTTTTGACCCTTACCATTTATATTGTTCTATTTCGTTCTACTTTCGACACTGTGTCACGTTTTGTAGAACTTTCGAATGATTCATATTAAGTATCTATCAATTTTCCCTCGTTCTGTTGTCACATACTTTTGTAATCTTTGTTACGCATTTGTCAATACGTTGTATTGATAACGGTTATCATAATCATACATGCGTTTCAATTGTATTTTTTGAACTATGATCTTTATGTATCAGGAGCTTTCTTATTAATCTACATAATAACGAGTTTGTATCGTGTGTATCTAATTCCAGAAAAACCTGATGAGCTAAATATTATGCACTTCCTTTTGACTGAGAATTATGCGCTTTATACTGTTTCCTGGTTTACAAGCTTCCGTACAAAATGTCTGTTGGTAGATCGCTACTTAATACTTTTCTTATTAGTCACGAAACGTGTCATGTTATATAACATATAATCCTTTGGATCCTTCAAAACCATATAGAAAACAGACTTCTGCACGCTACTTATCAAATGTTATTACATGTCTTGGAATTTAAAATTAAGTATCCATAAAAAAAATGGACCAGTACATCTACTAATGATATCGACGCTATGCAGAATCTCTGTATTCACTGACGGGTCAGGTTTAAATATCAGCCGTTGTTGGATTATTAAAGCAGAAAAAAACATGTTTGACTAACTAATATCAGTGCAGTTTCAGCAACTAATGAACAGTGTGATTATTTATCTGATGACAATCTTTTAGTTTTGGATAATGTGTATAAACTTTAGCACGGATTTTCGGAAAAGTGTAAATTTACAGCTTTCCAGACATTTGTGGATCTCAAATCGAATCTGGATGTGTGTAGGCCTATTAAAATTTAACCTATATAGCCACTTGGCTAGATTTGACAGCTCAATTCGTTTCAAATGAATGCTGCTTAATAATTGCAATATAAACACTTAGCTTGAAAGCTTCTTAAATTAAATCTAAAATACACAATACCTGCTTATAAGTCAGTAATGACAAGAGTGTTTCGGCAAAAAAAACAATGTTATCAACGAATATTTATGTACCGAAAATTTGAGCATAAGATTGAAAAGAAAATTAACCAAACATTTCTGTGTATAGCATAGGGTTATGTAGAGATCATCCAGGACGAGTTACTTTTCGACATAGTAAACTTCAAGGACTTGACACTGGGTGTGAGTAGACTTCATAAGTGTATGCGGCAGTTGTAGGGCTGTTATACTGAAAGGAATACATAAGGTAGAAGACGTTGTTGAAGAACTCTTACCAGTATGCGTTTTAATAACTTCAAGGTGACCTTGTTTCTGTGAAAGTCTAATTTCAATCCATTCACTCAGGTAGTTTCAATTTTCTGGACTCCTTTAATTGCAAAATATTTATCGACCGGATCAACAGAGACAAATGGTCCTCTATAAGATTGTTGCGGTATATGTCTCACGGCATCCACTCGAATCAATAAAACTTTGCAGGTCTGTGTAAGCATACTGGTCTGGTTTTGGTAACATATCAGGGTATCACTTTTTAAACGACGCATGTAGTTTGAAAGTCAGTCGTGTAATCAAGTAACGTCACAACTTCTTGTTTCAAGAGCTGGCGCTTCAGGTCAACGGAGAATAGCACGGTAAGTCTCGTAAAGTAAATACATAGACGGACATCATACTTCTGCCGAAGAATTAGACGTGAAGCAAGGCGCTGTCTGATGATGAGCTGAATGTGCCAGACTTCCCATTTCGATCTCAAACTTCTCGTATCTAGAACATCGATAGTGGTAAATCTGTAGCAATCATATGCAGTGGTGTTGATCCTGAACCTCACGATCTTTGAAGCTGAACATATAATTACTGTGATTTACATTCAACATGTCACGCTTAGATACGGCCAAAAATGGAGAAGAGGAAAATTGATCGGTTTGGTATGACTAGGTTTGCAGGTGTGATCATTCTTTTAATTCATTTTCATCCACATTGAATATATTATTATATCCTCAGCTTAAATGTGCTCCTCAGAAGAACTAAACACCATTTTGCCGATTTCCATAAGAGGCCGAGTCAACATAAACAGTGATGTGTTTTCCATACAAAATCTTGTAGATTTGATGGTCTCATCAAGACAGACCTACGGTTTTGAGACCTATTATTATGATATTAAAGGTGAATGTACTATTAGAGAATTCGATCATAACTCCATGGATAGACCTTTTGGTTAGTAGAAGCTGTCTGAGGATGACTTTTTAATTTAAGGACTTTGAAACATCTGATAGTATATCCTTGTGTCATTATTCGAATGTATTAAAGCATAAAAAGCCTTCAGGACGTACTGATTTGTATTCTCTTCTTTTGTGAGATACAGAAAACCAAGGCTTGCATCGAATGTTCTAACCTGTCTTCATTGCACTTTTGGTAGTTCTAAAACATTTACGAATATCTTCCACAAGTTGTGCTGTATCAACAGCGAATGGCTTAACCAATATACAATCACTTTCGTTAGGTGCTCTTTTGAACTATGAAAAGCGTGACACTGCAGTGGTATCGGATCCCAACTACACACATCCACAAGTTGAATGTATATTTACTGAAAAGACTGGCATTCAACACACAACACCTGAGGTAGGCCGGTAATAGTGAATGCGGTAAGAATCACTCAGGAAGGCATGGCTCGACCATGTATACGTGGTCATGGTATGTAAAACGTATCGTATTTTTATTAAATAGGTTGTTCTCTGTTGACCCCAAATGTGTCCTTCAGAGCTGTTAGACAATGTATTGCTGATTCTTACGATAGTACGGGTTACTGTAGACACTGTTATGACCTCCATGTAAGATCTTACTTATTAGACAGTCACATCATGATATATCTATAATTTGGGAATTAAGTTTCTTGTTATGTTGGTGGAGATAAATGTATCAACCCCGAGGTAGACCATAATTCAACAATACAAAACCTGCATGTGGTATGGATTTTTCCACTTAGTGCACAATGGTGAAATCACAAGCATTCAACTTCAAATTTCATCTCTGGATTTTGTCGGCAGATGACCAATGAAGTGACTTCCTTGGATGGTAACTCAACTGTAACACCTAGTGATCAGTTACAAAATGGAATTTTATATAAAACAAGTACTTGTGCAATCATTTTACTGTCCTTACGACAGCTAAAACCTTCTTTTGGGCCTGAGAATATCTTTGTTCACTCTTGGTTAATAGTATCGAAATAAAATTAACGGTTTTCGCATTCCGCTGTAGAATCATACCTAATACCAAGAGGGACGCATCTGTGGTAATGATAGATTTTTCCGTCTGTGAAAGAAGTCTGAGACTGACCTTACTATTAAATACTGCTAAGAATTCCCTAATTTTAACTCGTGTCGTTGTTCTCATACAAATTCTTTACTAGAAACACATTTAAGAGATGACGATAATATTTGTGCAAACTTAAAAATAAATCTGAAATAGAATTGAATGAGATCAATGTACAATCTTAGTGCTGAGATATTCTTAGGTGATCGTGCTTGAATCATTTCAAGTTTAAAACCATCAGCATCTACAGTACAGCCCAAGCAGTTGACCGAACTAAGTTGAGACTGACACTTGAATGGATTGTCGTCCATATATGTATCTCAGAAGCGTCTGAATAAGTTTAAAAGTTGTTCATTCTGTTACTTAATATTTTCAATATGGGCTTCGGTAGCATCTTTATACATTTTGATACCATTAAGACCTGTAATAATCTGATTTTTAATCTTCCGAAATATCTCAAGGGAAACATTTAACCCGAACGGCAGGAACTTGTATCTGTACAGCCCGAATAGGGCATTAATAGATGTTAGTTCACTCGGGATTTTATCTGGTGGAAGTTGCAAATTTTCACCTTTCATGTGTGTTTTCGATTAATGTCTTGACCCTCATAATTAATAAAGAGTATCTTCACTTTCTTGAGCGGTGCAACTCTGTTGAGATAGATCGTACAACAGTAGCCGATAGGTCACATTAAAGCTTACGATAAGAGGAATATGAAATATACATATAGTCTAGATACCTAATAGTTATACAGTGGAGATATATGTAATAATAGTTCATAAATAATTTCCAGCAGTAACCATTCATCTATTCCCCGTTAGGATAGAACAAGTTTCACACAATGGAATTAACAAGTACCCATCTTTCTGATCTATTTTAGAAAAGTGGAAAAGCGTCTTTAGCTTGTTTAGTGGTACATCCGTATTGCGATAGCCGAGTATTTAGTTTCAAGTGGTAATCACCAGAAGTTCCAAATGTTTTATCTCCCACTTTTAATGGATTCACATTGTAATGCCGGATCTTTGATTTCCTCAAGGGAATGTTAACTGTACTAATGATTAGTAACTGCTGGTCAGTGATACCAGTTACTGTACTTCTTGTAGGTTTCAAATGAATATCATCATAAAGAAACAACAAATTTCCCGCGGAAATAATTGACTCTATGCTACCAAATCCAACAGTAAACGGATAGAGCTTGCACGTGCGAGTAATCAGTTTTCGCTTTAAATGTGAGTCGCTACTGCATTTTTCAATAAGTCACGAGTTAATTTTTCTGTCCTAGTCAACTGATTCCGACCAAAAAAATTTCAGTATCCTTATGGTGAACTATTCAGTTTTTTCACACTTATGGGAACGTGTATAGCAAGACCAAAATGAACTATGAATATTCAGTTTACTACATGAAAGACAGAATTCAATACTCAAAGGACAATTAAAAGAGCTTTCTGAATACTTCACGTGCTTAGCTGAATCGGAGTAGTTCCTGTTAAAAGTGAGAGACTTCTGTAATGTAGGAGATTTATTCATGTTCGATAACATAACATCATGCTGTTTCGTGAACGCACCACAAAGAATGTCAAAGTGTTCATGAGTGAAGAAGCGAACACGTTACCTGAAGAGTGCAAGAAGGCATTCGCATAAGACGCTTCTCTAGATTAGGACCATTAATATGATTTATCATGCTGTCAGGAAGTTGGATATGCAATCGTTCATCGGAGTCGCATTAAAGCTTGTGCTTTTGAAGCTGCAGTATGAAGTCAATTACAGCAAGTGTAGTGGTTAATCAACCCCTGAAATACATAGCACGGTAAGCCTTCGACGTCTATGTTAGCCTCATTATTTTACTGGACAGTCCAGTCGAAGGCACTCAGTCACACATCAGTACCAAACCATGAGCGGGTATGAACTGCTATTCATATGATGCAACTATTAGCCAAGATAAACCAAACTCTTCTCAATACACCGAATGTCTTCCAAATACGTCTTCGAGCTCATTCACCCTCGACATCTGAGCTGGGTGTGTTGGTATACCTTGATTATAAGTATGTAAAGAACGAAAGTGTTGTCAAACCCTGAATATGTGTTGCTTCTGTATGAGCGTGAACCACTTTGCTCGACTGTAGTCTTTCAAACGTTTTGAATGATGTTACCTGAAAACGATCTATTGATAATCTCTTAAGCTTTTTGGATGGAAATGAAACACGTGTTTCAGGATGTAGAAGATTCCTTGAACAGCGATACGCCCTTCCAATAAAATCTGTTGAGGAATGACCTGAGATGTGGATTTAAAATAGTCTAACTAATTACGACCAATTCCAATTGGCCAAGAAATTCGGCAAGGCACAAGTGAGAGGTCGAACGTGAAGTCACCAGAATAAAACTGTTGATGATGTCACAGATATTCAGTGTTCGACAACGCTTTTACCAGTAACACCTAATATAATTCGTTCCCACCCAGAGAAATCAAAAGACAGAGTCGAGATCGGAAGAGTGTATTTCGCGATAACCAATATATCGGAATTCTCTGATCTAATCTGGCTAGCGATTGCGGTTGATGTTGAGCACGGCGTTACCACACGTGATCTGGTGCGGATGCATGACCGAGCGCCTTCAGCTAGATGAGTCTACTGAAACATATGGCCAGCATCCAATGTCGAAAACTTAGAGCTATTTATTTTGGGGATTTATTTACCGCTACAGATCACTCCCCCCCAAGTGAGGCAGTGACGACCCTAAGACATGGCCAGCCAGAAGTTTAAACCCAACGAGTTTGTCGTTGGTAAACACTCTTCTGATAGCTTACTAAGTGTAGCAGCGTCTGGTCGTCTTTCCTTACTATATGGGACCGAGGTACAACATAGTAAAAAAAGAAAAAGGTACAACGAAAATTTCGACTCCTCGTAAACTGCATCGTTCTTTTCCAGCCGTCCTGGAAAAGAAAAAAGAAAGTGTAAGTGCATGTCGAAATACACTCGTATGTGCGTAAAACACATTGTCGGCGAAAAAATGGAAAATATACTCAAGCACACGTAATAGCGTTAAAAAAATGTTTTTTTATGTTTTTTTTAAATAAAAATAAAGATATATAAGCATATTAAAATTGTCTCTTTTCTAAAAAAAAATTATATATCGTAAGAAGAAAGATCGAGATAATATAAAATGTCGAGTAGTGCCTTACGTGCAGTAGTCGTTTAAATGTTCTGGAAATCTTACTCTTCTTCCAGAACGCGTCGTTTTAGGTATATTTTCAGATACATTCGGAGTATCATCGCTAGTGTTGGTTGTCGGTTGAGGAATTATGAGTGTAGGAGTCGCGTTGTGCGATTGTACCGAAGGAAAATCGACGTGAATAGGATTTCCTTCTAAATACGCTGCTTTTAAGCGATCGATGCTGATGCTATCGTTTGTTCCGTTCTTATCGACTATATAGTACTTAGATTCACGTTGAAGAACTTTAAAGGGTCCTCCGTATGCTGATTCGAATGGTCGTCGATGCGAGTCTCGACGAACGAAAACGTGTGTACTATATCGTAAGTCAGGTTGAACGAAAACATCAGTTGATTGAGGTCGAGTGGAAGCAGGTTTAACTGAACGCATTGCGTTTGTAAGCCTGTTCGTGTAGGAGGTTAGATCCATATTCATTGAAGAGGATGAAGGATCCACGAATTCTCCTGAAAGTCGAAGTGTCGTTCCATAAACGAGTTGAGCCGCAGTGTATCCAATGTCAGCTTTCACTGCATTGCGAATACCTAGTAAGACAAGTGGAAGAGCGTCGGTCCACTGTGAAACGTTTGCAGCTGATAGTGAAGCTTTCAGTTGTCGGTGAAAACGTTCTACCAACCCGTTTGCTTGTGGATGGTAGGCGGTCGTTCGGAAGCGAGTGATTCCTAAAAGTGTGGTCAGACGACGGAAAAGTTCAGATTCAAACTGACGTCCGCGATCTGTAGTGATGGTTGAAGGGCAGCCGAAGTTTGCTACCCATCGCTCGACGAAGGCGCGAGCCACTGTTTTAGCAGTGATGTCCTTGATAGATACTGCTTCTGGCCATCGAGTGAAACGGTCTACGCAGGTTAAGAGGTAAGCGTATCCATTTGAATCTGGTAAAGGTCCTACCAAATCCAGATGAACATGGTCGAAACGAGCATCGGGAGTTTTAAACGAGCCTAAGGGACATTTATTGTGTTTGATAACCTTAGATTTTTGGCAGCTTACACAGGAGCTTGCCCACTCCCTCACGTCTTTATTCATGCCAGGCCAGCGAAACTGTTCTGCCATAAGCTTGATGGTTGCACGAACACCTGGATGAGAAAGTTTGTGCAATGTATTGAAGACATTGCGTCGATAATGTTTCGGCACGATTGGGCGATCCCTACCTGTAGATGTGTCACAAAGTAAGGTTTCCTTACCTGTTCCCATCTGTTTGATGCGTAGTTTAAGTGTTGTGGACGATAACTCATGCTGAAGATCAGTGTCTTCTTTTTGAAGCTGGGCGAGTTTAAGAAGGTCGATTCCTTGGAAACTGTTCAGGGAAGTTATGCGGGACAAAGCGTCTGCAACTACATTGTTTGCTCCAGAAATATGTTGAATGTCTGAAGTAAACTGCGAGATGTAGTCCAGTTGTCGAGACTCACGGGGAGAGTACTTGTCTGAAGTAGAGCTTAGAGAGAAAATGAGTGGCTTATGGTCAGTGAAAAGAGTGAATTCATGACCTTCGATATAATGTTGAAAATGCCGTACAGCACAATACATAGCTAGGAGTTCCCTAACGATCGTGCTGTACTTCGATTCGGTGTCTAGCAACCATCTAGAGAAAAATGCCAATTGTTGCCAGGAGTTGTTAACCCATTGTTGTAAGACTCCTCCGATTGCTGAGTCGGATGCGTCTACTGCGATGCTAGTGAGTGCTTGAGTGTCCTGATGTGCAAGCATTGTTGCTTTCGCAATAAGTTCCTTAATTGTGGAGAATGCTTTTCGTGCGGTGTCGTCCAAAACAATGGATTTTGCATTTTTTTACGAAGTTGGTGGGTTAGCGGTTTCATGAGTAAAGCGCTTTTAGGTATGAAACGACTATAGAAACTTACAAGGCCGTTAAACGTTCGTGGTTGCTTGATCGTGGTCGGTTCTGGGTAATCCAGAATGGCCGCCACTTTGGTCCTAAGGGGTCGGATACCTTGAGCATCGATAGTGTGTCCCAGAAAGTCTAATGAGTCGGTTCCAATTTGGCATTTCTGAACGTTTACAGTAATGCCATGTTTTTGTAATCGTTCAAAAACAAGATCCAGATGCTTGAGATGTGTGCCTCTATCCGGACTAGCGATTAGACAGTCGTCAACATACGCGTGTACGAAGTTGAGATCTCGAAAAACATCGTCTATGAATCTTTGGAATGTTTGAGCAGCATTTCTTAGACCGAAAGGCATTCGCGAAAATTCATAGAGTCCGAAGGGAGTTATGATAGCTGTTTTCGGTATGTCGTCAGTAGCCATAGGGATTTGGTTATACGCTTTAACCAAGTCGATTTTCGAAAAGACAGTTGTACCTTTCAAGGTAGCTGTCAAATCGTGAATGTGAGGCAACGGGTAACGATCGGGAATGGTTTTCGCATTCAACCGCCAATAGTCACCAGTTGGACTCCAATCGTTGCTGTCCTTTTTAGGGACCATGTGCAACGGAGATGCATATGGGCTACTTGACGGTCGTATGATTCCTAAGTCTATCATGTGATCGAATTCGTTCTTCGCTAACCTGAGCTTTTCAGGAGCTAGTCGTCGTGCTTTAGAGAATACAGGTGGTCCTGTAGTCGTGATGTGATGTGTAACATTGCTGGTTACACACGGGATTCTTGGTTGCGTTTGTTGTATCCCAGGGTACTTATGGAGTAGCGGCTGATAAAGTGGGTCTATCATATGTTTAACTGTGACTGGGGATAATCTGCAACCAGAAAAGGAAGTTACGCAAACGGACAAATTAGTGTTTCCGTCTACTAGCCTCCGTTTGCGAGTGTCGATGATCAGATTGTGGTGTTGTAGAAGGTCCATAACAATGATTGGCATAGAAACATCTGAAACAACGAAGATCCAGTGAATAGGTTTGCGTAAACCCACGTTAAGGTAAACGTACCTTTTGCCATACGTAGCAATCGGTTTTCCGTTTGCCGCCTGTAAGTTTAGGGTCGATTCGTGTAGTCGGTCGTTAAGATTTGCTGGGAGAACGCTAACTTCTGCGCCAGTATCGACGAGGTAGCGAACTCTCGTTGTCACATCTGTGACGAATAACAGACGGCTATGTTCGCCGGCTACGGTTGCCGTTAAGGCGTGCCGGCTTAGAAGTTTCCCGAGTTGTTTTTCGAGTCACTCGGTTTCGTGTTGGGAAAATTGCAGGGTTTTCTGCAATTTCTTGAAAACTTTCCATACTGGTTATGATACCAGCACCAGTCGTGGTTATCTGTCTCTCGTGATCTAGAGACAGATCGCTTACATGAAATGCTTCTACGTGGAGTGCACGATCTCTTACGGTCGGTACGAAGATTAAGACAACGCGTGATTGTATGACATAACTCGGTTATGTCATTCTGAATGGTTTGAGGTTTTTCTTTGACTGAAAATACCTCGGTAGTAGAAGGTTTCGTAATTTCTTAAATGCGGTCGGCAGATGCAGCTAGCTCGTCTAAGGCGTTGTTCTGGAACGAGACCAGAACTACTTGCACCTGTTGGGGAAGTTTTGACAAGAAGAGTTGTTTGAATAGACCTTCGTCGAAAGTTCTTGGGCCTATTACCTCTCTCATCCGTTGCAACATGCCCGTCGCAGAACCGTGTTGCAGGTCGATGTTTTTAAAGAGTTGATCTAACCTTTGTCGATCGGTTAGGTCTCCTCGTTTAAGAATCGAGCGTTTTAAGATTTCGTAAGGATCGGAAACATCACTAGTAAACATACTAGGTGTTACGTACCTGTTGAATTCGCGCGGTAGTGCCTTGACCACTGCGAGGAATTGTGCACGTGTGTCGATCACGCCGTGCTCGGAGAAGTCGGCTTCTGCGTAGCAAAACCAGGCTTCGATGTTGTCGGGCCAGAAAGGCATCAGTTGAAACGAAGGTGGGGACAAAGTCTTAAGCTTGAGTACTTTAGGTGTCTGTTCAGTCATGATGAAGTATGAAGTAAGATAATGAACGGGGGAAAAATATATATATATATCCAAGAAAAAACACGAAAAAAATCACAATGTTTAAAAAAATAAAAAATAAGGCAATGATATATAAAAATCCCAAAAAGGAACAGATTCAGAGTTGCAATTAGGTGTACCAGATCACGACGGTCTCACCAATGATGATGTCACAGATATTCAGTGTTCGACAACGCTTTTACCAGTAACACCTAATATAATTCGTTCCCACCCAGAGAAATCAAAAGACAGAGTCGAGATCGGAAGAGTGTATTTCGCGATAACCAATATATCGGAATTCTCTGATCTAATCTGGCTAGCGATTGCGGTTGATGTTGAGCACGGCGTTACCACACGTGATCTGGTGCGGATGCATGACCGAGCGCCTTCAGCTAGATGAGTCTACTGAAACATATGGCCAGCATCCAATGTCGAAAACTTAGAGCTATTTATTTTGGGGATTTATTTACCGCTACACTGTGTTGCGTTGTTATGACAGATTTAAACACGAAATAAGGCATTTAGTTGTGAGGTGAATATAACTGTTTTATATGCAACTAAGTTGGCGTGAGGTAGCTAGTATTTTTGTCAATAGCTTACTTAGTTGACAAGCCTTTGATCTATTCATATATAGTTAGATCTTCACTAACATGCAAATCAAAAAGCTTGCTACACATCATGCTGCCATAGCTGTTTCTGTCGGCGCACTCAGGAAAACTTTAAACCAGTGGAGAGATCCGAAGTGCTGAAATAGTGCGGAGATAACGTCCTTCTGGTTCTATCAGATAAAGTTTAAAATAACTATGCTGAGTTTGGAATTGGACGCTGAAGTTCTTTCGGTACTCCCGGGATTTCGAACGTTTGCTTTGTAAGTGTCTGAAATCATGGTCATTAATTAATGTGGTGTGTTCGGTTGATATTAGTCATACTCTCTCGCTCTTAATCATAGCCACTCCAAATATGTCTGCGAAAATACTGAGATCAACTTGAGATCCGTTTATTCACATCCGGATTTGTGTATTGAGGACGGAAGGTCTACTGCTTGTTAGTCCTATTTTTGTAAGCTACTGAGTGTCATGTCTTTTCTTGAACGAGTCAATTGAAGGTGAAGACGCAACTTATTTGAGTAACAGGTTCCAAAATCGATGGCTTGGTGTAAAACCTGCATGCCACAAGTATTTTGCTTGTTATTGGATTTTGTTTTGTGAGTTGTACTGATCTTGTTGGAGGAAAAAGAAGATAAATCAGGTCCAAAATTATCTCTTAGTAATCTATATGTTAAAATCGGCCTACTTGATCTGCTATGGGGTACAAGTTTTCACCGTTCAGGCGGCGCTCGTTTATTTCTGCCTCTGTTAATCGTCTCGATACAGTCAGCCAGGTTGAAATATGTACAGACATATTCTGAGTCCAATCAGTATAATGCTTTTTTCCTTAGCAGTAGTGAAACTAATTTTTAAGAGGCTGCTTGCCTGTGTACTTTTGGGATCCACTTTGGTCCCATTCTGTAAAGCTTAAGAAAGCTAGCTCCTGTTACTGTTTCCGCTGGTACATTGCTTATTAAAGATTTAATACGGCTTGCTTCGTTTTCAGACTCGGCTTATGGTTCCCTTTCGAAGGACCGAATTTTCTGTGACATCTGTTTTGATAAGCTTTGGTCTTTTGTTTCTTAAACTCTTCTCATCACTACAGTTCGGCAACGGAAATACAAGTCTTAATTTTCCCCCTAATTCTCAAGGTGCTGCTGTAAACCAAACATTGACTTCATTTTGTTTCCTAATCAAATCTGGAACGTTGAGGCTTTGCTTCTACATGGTCTGTTTTGGGTTGATAAGGGGTTTTATAGTTGAAACCATTGACCCATACTTTAGAGTTCTCTGTAATTTGTTTCTTATTTGCGTGCTTTTCCTTTGTAACCATGCCTAAGTTTGTGTATCTATATTATAACATCTATTGGTCTCGCTAATGATAAATGGGAAGGGTTGTCAGATGGTTATAAAGGTGTTAAAATATAAAATGGTTAGGTTTGATTTAAACACTGCTTCTTCCTGTAGGTCGAATGTTATAACTTTATTATGCAGTCTACTCTTGGTTCCCATCTATTCCCTGCATTCGTCTAAACCATGTGGATGCAGTAAATCTAATGTCTTTGTTACGAGCTTGTTTGAGTTGATTGTTTCATTTGCCATCACTTCTTGTTTCCGTATGGTTCCAGGTCTTCGGTCTAGCCACTCGATTAAACTAATCCTGGTTACTTTGATACTAAGTGCGTTTGTTTCATGGCAGTGGGGATCCTGGGTATAAGCAGCTATCAAATTAACATGTAGGAGGTTGATTGGGTGCAGTATAAATAGCAATATAAAGAAAGTCTGGATGCGAGAGAAGACAATTGTTTCAAGAAATAAATAAGTAAATAATTGGTTGGCAATGCAGACAGTGTGGGAAGACCAGTGTAGGAATAATATAGAACAAGGAAATGATAATGAGGTACAAATCCTTGACTAGGTGATCATTTTCCAGAAAATTATTAAGTTTGAGGGTTCTCCATCCTCACCTCATATTGTGGCTTCACTTACCATTCAGAGTGGTTTTATGCGCGACTGAACATGTGGGCGACACCACGAGATGAGGTAAGGACAGAAAAATCCCAAACAGATTATTTACTGACAAATGATCAGCCTTTAGTCAAGGATGTCCACGTCCACAAACCAGAAGCTTGGGTATCAGCCAAACCACATAGGGATCCAGTCAAGTTGAACTCAACTCTCTACTTTATGCTAAGACAACTTGGCTCAATCAACCCAGAACTGTTCCTAACTCTTTAAAGCATACTCATGGCCCCATATTGAAGTCTGTAATGTTGTCCCTCTCTCTCCAAAAGGGGCATAAATCCCCTGGACCAAGTACAGAAACGGGTAACTAAATGGATGATGTCTAAAGAAGAGACTTCAACACGGGATTATTCTCGTTGAACTATAGGAGAATAAGTGGTGATCTGATAATGTCATACAACAAATTAAGTTGTCCAAGTCACACCAACATCCTACTAGAACATCACCATTACCGCATTCCTCAAAGCAACTCTTGAAAAATTGCACATCAAAAAGCGGAAATCTAAGAAACTATAGCCTTTCAGTGGCTAACTTCAATAGAAGACTTAACGGAAAAGAACTCAATGATATGTGGATAGATTCAAGGATTGTATAACCAATGAATAAATAGTATGTGTTAGGATAGACTGTTCGCTTAAATGTACAAGTAAAAAAATTTCTTTTTTCAGGTTTTACTATAATTTATAACTTATTCATGTTTACTGTCAAAAACATAAGGATAACAGTACTTCTTATCTCATTATTTGTCTAATTTTTTTGGTCTTGAAATGGATCCTATCATATGTCACTGAATTTTGTTTTTGTTTTTTCATTTTAGGAGACTTCAAAGATGTCAGAAGGAAACAAAATGCTGCATCCTGAATTCGCTGTTCGTCCATTAATGTACACTGGGTACGTTGTTTTCTAAATAAATTGTAGTATTCCATACTATATTAATTTTCATTGGAGCACAGGGGGGCAATATGTCAATTTAACTCAAAGAGCTGCATGACTTGGTAGCAGTCTAATTTCAAAAATATTATTGTTTATCTGTATACTAAGTTGTTAGTTATATCCATTGTTATTTGTACATCACATCTGGTGGTACCAAAGTAGGCACACCATTTTTCAGCATTAACCTGTAACTCATCGAATTTAAGTGAAGACCTTAATCATCAATTCACATCTACATAAGTACTCTAAAAAACATGTTTGTGATTTCGAAAAGATGAATGCTGTCAAAGTTACTCTGTTTTGGAGTGTTTTATTTATTTATTTATTTATTTTAACACATAGATATCGGTACAAGGAGGCACCAAATACATATGCGCCACGCAAATCCCATTTGACTTTTGTGAGGGCTGTGATACTGCCCGTGTGCTCAGATCGAAGCACGTGGTTTTCTTAGGGGGCCACACTTAGAGCCTTCGACCTGAGGGTCTGATCCACAAGGCAGTGGAGCATCGTAAGGAGATGCAGTCCCACGGAAGCCGGTCACCAATGATTGGTTCATACGCCATTTGTTCCCTGCACCATTGGTTTGGAATCCGGCTAAAGCGCCAGACATTCGCTTTTCGTCCTCTCATTTTTGGTAAACAACACCCCCGCCACGAAAAGGCAGTGAGTAGGACTTCCCTGACAGAGGCTATATACGCGTGGCCATGTGAGAGCATTTCGAGAGGGAGAGCGGACTCTCCCCACTCTCGGCCGTATCAGGGCATTTAGGGGAACGTGAGAAGCGCCTCCGGGAGTGTAGACTAAATTGTTACAACTTGAAATTTACATGGGCTTCAATTTCTTAATGTATAGTAGATTTTTCAGTCAGTCAGTTAGCTACAATGTAGGACCAGACACATATATGCATCGGTCTAAGTTGTCACCTCAATAGCACAGCAAGATGAACACTAAATTTATAGACATCGTTAACTCAATGGTGGTAATATATAAAAGAGAGATTGTGTATAAGGATATAGTAGAGGAAGAAAGACTTAGTACGTAGAAAAGAAGATATGAAGCGATTATAATCTCATAGTTTAAGGGAAGATAGAGAGTGTACACACCGACGCTGTTCTGATCGATTCTGAGCCATATCACCCAGAGTCTCCGATCACTGGTTACGATAGTCTCGCGGCCCCTAACCAAGTAGTCTGCATCTACCAACATGGCTCAGACTAGAAGTTAGTGACTTCAAGCACTGATGCCGCGTTTTGGTTTGGCCGCCCGTAAATTCCAGCCATTTCCAACACTAGTCAGCATTGTGCGTCGTTGTAATCGGTGTTCAGGCACACGCAACACGTAGCCCAACCATCTCAGCCGATGAACATTCACAACCTCATCAACTGGTTTACCTTCATCCCCTAATACCCTGTGTCTAACCTCACTATTACTTACCTGGTGATCCCAGCAGATGCGAGCAATATTTTCCGGTGACTCCTAGCTTTTTTCCCACTCATACTTATTATGTTCAAGACAAAATTACTACTCAATTACTAGAGATGGTAGAGGATAGTTAAATATGCAACACAACTTCTCGAAGCTCAAACACGAAACCTTACAAAACTGTTTAAAGAATTTTTCGCATCGATATCTTTTATCTTGAAACTAATTCACTGCATAACCTCTCAGTTTATCTCCGCCTTTGTAATTAGGTTGTGGTGAATGTGTTTATAGTAGGACCCTAGTTTGTGAATCAGTAACTGCTGCGTATAACCTAAAATAATATAGTAGTCTTCAGAATTTCGACTCTTATCCACTCTATGTGGTAGTGCACATTTATTGTGTACACAACCCATGTCATCTGTGAGTTGGTGTCAACCTGGAACCTGGGGACAAAGTGCTCATCGGTCCATTTAATCATATCTCACACCAACACAGCTAGTGATAATCAATAAGATGGTAACCATAAAGGACGTAGAAGTAGTTCAAAAAACCCTTTTATGTTTTGTATGCTATTAAATTATTGGAGTAAAAACGGGATATTTCTTATTTGCTAGAAGTATCCGCATCCGTTTACTAATTATAAGTTGAGTGACTCACGATTAATTGCATTGTCTGATGACTATAACGTATCTGTTATTCATAAGCAGAGAGGGATGGTTGCTAATAATGAAATCAAGGACGCGCGTCTTGTCCTATTTGGAACTTTTTAGTCAAATGTGCCTACATCCTAGAGTTGATGTCCACTCCATAACTCTAACCCAGTACCGTTTGCTTCAGCTCATCTCCTTAGCTACTAAGTTCAGGTAACCACTGACTTGTGCAATGAGGTGAAGTTTAATTCGTTTGCATTGGTTACTTGAGTCACGGGGTGAGCATCGACTCTGAGATATAGGTACATCTCTCTGAATAGTTCCAAACAGAACGAAATGCGTGTCCTGGATCCCATTGCTAACCACCATCCATTTCTGCTTATTATGCTTGTGACCAAGTGAAAATATCAAGACAATCCACACAGGATACACAAATACTAAAAGAGATTAATCAATCACAGTCCTTAATATCGATGGAAAGATCCAAGCAAACAATACATACGAATTATCTATTGTTTGATCTAGCTCATTTATTTCAAGTACGATGACTTGTGGTAAATGCTAAAACCTTGGAAACGAAAAGATAAAACTACATGTTGCGTCTGTAAAATGTCTAATGAGGATAGATTTCATGGAGTAACTATTTACAAGTTGGTATATACTTCTCCAAGTCATACTGTAGTGAACGAGAATACAAGTGGAGTCAATCAAATGTATAGGAATACAAAATTACAAAACATCTTAGTAAAATCTGAGAATCATAAAGTAAATACTTTATTTGCAAAGTCTCAATTAATTGTCTCAAACTTGACTGTTCCTTTTGCAAATATCAATCAATCGTCTAAGACTTCGTTGTTTTTTCGTCTCCATATCAATCGTTTACCGTTCTCATTCTCTTCTCTTCATTCTTTTTAATATTCTGCCACCAGACATTTCACTTTCGATTGATGATACATACTACTTATATCTATTGACATCAGTAGCATACACCACAATACATTTAAAATCTATGTAGTTCTAAATTAATTACATCTGTTTATTCTTATTTATTTATTTGAACATATAAATATTGGTACAAGGGGGCACCAGATACGCATGCGCCACATAAATCTCATTTGATTTGTGTGAGGGCTGTGGTACTGCCCGTGTGCCCAGATCGAAGCACGTGGTTTTCTTAGGGGGCCACACTTGGAGCCTTCGACCTGAAGGTCTGATCTACAAGGCAGTGGAGCAACGTCAGGAGATACAGTCCCATGGTAGTCGGTCACCAACGATTGGTTCATACGCCATTTGTTCGATCTTGGAACCCATGTACACCATTGGCTTGGGATGAAGGTTTTCCAACTGCCTTTGGTGAATCCTCCATATGCACCAACCCCGTTTAAGCCCCCTGCCAGACATTCGCCTTTCGTTTTCTCAGTTTCGTAAACAACATTAATACCGCGAGAAGGCAGTGAGGACTTCCCTCTCAGTGGTTGTATGCACGTGGCCATGTGAGAGAGCACTTGGAGTGGGAGAAATGACTCTCTCACTCACGACCGTACCAGGGCATTTGGGCAATTGCATCTGTGCTGAGAATTAAATACTTGGGTCACCTAATTAAAGTTCTTTCTGGAAATCTACAAATATACTGTACTTTTTCTTAAGTAAAAAATGTTTTATCAACCAGTTTTGAGCACTGTTTTAATCCTCAAACTGAGGAAATAATCTTTAAAACAGATTTCTTATTATTTATTATTACATAACAATTTTTTTGAAACTTAACGAACATTTACTCAATTGCAAATGATTGGCGTGTAACTTTGCATCTGTTTTGGTGTTTTTTATTTATATATCTATAACAGTTTAGGTGATGTAATTGGTTCTACTGTATGGTCAAGTGAACAAGCATCATCATTGGCTGCAATTCCAGGATCTAAAGTAGCAGATTCAACTAACTTTCCACATCCGGTAGCTGAATCTCTTGCAAAATTTGGTAAAGCAGCTGAAAAAGCTAATAGAATGAGAGTTTTAGCTTCTGCTCAAGGTTTACATGCACCATTACGTTTATCTATGGAACAACGTATAATGCAACGTATTCAACCTCGTCTACCTGGTTTATATTCTTATCATCCTTTGGCTAGTCAGCTAAATGGAAGTTTAGATGAGATTGATGTAGCTGACTTTATTAATCGTAAGTAGATTTTGTTTGGTAACATATTGATTTGTCTTTTGTTTTTCCAAATGTCATCGATACCATTATTGATACAATGGAAATTTACTGGTGTTTCTAACCTTCATATATGTTATTACTGTATAAAATTGGCATTGTCTTCCATTTATTTCATATCACAACTGTATTTATTCTTTGGTCATTCTGATGTTTCGAATTGACGAACTAATTAATGTATATGAACAGTCATGATCGGTAAGAGTATATTCCTACGTTACTATTATTCGATCATCGGTGTCCTCAAAGCATTGCTCGTATATCCTGGGACCACCGGGTTAGTAATGCAGTTGTTAAGAAACGGGTACTAGGTAAGTATTAGGATATTTTTCTGAATATCCCAACACCTCCCCTTTTTTTAAGATCCGGAGTTGATATCCGAATTTTAAAATTTTCCGCGTCCATCCTCCCCCGCGAAATAATGTCGGGTCCTCATAAACCCAAATTACAATTAATTTGACTGCATTTAAAACATATTGAACAGGGAATCCAGTAAGACTGACCAGATAGTGAGGATAAACGCCATTCAATTCGAAGTCATCAGAGTTTGGATCTTCTGGAACATTGTCATCGGATTTCTTGAAAATCTCATTAGTAGATAATTGATCACTGGGATAATCAGCGTGCGACAAAACTGCACCAGGTTCTTGACTATTATTTGATGCATGTGACATATTTTCTGGCAAAACGAGGGGATCTTCTTGTGAGCTGGATACCTCACTGTCTGTACATGTTTCAGGGACAGTGGGATTTGAACCCACGACAGGGCATGTTTCTGAGTTGGACATTTCTGGACCACTGGGCGGATCATGAATGGCTGCTGTGTCGTTTGAAATACGATTTGTCGAGGATTCATGGAGGCTGCAATCATTTTCCAGCTCACTGTGCAATTGAGAAATCAACCCATCTACTTCCGTCGTATCTCCAAAGCATGAGTGATTCAGCAGCTGCGTGCGGAATTTGACTAAGAACTCCAAATGTCGTTCAAGTAGCAGCTGTAATCGATCGGAAGGGAGAGTCTTTTTTTAATCAGCACCGGCAATCAAAATTACTGTATGAATAATGACCAATGTAGTTCAAGGTCACTGATGACAGTCTGGATACTGATTGGTCGAAATAATTAGACTGAATTTCGTCCAATTATAGACTGACCTTGAAGATTGAGGGTTCAAAAATTTTCCCCTACCCCGTCGCTGCTACTTGAACGACATTTGGAGTTCTTAGTCAAATTCCGCACGCAGCTGCTGAATCACTCATGCTTTGGAGATACGACGGAAGTAGATGGGTTGATTTCTCAATTGCACAGTGAGCTGGAAAATGATTGCAGCCTCCATGAATCCTCGACAAATCGTATTTCAAACGACACAGCAGCCATTCATGATCCGCCCAGTGGTCCAGAAATGTCCAACTCAGAAACATGCCCTGTCGTGGGTTCAAATCCCACTGTCCCTGAAACATGTACAGACAGTGAGGTATCCAGCTCACAAGAAGATCCCCTCGTTTTGCCAGAAAATATGTCACATGCATCAAATAATAGTCAAGAACCTGGTGCAGTTTTGTCGCACGCTGATTATCCCAGTGATCAATTATCTACTAATGAGATTTTCAAGAAATCCGATGACAATGTTCCAGAAGATCCAAACTCTGATGACTTCGAATTGAATGGCGTTTATCCTCACTATCTGGTCAGTCTTACTGGATTCCCTGTTCAATATGTTTTAAATGCAGTCAAATTAATTGTAATTTGGGTTTATGAGGACCCGACATTATTTCGCGGGGGAGGATGGACGCGGAAAATTTTAAAATTCGGATATCAACTCCGGATCTTAAAAAAAGGGGAGGTGTTGGGATATTCAGAAAAATATCCCAACAATTATCCTGTTAAGTTTAATGGTGTCCTTGGACTTCAAATGGACATTTCCTATTGGTCAATGTTTATTTCACTTGTCAAATATTGTACAAATGTTGTTTTCTATTTTATGGTACGATGTGGTCTGCTTGATTTGTATATAAACAGAGTATATTTGAAATATATTGATTCATATCTCAGAGGTTGACTTGCGTTCTGGACTCAACTGGCTGGGCTAGACAGGGAAGCGGGGTCAATCAGAACTCTAGGCCGTCCTTACGTTTCTGACGCGTCTTTGGATCGGTCGGTAATTCGCTAACCTCCAGTCTGCAGCACTTTCACGTTACAACAGTAAGGATGGCAAATCAATTGGTGAATTAGTTGAACTTCATCAGTTGAGATGGCTGGGACATGTACTACTTATGCTCAACCACCGACTGCTCCGACGTGCGATGTTTTCTGGTGTAGGAGTAGGTTGGAAGAAAGCTAGTAGCGGCCAGACCGAAACATAGCACAAATCTACGATGTCACTGACTAATGGACTGAGACATGCTGGTAGTGTAGACTACATAGTTGGAGTCCGTGTGACGATAGCAACCAATGGTTAGAGACCTTGAATGTGACATGGCTCAAAATCATTTGCAATGGTGCAGGTGCATCCACTCTTTGTGTTCTCTCAAATTCTATTCTTCTCAATTCTTCATGTCCCTTATTTTCTTTCCAAATTTGTTTCACTGGATTATACTCCTTGAATAACATCTTCAAACCCTAATGTTTACGATTATTGCTTATACTCTTGCTACCTCTACCACTACGGAATTTGAGTCGACAATTGTATCACTGTTATGATGTATCATGGCAACCGGAACTGATGTACGTACGTACGACTTTTTACGTTGTTACTGACTGACTGTTATGAACACTCAACATTTCTCCAGCACTCATTTATACCTGACAAAAAGAGAAATTATGTTGAAGTAGTGACCAACCAATTGATATTTAACTGAAGGATTTGTATTATTGTCTGATGAGTGTATAGTGTTTATGACATTTATTTTTTAAACACAAATATTGGTACAAGCAGGCGCCAAATATATATGCACTACACTTCGTCATTCGATTTGTGTGTGTAGGAAGGAGGGGTTAGAATATTTCCCAGATGCCCAAACTAAAGCAGGTGTTTTTTAGTAGACCACTCCCAGAGCATTTCACTTAGAGGTTTAATCCACAAGACAGTGAAGTAACGTCAAGAGATGTAATCTCATGGTAGCCAGTGACCAACAATTAGTTCATACTCCATTTGTTCCTTTAAGATCCTGGAGTTCATGTACACCATTAGTTTGGAATGAAGGTTTTCCAACTATGCTTGGTAGATCCTCCGTATCCACCGACCTTGTTAGAACATCGAACATTCGCTTTTCTTCCTCAATTCCATTTCTCTCCACTCTCGACCGTGCGAGGACATTCGGGGGCATAATTCTCAGTGTTTCCACAATCCATTGTCTGTAATGGCTGATGAGTTTTCGTAAAATCTATAGTTTTAAAAAATTCTCATCACATTTCAGTGTTTATTGAAGCGAACTATTAACTATTATAAAGAGTGAAACATGAAAACTATCTCGTCAATTTCGAGAATCATTTGGCAACATGCTTCCTCTCAACCTTCGGGGTTTCTTTCGTGTTTTGAAGTTAAACCTGCTGGTCTCCGGAATAAAACGTTTACTGGAAAACTTATGGTAAGATGATGGACTATAATGTGCTACTGTTGCTTCTTCCCAGTAATTCTTTAATCACTGTCAATCTCTCTACATACATTTGTAATCGATCACATTTATAACTTAAATCGTTACTTTATTACCATCCTTCTTTTTGTTTTTCAGCTGCGGAAGATTCTGAATCTGTTGGAATGCCCCAATTAATGATAGAGCATAAACTTGGTCTTTTGTAAATGACAATTGGTTTTCTCGAATTGAATGGAACAGTTAGTCTTTCTTGAAACTATTATTACAAAAAAACTAATAACGTATATTATTCTACCATCTTTGTAAGAAATAAACATGTCAATTATATTTTTTAACATCCAATGTTGTTCATGTCTGACTTCATGATCTTGCACAAATCTTCATTCATTGTCTGAGATGTGTAACTGTCGCACACTCGACACGGATTGAACTCCACTGGTCGCAGCTTCTCACTAGAACTCCAAGAAATCCATCTTGAAACTAGTCACTAGTGAGCACATGATTATTATCCCTATACTAATAAGATATGTGTTTATCATGAATAATGGTTATATTCTCTACTGTCTTGCGTATGTATCTGTGCATGATAAGGTTAATTTCATCGTATAGAAGGATTAAATCAGAGGTCTGAAGAGTTGTTGAACACACGAATTACTTACTTATGCCTGTTACCCCTTATGATGGAGCATAGGCCACCCATCAGCATTCTCCACCCAACTCTACCCTGGGCAATCCTTTCCAGTTGCATTCGTTCCTTTGATGTTTACTTCCGATTCCCGACACAATATATTCCTTGGTCTTTCTCTTTTCCCTTCGGGATTCCAAGTTAGCACTTGTTTCGTGATATAATTTGATAATTTCCGTAATGTATGTCCTATTGACCTCTAGCGTGTTTCCTAATTTCCTCTTCAGCTGGAAGCTGGTTTGTTCTCTCCCACAGTAGGCTATTGCTGATGGTATCTGGCCAACACCGCCTGTAGCTCTTTTAGGTTTACTGCCGGCCCGGGCTGGGCATGAGGTCAGCAACGCCATCCCGTATAAAACAATCGTGATAGAAAACACTAACCAGAATGAATAAATGGATTGCTTAGGAAACATTCGTTTTACATGTGTTATTGTTTAGATGCTAAATGGATGGCCTGATCATAAAATAACTAAACAATTTCGTAATTGGTATTTTGACGAAATCCTTCCTTTTTATAAATCACTTGGTCAAATGTAGCTGTATCAGATGTACAAGTGAATACTTGTTGACTGAAATTCAAGTCGAAAACTACGTTTATTGCCGAATCGGTTGAAAAAAATCAGTGAATATATCCTAGATTGAGGATGTAGAAATAGGTCAGAATATTGAAAGTTCATTACGATTGATGCCTGTTATGGCTGTTCATCGACTATGGTGGCTGGAACATGTGTTACGTATGTCCAATCATTACCTACCTCGACAGACAATGTTATCTGCTGTAGGGAAATAAGTTGGAGGAAACTTAGGAGCGACCAAACCAAGAAGACTATATTCCAGGTGGGATTTTAAGTAATGAAACTGGATTTCCTTACGGATGATACGAAGAAAGTCACTACACACACATCAGATACTCCACGACTACACTGAAAAACTATCCGGATAAGTAGAACATAAGGAGCTAACTTATGGTTCTGAAAACGCAAGACACTTCTTTCAGTGTGTTCAATTTTAAGTAAGTCACTCAAATTCATCCGGCTACCAAGTTTGAACACTGGGTGGTAATGTCGACAGACGCTTTTAGTGTCCAAGATCATTGAACAGTTGAATTCAACTATCAAAATGCTTTGTCACAGTGTTCGAGTCATTTTCTTAATTCTAATGGAATAGCGATATCGAGAAGTAGTCTACTATTTAGACATAGTACGATGCTTCTTGTAGTGATATGTTGCAGAAGTTACACTCTAACACGTAAAATTTGGAGAATAGTTCATAAATGACGACCAATAACGTAACCTAATAACAAACTACAATTTTTATTTCAGAACTGCGAGTTAGTGTATCCCGGATAATTGTCTAAATGCTTCATAGTCAAACCGTTGATTATTTACTTTCAGCCAACATAAAATTGGCTATCAGGAGTTGAAGATGTTAACTGCAAAACTGATTTCCAAGCCCCATTCCGTAAACGGATGCATCCATTTCCATTAGGTAGCGAAAACAACCTTCTGCATATCCTGTTTGCATGTAGCTCGTAGTAAACATGTGTTTTACAATACTCAGTTATGCTTTACTGTATAGTATCCCGACCTTAATTGCTAATCTGATGTGGTGGCGTTGAGCTTACACGCCGTGTCAACCTGATCGAATCACATTGGTTGGAATACGTTGCTTCAGGTGCTACCATGCTAGATAAGTGTCAGTTGGAGAAAGGCAACATGAAGAGCGACCAACTTAAAGCTTTAGAGTAAACTGTTTTCGGGACGTGACAATCTCCCTCGTACTTCGCTTAACACTTGTGATCACCTTGATTGATTACTTGGTAGTTTTTGATTCCCATTCAAAGTGGACTAAAATTAGACTGTACTATTGAGAATGGCGAAATCTTTATACAGTATTAGTTAGGTTTTTCGATGGTCTGGAAACTATAATTCATTTTTGACAACGGTCCCAGTTTACATAACAATTCTTTGTCTATTTTTGCTACCGTTACCTCATGAACCATATACATTATCTTCCATTCCAAAATGAAGTCGGCATAAGAAGTCTGGAACTCGACAGGATAAAAGTTTTATAATTTTGCAGAGATTTTATTGGTGTAGAAGATAAATTGTTAATCTGTGATTTACTTAAAATGCTAATAGCCCCCCTAAATTCCCTGGTATGGTCGAGGGTGGAGAGAATTAGCTTTCCCTCTCGAAATGCTCACACATGTCCACGTGCATACGACCACTGCCAAGGAAGTCCTATTCACTGCCTTCTCACTTCTGGAGTGTTGCTTACGACATTGAGAGGACGAAAAGCAAATGTCTGGTGCTTTAACGAGGGTAGGTGGTTATGGAGGATCAAATTAATGGAGTTGGAAAACTCTCATTTCAAACTAATGGTGCACATGGACTTCTGGATCCTGAAGGAACAAATGGAGCATGAACTTATTGTTGGTCACCGGTTACCATAAGACTACATCTCTTGATGTTGTTCCACTGTCATGTGGATTAGACCTCTAAATGGAAGGCTGGAGGTTTGACCTCTTAAGATAACCACCTGCTTCGGTTTGGGTATCCGTGCAGTATTCCAGCTATCACACAAATCGAATGACAAAGTGTAGCGCATATATATTTTTGGCGCCTGCTTATACCATTATTTATGTTTGTTAGATCCCGTTGAGAATAATAATGAATGATAACTGTTGTGATCTATTTATGGACTAATCCTATACCTTTTTTATTGTATAATTGTTAAGTAACTAAACTATACTTATTCACGTTCCTATTATTATAAGCATTATTTTGACTTAAAGACTATTATTATATGATTTACCGTTCTTGAGTTATGCCCAGTTTATCAATTATTATCCTATATTCACAGCCACTTTTGGCTAGATCTTGTACAAATATTGTTCCCTATTGTGTGGTACGATGTAGTCTGTTTGGCTTGTATGTTTGGGATACTTCATTTATATTGCATAGGCTGGGATTGGTGTTCTGAACTCAATAGGCAGGGTTAGGAAGAAAGAAGGACCAATAAGGACTCTAGACTGCTCGTACAGGTTTATGCGTCATTGGTCCGTTTGATAAGTCACTGTTCTCTAACTGGCGGTATCATTACGTCATATAGATATTAATAGAGCACAAGTATACGGAGGATTCACCTAGGATAGTTAGAAAACCCTCATTCTAAAACAATGATGCACATAGACTCCAAGATCCTGAGGGAACAAATCACGTATGAACCTATTGTTAGTCACTGGCTATCATGAGATTGTATCCCTTAATGTTACTACACTGTCATATGGATTAGATCTCTAGATAAATGACTCTGGCAGTGGATCTGGGCAGTATTCCAACCCCTCCATCATCATACACACAAATTGAATAACGAAATGTAGCGCATATATATACTTGGCGCCTACTTGTATCCATATTTCTGTGTTTAAATTAATCAACACAAGGTCACAAGTTTGTAATAATATGTTTAAATATGATAGAATAAATAGTGTCAAAATCAAATGATTTAATATATTGTTTTGTTTTAATGAAACTATTATTGATTATATGTTTCACCAAGTAGTACACATAATGTTCGACGATAATCACCAGATGTATCATCTATTACTGCATTCAATAATGATTTGCCATAAATCGATTCATATGAATTCATTATGTCTTGAAGATCAATCTTGGTAATGTATTGGAAATCATTCCAGTGTGTGTGTGTGTGTGCGGGAGAGAGAGAGGTAAACAAAGAAAAAGAATAATTTATTTATATGGAATTAATCGAATGTACGTTAAAAAAAGAAGTTAAAGAAATGGATTTCAGCGAAGGGATCGTCTGGTCGCCTTTATGTACATCTACCAGTTTACCTGATTTTGTGGAGCCTTAGCCAGTGATCAGTTTCAACATAGATACGGGAACATATCCTAGTGTTATTTTATAAGGATGAGAGGAAAGCAGTTAAGAGTTCCATACTTGAACACTTAATCAATTGTAATCATTCTACGGATCCACAATTTGATTTTAAGGTTGGAAATATGATTCGTTCAAATTTATCTAGATATCTTCGTATTCAACTCCTGAACATAACCAAAGCTCTTACTATTTATGAACTCAAGCAAGAACTATACGTACAAAAAAGGTACGTCCTATCGTTATCGTTACCATGGCCTTAATTATTATTATTATTATTATTACTGCGTCCCCCCCTTTTACTTATGTCTCATATTGTCATTATTTCATTCATAAGTACTCATGATATCACATTATTTATTTATTTACACCTCTATGACCCTTATCGACTTTCAATTAATGTAACATAAACATTTTATTATCATCTTACTACATTGACGTTATAATTCGTTACTGATTTACTAAGTCTATTGTTATTTCAATGGGTGAGATAATGAGTCAATTGAAGCTAGACCTGGAAGCAGCGGACGATCGTTTTGTCCTATTGTAGGACTCCTCAGTAGTGCGCATATGAAATTCTGCACTCAGGACTCGAAACCAGGACCTATCGGTCTCTAGACCATTGAGCCGGCATCAACCAATCCACTAAATTGTGTCACCGTCCACCATTGTCTTCAATGAGTTACTATCTTATAACAAACTTGGTCTTGGGTTCAAATCTCGTGGGTCAGGATCGTAGATGCGCACTACTGCGGAGTCCCATACCAGGTTTCTCATGGTGATCTAGCTTGAATTGATTCATGAATTCAGCTTTTCTGATCGTTCCATCATGCAAATGAAGCTAATATTAATGGCAGTTTAAATAATCTAGTCAATCACATGCTATTCTCCTTTCTTCTATGCTATTCGTTTCATTAAAACAACATTTTACAAATAGTCTAAACTTACCTCAGAACGTGTAATTAATAAACGCATTAATGCATAATCTTTTGTTCCTAAACCAGCCATTGAATCATGTAACCATTCAGCAATTAGACCGGGACGATCGATTGCATATCGTACTAAGTGTGAAGAGTGAATCAACAAAGAACAATGATAGAACTGTATGTATGATATCAAAGAGATGATTAGTTTACTTTCTTATTGAAATTACAAATTAAAAGTCAAAATAGCTTATTAGTTTACATATTTGAAGAACATGAATGCTTCTAGTTATTGAACATGGAATCAAGACAATTACCACTCATTTTTTACTACTGTGATCTGTACTACTTATGTCGATAGGTATAAGTAGTATGTATTATCAACTAAAAGTGATAGACCTGATGGCAGAAGGTTAAGAAGATCGAAGAGAGGAGAACGGGAACAGAAAGTGATTGGTATAGAAATGAAGGAACAACAAAATCGGAGAAAATTGATGGACATTTTGCAAATGAAGAATTGAACGTATGGTATTCACACTTTTAATGGATTGTAAACATAGACTAAGCATTCTAAATGGGGATGGTAGTAGCTAGCAGTGGGATCCAAGACCCAGGTTTCGTACCGTTCAGGACTCATCAGCTGGGTGTATGTGCATCTCAGAGTTGATGCATCCTGGATTCCACTGTTAGCCACTATTCATCTCTCCTCATATGGCAATCCGCATAGCGTACACAAGTGCCAAATAACCAATATCAAAATAGAATAAACCAAACACAAACATTTCAGCTAAGCAAAGCTTAACTAATGATCTGATCTATTCACCAATTAAACAGAAATAAAATATCAATCAGTAGTGGTCTTATCACCACGGATGCTTTATATCTCACTAGATCAATAACATTCAACAAATCATTTCAAACTTTTCAACGAAGCCCATCCAAATATCTAGTTTACTATGAAACATGGAAATGAAAACAAGTTCCATTTTCTCAATAGGTATCGCTTTCATGTTACCACTAACAGTGTATATAAGTTTACATGTATCTGACAAAGCAGTTACATTGGTAGAACAGAAAGGAGAGCCCTATGTCCTATTCAAAGAACATATTCCGAAACGTTTAAAGTCAAATTGACTAAAAGCATTCAGCATTGTCATCGCAAGACATCTCCTTGACACAAGACATGAAATCGATACACTGAATTCTTTCAAAGTGAATAATAAACAATCAAACTCCAATCTTTTGAAATTTTTCAATTGAGATCATGAATCGATTGATGTTAGACCACCACGGAAGACCTGGAAGCACTGGACGGCCATTTTGTCCTGATGTGGAACTCCTCAGCAGTGTTCATACACGACCCCGTTCGTGGGATTCCAACCCAGGGCTTCCAGTTTCACGCGCGAACGCTTAACCTACTGGACCACTGAGCCGGCGTTCAACGGTGTTATTGTCTAACTTCAACCACTCCACGAAATTTCGCGACCATCTTCAACTGTACTGAGGTAGATATCTGTCTCTATCCGACACGGATTAGTTCCACTGGTCACGGCTTCTCACTAGAACTCAGAGAATTCCCTCACGAAGCTAGTCAATAGTGAGCACATAGTAATTATCAGTATGGGATTGTAGAGATTATTAAGTTTTTAATTGAGATATTGAGTCGATTGATGTTAGAAATTTGCCGAAGCGGTAGCGATCAAACGTCTAAAACCAGATCTATGTACCCAAAAAAGAGACTAATAAATCTTTGTCCTTCTCTTATGTATATGTTTGTCAATATCTGTAATAACGTTGATTTATAAAATATTAAATTGGTTGTTAGCAGCTGATGAGGACCTGGAGGAATAAAATGAATCCATTTTCTATCCTGTACCAATCTTCGTTTTAAGATAATTAAAGGAATGACTTTCTGATAAGTCTTGCTAATTGAACGCTATATTTGGTTCCTAAGCTCTTCTAGTAACCCCAAGCCAGAACTATACAGCGACTTGAACACGAGAGAAAAGGCGCAAAGTAAGTAAGAAACACTTTACTCCAAACGTTCATTTATGTACAGAAAATATAGGGTTTTTATAGTATTCTAGATGTTCTTGGGTTTTCCCGAAAATTCTAGAATGCTACTAAACATAGTAGCAGTGTAGTAATCAGCCAGTCAGAAACTCAAAATGTCACTTTCGAACTTCTAGATGTTTCTGGTAAAACTTCTAGTGAACACTGATTGGATAAAATGCTTCTTAGTATTTCCTGAGCCTTTCTTGGCTTTTACGAGTTTTCTGGATCATCCCAACGCTTTTTAACAGTCGATAAAAAATTCACCGTTGTCTACTGTAAGTTCTGAATATTTATTAAGTTCATGTAACGATCTAAGCTAGAAAACTTCTGAGAAACTGAAATCCCGATGTTCACTCGAGACTACAGAGCAAATCATGGTCCTTGGATCAAAGCATGTGTGGTTGGAAGACTAGGCCAAGTTATGTACGAGGTAAAGGTGGGAAGAGACACGTGGACTAGACACCGAACATAACAAATAACTATTTACTTCTAGCATAGAACTTATCGGTAGTGCGGATACACTACCCTAACGCAACAGTTTGTATCCAGGACTTTTGGTTTAGTGATAAAGTGTGATCAATAGAGTTTAAATGTGTCGTGTGTCAAGGAGTTACCCAATGAAAACAATAGAATATGATCTCACAATATTGTAAATTGGTTAAAGTTAAACTTATACATGATTGTATTCTGGCTCAGTAATTAAGAGATCAAGAGTTTGCGGACGATATTGAAGGTCAGGCGTTCAGTCTCCGGTGATATGGTTATGAAAGTGCATTTCTGATGAGTTCCATACTGGGACAAAACAATAGATCAGTTCTTTCATATTTTCAATGGTTATCCAATTAAGATCAATTAATGACCTCAATTTTTTGGTTAGCGTTTTTTTAGTGAGTTAGTTTTCTACGGGATGGGGTCGCTAAACCCATGTCCAACCCTCCTCCTTTATCCGGGCTTGGGACCGGCAGTATCCCTCTGAGGTACTCCAGGCGGAGTAGTAGGTCTCAATATACACAACGCGGAAAGCAAGATTCTTCGATACAACACAACATGCACCGATCCAATCACAATTGACGGAGAAGGTTTGGGAGATGTAAAGTCCTCTACATATTTGGACAGGACACATATTGAGGAAAGCACCCAACTGCGTCACAAGACAAGCCCTCACATAGAATCCTCAAGGCCAAAGAAAAAGAGGAAGACCAAACAACACATTGCGCCGGGAAATGGAGACAGACATGAGAAGAATGAACAAAAATTGGATGGAACTAGAAAAGAAGGCCCAGGACAGAGTGGTTTGGAGAATGCTGGTCGGCGGCCTATGCTCCATTAGCAGTAACAGGCTTTAGTAAGTAAGTAAGTAATGATCTCAATAAATTTTTAACAATTTCCATGACTACATAACGAAAATTACAAATTTTTATTCAAACATCAATAGTAATAAATCTATCTTTTGAACTTACAGATAGCAACAAGAAGTTTACGATAATCACCTGATGTCTCCGATTCAATATGTTCCAATAAAGTTTTACCATACATCTAAAATAATAGAAGGAAATAAACTTCAATTTAAACTAAACATCAGAAGTTTTTCAACGAAACATTAATCTTATACTCACTAGTGATTGTCATTTAAGGTAGAAGATTTGATTGAACATCTCTGTGAAACTCCATATTAGAACAATACAACTATTCAAATGTTTTCTAGATGATATCATTATCACTGGTTGAAATCATGAGTCAATTGAAGCTACACCACCATGGAAAACCCGGAAGCACTGGACGGCCGTTTCTTCCTAGTATGGGACTCCTCAGCAGTGAGCATCCACGATCCCGCACCCCGCGGGATTCGAACCCTGGACCTATCAGTCTCGCGCCAGGCACTTAGCCAACTATACCACTGAGACGGATAGGTCCCGGGTTCGGCGTGCGGGATCGTGGATGCGCACTGCTGAAGAGTCCCATACTGGGATGAAATGGCCGTCCAGCACTTTCAGGTTTTCCATGGTGGTCTAGCTTCAATTGACTCATGATTTCAATCAGTGAATTTTCTAAAATCTTCACGAATCCCCTTCTGATATCATTATGTAACGAAAAATTCACTTCATATTAAAAATGATGGTTTCGTTAGATGTATCATTTCAGCAAGAGTATAACTGGTGCACAAACCAATCAGATTTAATATAGCAGGTCTTGGATTTTAGCGGGAAACTCATTCACTTATTTGGATAAATAGGGTTTTGATATTTTAGTTGATGTCAGTTTGTGAGGATAACATTAAATTTAATTCCTAACGTTAGCGTTCAACTGTGAATCCTAATTATAGTTCCTCACACTAATCTATAATTCTCATTTATTTATTTATTTAAAAAAATAAACTTGGGTACAAAGAAGCACCGAACACATATGCGTCACACGAATCACTTGATTTGTGTATGGGTTGTGATACTACTCGGGTGCCCAGACCGAAGAAGGTGGTTTTCGTAGGGGGCAACATTCAGAGTTTTCGACCTAAAGGTTTGATCCACAAGGCAGTGGAGCAACGTAGGAAGATGCAGTCCCATGGTAACTGGTAACCAATAATTGGTCCATACACCATTTGTTCCTTCAGGATCTTGGAGCTCATATACACCATTGGTTTGGAATCAGGATTTTCCAACTCCCCTCGATGGACTCTCCGTGTCCACCAACCCGGTTCGAGCACCTGCTGGACATTCAAATTTTTGTCATCTCAATTTCATAAACAACACTTCAGTGGCGAGAAGACAGTGAGTAGGACTTCCCTGATAGTGTCTGTATACTTGTGGCCATATGAGAGTATTTCGAAGAAGATACACGTCAGTAATTCAGATTTATGAAGATCTAATTATCCTACAATCAAAAATACTCAGATGTCATATTCTTAATAGAGAGTGTGAGATTGCCAATAAATTCAACTATTCGTAGGTAATTCTAATCAAGCAAATATTCTCAAGATGTCAACTGTCTTTTATAAAATTGGGTTAACCGGTCATTTGTAGATTAATGTATTGATGTTAGACCACCATTGAAAACCTGAAAACACTGGAAAACTGTTTCATCCTATTGTGAAACTCCTTAGCAGTGCGCATCCACAATCCCGCTAGCAGGTTTAGGACCCAGAGCCTTCGGTCTCACAAGCGAACGCTTAACACTATTGGATGCCGGCTCAGTGGTCTAAAAATTAAGCGTTTGCGCGTGAGACCAAAGGCTCTGAGTCCGTATCCCGCGCACTGCTGAGGAGCCTCACAATAGGTCGAAACTGCCGTCCAATGGTTTCAGGTTTTCAATTATGGTCTAACCTCAATCACTTTATGATCTTGATCAAAAACTTAATCATCTTCACAACCCCACAGTGATGAATCAAATTCATTGAATGATCTAATTAGTTATACTTAGAATAACTTACCTGTACTAAATAAATCGGTAATTCATAAATATAATAAAACTTACTTTGAAATAGATTTCAGATGTTAAATATAATTGATATGGTGTTCTATTGCATATAACCCGTGTAATACGTTTTTCACTAGTACCAACTCGACTTTATAGAAAAAATAAAGAAATACATTTTTATCAGTTTAGGGGTTGTGGAGATTGTTAAATTTTTTTGATTGAGATCATGAGTCGATTGATGTTAGACCAACATGGAAAACCTGGAAGCACTGGACGGCCATTTCGTCCTATTGTGGGACTCCTCGACAGTGCGCATCCACGATCCCGTTCGCGGGTTTCGATATTAACATCATTGGATGCCAGCCAGTTCAGTGGTCCAGCAGGTTAAGCAATCGCGCGCGAGACTGAAGGCCCTGGGTTGGAATCCCGCGAATGGGGTCGTGGATGCGCACTGTCGAGGAGTCCCACAATAGGACGAAACGGCCGTCCAGTGCTACCAGGTTTTTCATGGTGGTCTAACATCAATCGGTTCATGATCTCAATAAAAAACATATTTTTCTTTATTTAAACTTAACGTTATGGTGACGCCCATCATTAAAAAACAATTACAGTTTACAACACTAATCAACAGCTATTGGATTCGAATATGGAATTTGTCGGCGGTACTCATCTACGACGCTAACGGTGGTCAAATTAAAGATCTTCAGGTCTCGTAGTTAGTGTTAAACTCTTCTAACATTGAGTTGTCTGGTAATAGTCTAATAATTTCTATAAATACACGATATTACGTAATCATCTTCCAGCGCCTTTGTGATGTGTTCTACTGATGTCGATAGATATAAGTAGTATGTCTGATCAATCGAAAATGAAATCCATGGAGGTAGAAGTTTATGAAGATCAAAAAGAAGAGAACAAGAACCGTGAATGATTTCTATGGAAACAAAGGAACAATGAATTCTAAGACGATTGATTAACATTTTACGAATGAAATATTGTACTGTATAGTTCTCAAATTGTACTAAGACATTCTACAATTGTGTATTCAAGTATATTTGATTATCCCCAATTTTGTACTCGTTCACTACACCATTAGTGTGTAACTGCGTTATACTTGATCGATCTAATAAATACCGCTGGTTATAGCTTCTCACCAAAACTTTCAGAATCACTTCTTGAAACTATTCACTAGTTAAGACGTCACTGGAATGATTTACAGTAACAAGCTAACATTATGGTAGTGATGACCTTTGTTATCATCCCCAGAGTCACCAGGCAAGTCATAACTTGGAATTCTGAAGGGAAAAGTACAAGAAGAAGATTAAAGAATTAAAAGGATAAATAACAATTGAAAAAGATTGTTTAGCACAGAGTTGTTTAGAGAATGTTGATGGGCAAACTATGCTTCCCCACTAGGGGTAACAAGCATAAGTATATAAGTAAGTAATATAAGTTATTGGTGAATTAATACTGAATGAACGAGAACACAAGTGGGGACAACCAAATGTACTTCTATACATTAGAGAATGTTTTTATAAAATCTGGGAATCATACAGTAAATACTTTATTTGCAAAATACCTATCAATTGTCTCAAACTTAATTGTCCCTTCGTTTCCCCAATAATCATTCTCTATTCTTGTCCCCTTTTCTTCGATATGCTTAACCTTCTGTCACCAGGCATTTCACGTTCGATTGATGATATACATACTACTTATATCTGTTGACATCAGGAGTACACGCCATAATAACACCGAGTTACGACTTTATGGAAATCTAATTGATTTAGGTCATGAACCGATTGATGTTAGACTACCACCTTTGGGAACCTGGGAGCACTGGACGGCCGTTTCGTCCTATTGTGGGACTCCTCAGGAGTGCGCATCCACGATCCCGCTTGCGGGGTTCGAACCCAGGGCCTTCGGTCTCGCGCACGAACGCTCAACCAACTGGACCACTGAGCCAGCATCCAGTGGTGATAGTGTCTAACATCAACCAATCCACGAAATTGCGCGACCAACTTCCATTGTACTGAGGTAGATACCTGTCTCTACCCGACATGGATTAGCTCCACTGATCACGGCTTCTCACTAGAACTTAATAATCTCCACAACCCCTATACTTGAAATCTTATTATTGACGAATAAAATATTTCTGTTAGTAATGATATATTTACGTAGGAATTCTGAAAACTATAGATTCCGCCTTAGTAATCTGCTTTAGTATCATAAGAGGTTTGGTGGATATTATTGTAATTTTAATAGTTGAAATCAGGAGTCAATTGAAGCTAGACCACTATGGAAAACCTGGAAGCACTAGACGGCCGTTTTATCCTATTGTGCAAGATCTAAACCCAGGATCTATCAGTCTCCCGCGCCAACGCCTAAACTGTAGACCACTGAGCTGGCCGGCATCCAATGGTGTTGATATCTAACTTCAACTAATCCACGAAATCCAGTGACACATTCACCATTATCATCAGTGATTTACTATCTCGCAACAGACCTGGTTGAACTCCAATAGTCACTGCTTCGCACTAGAATTCCAGGATGTGGATGTGTGGCTCAATTTCGTGGATTAGTTGATGTTAGATATTAACACTATCCAATGCCGACTCAGTGGTCTAGAGTTTAGGCGTTCGCGCGCGAGACTGATAGATCCTGCGAGGCAGGATCGTGTATGCGCATTGCTGAGGAGTCCGACAATAGGACGTAACGGCTTTTCATAATGGTCTAGCTTCAATTTACTCATGATCTCAACTATCAAAATTACTATAATATCCACAAAACCCCTTCTAATATTATAAGCATTTGTCCAATAGGGAAGCTACACTTAGAGATTCTGAAATATTCTTCCAAAAAATGATTGGATGGAGCATCTTCAGCTCTTTCTGAACTTCTTAGAACTTCCTCATTTTCATCCGTGGGTTATCCTCACATTATCTATAAGTATGTTTGTATTTAAAATCGTCTCAAATCATCATATAAATATAATAATAACTTACCCAACTCCTGAAGCATATAGATCTTTAGCATCAGCTTCAGCTAATTCATGATTAATGATTGAATTGATACCTTTTTCAGGTATTGCTTTCAATTGTAATACTGGTATCTCATCACGTTCAGCTTGAACTAAACACATTAATGCATATTCATAATCACCACCTATTTCTTTTTTCATATCAGTAACTAATGAACGTTCTGATTCTTTTGTTTGTTTATTGAAAGATATTCAAGTGTAAAATAGAAAACAAAAACTAGAGGATAATCTTTTGTTTATGTATGAACCGGATATAGATTGGAAATAAAGTATGCTCAATGTACAATGGTGTTGATGCACGCTGATTGGCTAATTCTTATCCAATCAATGTTAGTCGATCCTTGAAGAACACTTTAGAATCTTCTCATATAAAAAAACTATCAATATACTAACGTTTCTCCTATAGTGCTTCTTACTTCCATCTACCCCTTGTTATTCCTGTTTAACCATGTTCTGATTTGGGGACTTGTCGAGTGAATTGGAGTCCAAGAATATTAAGCAGTAAGAATAGCTTGGTTTGTAATAAGAGAGAATTATGACAGTGGTGACAAGGCAAAAGGAAACCGAATTCAAGATATTCATATCAGATGACCAGCCCAACCAAATACTAAAACAACTGCAAGCAAAACTTGTTGCGGTTGTCGGACACTTTTAACTCAACAGCTTAACATTCACTGCTTGTGTACATATGCTAATTCAAGTACGTCTTGTGATGTATTTGCTAGCAGCATCTTAGAATTCATCTATTACCCTAAAAGTGGAAATACTTTTCTCATGTGGCTCAAACGTTTGGAAGATACATTTAGAATAGAATTCTGTAAACAAGATGACATGTGAAAGACTCAGTTGTTGGTACGTAAGTTGGGAAGTAATGAACATGCATGTTATGCTGACCATGTATTGCTAACATAATGTAATAGATACAAAAAGGATATGAATGTCTATGATATGTGACTTAAAAGAGTAACACATGATTGATTACTTAGTGTGAATTGACGGGAACAGCTTACTACTCATTATTGATTTGTATTCTGGACTTATTGAGTATAGACTACTTACATTTATGTTAAGTAAGTTATTATATTGCCAATATTCTGGTTCTCTATATTTGGTTGTAAATTATGTGTCTGGTATAATACGAGCCTGGTCTGTGCATAGCCTATCAATCAAGTATCCAGTCTTACTTACTTACGCCTGTTATTCACAATGGAGCGTAGACTGCCGACCAACATTCTCTAACCCACTCTGTCCTGGGCCTTCCTTTCCAGTTCTATCCAATTTTGCTCATTTTTCTCATGTCCGTTTTCAATTCTCAACGTAATGTGTTCTTTGGTCTTCCGATTCTCCTTTGGCCTTCAGGATTCCAAGTGAGGGCCTCCATTGTGAGCCAGTTGGGTGCCTTCTTTAATATATATCCTGTCCACTTCCAGCGATTCTTCCTGATTGCTTCCTCCGCTGGGATCTCGTTTGCTCTATCCCACAGTGGATTGTTACTGATAGTGTCTGGCCAACGGATCCGAAGTATTTTGCGTAGACAACTGTTAATAAACACTTGTATCCTCTGCGTCATGGCTTTCGTAGTTGTCCAAGTTTCCGCCCCATTCAGTACAACTGTCTTGACATTTGTATTGAAAATTCTGACTTTGATGTTGGTTGACAGACAGTTGTTTTGAGTTTCAGATGTTCTTCAGTTGTAAATATGCTTCTCTTGCTTTGCTGATCCGCGCTTTCACATCTACATCAAATCTCCCCGTGTTCATCAATGATGCTGTTCAAATATGTAAAGGACTTTACATCTTCCAAATCTTCTCCGTCGATTGTGATTGGATTGTTGTATGTTGTGTTGTATCGGAGAATCTTACTTTTCCCTTTGTGTATGTTGATACCTACTGCTGCTGAGTTTGCTGCTACATTGGTCGTCTAGTCTAGTCTAGTCTAGTCATAATATCATCTTGATCACCGGTTGTACCACTGAATATTAAAAATACATCGCGGGAAACAGAAAAAGAAAACATTTTTATTCTCTACTTGTACCAGTCTAGCAATGGGATGTGAAAGTTCAAGTACATTACGCTGAATAATGCCAACCTATGTCCAGTATAGCTTCCTGCGGGCTATATTTAACTATCGAATATCTAGACATGGTGAAAGTCATTTCGACTAGTAGTCACAGTACAACATGTTCGATAGAATAGAGTCAACGCTAAAGACTAGACAGATATGACATTGGTTGCTACTGCTTTAATGGCTGATCAATGTAAACATTACTATTACAAGTTGTACTTAAACGTGTCAACCAAAGAATGAACAACCTAATATATGATCATGTACTATTTCAAATAGTAAGGTAACAACTACTAGTTTTACAAAAGACAATAGTATCAATTCGGGGTCGTGGATTAGCATTACTGGGAAGTCCCACAATAAGACGAAACGGCCGTCCAATGCTTCCAGGTTTTCCATGGTGATCTAGCTTCAATTGACTCGTAATCTCAACTAATGACATTACTACAATCACCGCAAAACCCCTTCTGATACTAATCAACATATGCTCACTAGTGACTGGCTTCAAAGAGGTATATCCTGGAGTTCTAGTGAGAAGCCGTTACCAGTGGAGTTCAACCAGGTCTGTTGTGAGATATCAACTCACTGAAGACAATAGTGTACGTTGGCGCAACTTCGTGGATTGGTTGAAGTTAGACATTAACACCGTTGGATGCCGTTGCAACTTCAATTGACTCATGATATTATCAATTCAATTGTAAATTCCATAGTGAAACTATTACAGTTAACATATCAATAGATGATAAATGTAACAAACATAACTTACCTTCAATTCCTTTGTCTTTGAGTACTAAGAATGAAAAAGATAAACAAGAGTTTATTTAGAACTAGACGTATATCATGAAGAACTAACATTTAAACTAACAGAACTTAGATATCTAGATAAGAGTGAATTGATAAACGTCAATTTCAACACAAGTGTACAATCTTTCATCAGCTGATTGAGATTAGAAATATGAATTGGAAGCTGATTCAAGTTTGATTTGAATAAGTTTCAAATGAAGTTACCATATTCCAATTCAGAACAGTGTAAGAGAAAATTATCAGTATATTGTTATGGAGATTATTAAGTTTTTGATTGAGATCATGAATCGACTGATGTTAGACCACCATGGAAAATCTGGAAGCACCGGACGGCCGTTTCGTTCTATTATGGGACTCCTCAACAGTACGTATCCACGATCCCGCTCGCGGGATTCCAACCCAGGGATTTTAGTTTCACGCGTGAACGCTTAACCTACTGAAGCACTGAGTCGGCATCCAATGGTGTTAGTGTCAAACATCAACCAATTCACGAGATTGCGCGACCATCTTCGATTGTACTGAGGTAGATACCTGTCTCTACCGGACACGGATTAGTTCCACTGATCACGGCTTTACTTCATGATCTCAATCAAGAAAATTAAGAGAAAATTGACAAGTTAGACAGTAAACATGAGAAAATTACTATCCAACGAATTGAAACACTAAACATAGGAGATATAATTCAGTCAGTCAGCTACAACGTAGGACCAGGCACATATGTGCATCGGTGCAGGTTGCCATACCTCATTAGCACAGCAAGATGAACACCGGATTCATAGGAGTGGTTAGGTCAAAGGTGGTAATATATAGGAGAAAGACTGCATATAAGGATATAGTACAGAAAGAAAGAATTAGTTAGTAGAAAGAAAGATATGAAGTGATTTTAATCTCATAGTTTAAGGGAAGATAGAGAGTGTATACACCTACGCCATTGCGATCGATTCTGAGCCATGTCACCAAGAGTCTCCAAACATTAGTTACGAATGTCACGCGGACCCCAACTAAGTAGTCTGCATCTACCAACATGGCTCAGACTAGAAGTTAATGACTTCAAGCACTGATACCACGTTTTGATTTGGCCGCCCCTAACTTTCTTCCAACCATCTCCAACACCGGTTTGCATTGCACGTCGTGGTAATCGGTGTTCAGGCATACAAGACACGTGGCCCAACCATCTCAATCAATGAAGATTCACAACTTCATCAACTGATTTACCATCATTCCCTAATACCCTACGTCTAACCTCACTATTACTTACCCGGTGATCCCAGCAGATGCCAGCAATATTTCTAAGGCATCTGTGGTCAAATACTAGTAGCTTACGTGTATCTTGTACTCTTAAAGGCGATGTTTCGCTGCCGTAAATTAAAACAGAACGGACTGCCGCGCAGATATAATTAGAATAAAATAAATGAAAATTATGTAATTATAAGGATGACCCCTGTGTAAACTCAGGGAAGTTCTAAGAAGCACTGAAAGAATCGAAGATAATCCATGCAATCATCTTTGGGAAGAATACTCCAGAATCTTGACGTGTAGTTTCCCTATTGGACGAATGGTAAAAACCGCTGCACGGGGATTGGATGATTGTAATGACGAACTTTAACATTTACAATTCCACTTTCATTTTGTGTTGTTTGTCTGAATCTTTCCATTGATGCTTAGTACGGCTATTTATCAGTTTCTTATTGGAATATGTGCATACTGTACAGATTGCCTCAATATTGTATTTATTCACAAATATTGTAAGCAGGGATGGATTGTGGCTAGTAGTGGAATTCAGGATACGCATTTCGTTTTATTTGGGACTTGTCATCTGGATGTACCTGCATTCCATAGTTGATGTTCACTCTGGCACTCGAACGCAGTACCGTCCCCTTCAGGTTGATAAGCTAAGTGGATAAGGCGATGAAGTTCGAAGCGAACGGGGTTCGAAGCCCGGAATAAACGCCAACTTTGCGATGCTGGTACATCTAGATGAGGAGTCCCGAATAGAAGGAAACGTGCGTTCTGGATCGTACTGCTAGCGATTATCTATCTTTACTTATTTATAATTTCTTACAAAACTATTAAGAATTCATGTGTCTCCAAGTAACCAGTAAGTGACTAATTTTCCACCTCATCGTTTTTAAACTGGACAGAAATGATTGGCCTAATATGATAGTCAGGCTTGCTGTCACACTTGCAGATCAACAAGATAGTAGCTTAATAATTGAACTTTTTATTTAGATCCTTCAAGGAGAAATTTCTTTAGATGTTTGGGCTGTAGTGAAGATCACTATTGGCAACAATTGAATGTATTTGAATACACCATTACAAAATATCTTAGTAAAATTTGATAACCATACAGTAAATACTTCATTTGTAAAGTGTCAATCAATCGTCTCAGACTTGATTGTTCTTTCGTTTCCATACCAATCATTCTTTGTTCACGTTCTCATTCGTTTCGATCTTCTTAAACTTCTACCGCCAGGCATTTCACTTTCATTTGATGATCATACATACTACTTCTATCTGTCGATATCAGTAACACACACCACATGGCAACCATGAAGTATTAATCATACACACACACACACAAATAGGTACACAAAAGCACTTAAATTTGTAGAACTTAATTCAATTTATCCAGATGAATCAAACTACTCCCTACAAACCCCCCCCCAATTAGGTATATAGGAAATAGTATTCAAACAATGTATCTCTTAAAACGTTTTTTTAAACATAACTTACCTTGTTTATAAGCATCAGCTACAGCTCTTGTTTCATCATTCCATAATGTGGTAAATATTTCAATAAGTACACGATCATTTGTTCCTAAGCCTTTCATTGCATAATATAATGATTTAGCCAACATATAAGGTGTATCAACAACTAGCTGACATAAAACTTTACGAAAGTCTCCACTAGTCTCCGATTTCAAATCGTCTTTTAGATCCTTTTAAAAAAAAGTAGAATATAAAATAATCAGAAAGGGGTTTTGTGAATATTATAATAGTTGAATTCATGAGCCAATTGAAGCTAGATCACCATGGACAATCTGGAAGTAGTGGACGGCGTTTTTGTCCCATTATGGGACTCCATAACAGTGTACATCCACGATTCCGCATCGAGAGATTCCAACCCAGGATCTATTAGTCTCGCGAGCGAACGCCTAAACTGCAGACCACTGAGCTGGACGGCATTCAATAATGTCAATATCTAACTTCAACTAATCCACGAAATCGAGTGATATATTCACCATTGTCATCAGTGAGTTACTGTCTCACAACAGACCTGGTAGAACTTCGCTGGTCATTGTAATCAAATTGTTCGAAATATATTGCGATAATATATCATCACATAGTTTGTAATGATCTTCTTATTAAACTATCAAAATTTATCAAAGGGACTAACTGTTTTACATCTTCGTTATCCCCACTTGTGTTCTCATTGATTACAATATGTTAATAGTTATTTGTACAACTAAACAACATCCTCAGTGTAAATTTCAGACAGGTCAACTATGAGATGGTGTTTTGTTCTCTGAGCTGGATGATTTAGCCATAGAGCTTTCATCGTTTTTCTGAACGATATCATCAGCACAAACTTCAGATAGGAGTGAAGTGTTCGAATTTCTCCACATGTGCAAAATTGCAAGTAGACATTTGGTGTGGACACATATTCAACTAAGAAAATCTGGAAATTTTGATTATAGGCAATTCCAAAAATGGAAGATGGTCGCGCAATCTCGTTGATTGGTTGATTTGAGACATTAACACCATTGTATGCCGGCTCAGTGGTTCAGTAGGTTAAACGTTCGTGCGCGAGACTGAAGGCCCTGGGTTGGAATCCCGCGAGGGGAATCGTGGATGCGTACTGCTGAGGAGTCCTACAATCGGACGAAACGGCTATCCAGTGCTTCCAGGTTTTCTATGGTGGTCTAACATCAATCGATTCATGATCTCAATCAAAAACCTAACAATCTCCAAAACCCCTAAATTGATAATTCTAAAAACATCGAAGAATTTTCAGAAGTTTGGTACTCAGGTCAATCGTCAATCAACAAGCACATTGAAATTAAGACAATTAATGAACATGTTGTAAATGTAGCATTGCAGTATGGTTTTTCTATTTGATCATGTAACTCTGTAGTCGGTTATTCTCATCTGTGTTCTTATTCACTGCATTTCCACTTCGATTTTTCATTTTCTGGTGTGATATTTCCTGATATATCTGCATATATACTACCTTTGCTTGATATCTAATATTCGTTGGGACTGATTACTGATTCTGGACTCAAGGCTGGATACAGGAAAAATCTAACGATTAGTGAACTAATAAGAACTTAGATATCAGCTTATGGTCACTAGGACTGTTTGAGGTGTAATCAGTTAAGTCAAGAGCACTAAGCTATCGAGGAAATAACACGTGATATTGGACAGCGGTTTCAAGACATAACAGTCTGCTAAGTATGGTTAATTTCAACGAAGAATATTGATCATCGAATGAAATAAATGCTAAGCTTCGAGAAATGATCTATTCTTCTTTAAGTTGCTTCTCAATGAGTTAAACGTTTTCCCAGACTAATGTACGTCTGTAATCATTCATATAACAAATACAATAAAGTTCCGAAGAAACGAAAATACAATCGTAGATAACAATCAAATTTTTGAACCATACAGTAAATATTCATCGGTTGTCTCAGATTTGAATGTTCTTTCGTTTCCACACCAATCACTTTCTGTCCTCATTCATGTTCTCTTTGACATTGGTAGCACACATCAAAATGAGAGCACAAATACTGATACTCAGAATTTGCTTGATCCTAGAACTAAATCAACCTGATATCTGAATACATTTCCTTTTATATGGTTTATTCGGTCAAGTTAATATTAAGTCTTCTATAATTTGAATTTAGTAGTTTTAGTAAGCCCACGTGCACAAACATGCCTTCTATCTTTAGTTGTTGTAGCCAGTTTTGATAGTCAGTCAGTCAGTCAGTTAACAGCGTAAAACTTCGTACGTACGTACATCAGTTCCAGTTGCCATACCACATTAGCACACAGACACAATTGTCAATTCAAATGCACTTGTAGTGGAGGTAGTAAAAATATAAGCAATAATCGCAAACATTAGGGTTTGGAGATGTTATTCAAGGAGTATTATCCAGTGTAATAAATTTGAAAAAAGAAAAAAAATAGAGGACATGAAGAATTGAGAAGATTAGAATTTGGGTGAACACAAAGAGTGGATGAACTTGCGCCATTGCAAACGATTTTGAGCCATGCCACATTCAAGGTCTCTAACCATCGATTGCTATCGTTTCGCGGATCCCAACCAGGTGATTAGTCTACACTTACCAACATGGCTCAGTCCACTTATCAGTGACTTCATGGATTTGTTCCATGTTTTGATCTGGCCGCTCCTAACATAATTCCAGCTTACTTCAACAGCATAAAACATTGATCCAGTTTTGATAAGTATTATATGAGTGCAGTATCAGTTATCATCTTGATTTTATGTTTATTTCGCTACTTACTTACTTATTACTTACATGTTTATATAAACTTTTGTATGATCGACATAATTCTTGACGTTCATAATTTGTTCTACGTGCCAATATGTTGATAATTGCTGTTTCATCTGTGCCTTAAAATAGAAATAGAATATTGAAATGTATTAATTAAAAACAAACTAATATGTATAACTAGTTCGGTAGCTTGGAAATGAGTAAGCTTTTAGCGGAGCTTCGTACTCTAAGATGTAGGGTTCAGTTGTTAGATCTTCATTGTTCTTCTGAAAAATTACAGACAACACCAGGTTAGTGTTCGATGACAGTAGGTCAAGATTAAGGTCGTCAAGACATGATGTCAGTCATATTTTATGAGATTTGAATACCGCACGTCTACTTGAAGTTTGTGGTAGAAATGTTGTTCAGGAGGACATTGAAATCTTCAAGATTAAACCGGATGGCTTAGAGAACGAGACAAATATTGGAAACCTAAGGGCACTGTCTAGATGTTCTGTGATAGTATGGAACTCCTTAGCAGAGCCCAACCACCACTCCGCCATCAAGAATCGAACCCAGGTCACTTAGTCTTGTGTTCGAACGCTTAACATGTGGACTCCTAAGCCAAGGTTCAGTCGTGTACAAACCTATCTCCAATCAATTCATGATAATGTGCGACCATCTTATATCTTCGGGAGTTGCCTTCAACATACCCAAAACAGTTAAACTGGAAATGAATAGGCAGATAATGTCACTACAAGGGGCACCAACAAACAATGAAAACCAAGGTATACAAAATAAAATGCTAGTCACTTGTTTGAAAATCGGAATAGCTTACTTCTATCTAGAGTTTTTTAACAGTTAAAAATGGCTTCTGTAAAAATAGTAAAGGCGTGACTATTAAACTATTGAGCTCAGTATACCTATCACTTCTAAAAGCACCAACATGAGATACAAATCTGCTTCACAATCTTAAGGCTTAATTCAGGGCTACGAAATCAAGTTGATTACTGACAATTATCCTGAGGTTTTTTTCCTGAGAAAAGGCTAATAATGATGTCATCAAGAGGTGTTTCCTGGAGTTCTATTGAAAAGCAGTGACCAGTGCAGTCCAACCGGGTATTTTGTGAGATAGTAAGTCATTGATGACAATGGTGTATATGTTGCTAAATTCGTGGATTAGTTGAAGTTAGATACTAAAAACTCTGGATGTTGGCTCAATGGTCTAGATTTTAAGCGCTTGAGCGCGGCACCAATAGATCCTGGATTGGAATCTTGAGATGCAGGATCATGGATATGCACTGCTGAAGTGCTCCGCAGTTGGACGAAACGGTCGTCCAGTACTTCCAGGTTTTCCATGGTGGTCTAACTTCAATTAAATCATGATCTGAACTATTGAAATTGCTATAATATCCACAAAAAACCTTCTGATATTAATGATCAAACTATTAAAGTATTTTGAAATGAAGTTTATTTTCAGGTCTTCATTGTAAAAAATTACGTAAACACATTTTAGCTACTTATAAGTAGCTAATCCTTCGTCATGAATAGTAGCTAAAGTAAATGAGTAATTAGTGGAATATCGGAGAACTAGAATTAGAGTCAACTGCACCTCTTCAAGTAAATAAAATCCAATTGGATAAACAATCAATGTTCACTCCAGAACTTAAGTTCGTTGCCGTTTATTTCAAACGACATCGTGCTATCCTCTTAACAACCGAGTCTAAATAACTACCCACTTCCTAATATTGTTTAGGATTCCAGTTGATCAGCCTCTTGTTGGCATGTGTGTATCCTATACGGATTGCGTCGATTTTACTACATAGTCACAAGCATTATAGATAGGGCTAGATGGTGGTTAGAAATGGGCGCCCCAAATGGGGCGAAATTAACATCCTGGATTCCCTAAAATCTAGGTCTTTCAACGAGCCATAAATGATTTATTGCGTATTATTTCTAATTGGCTTCCATGATGTTTATAAACATAGATTTCGAAAATTCAACACAATGAAGTTTTATGACGTTAAGTTGAGAATAGTGTAATAAGTTCATGACGATAATAGATGACTGGCTTCAAGAGGTATATCCTGGGGTTCTAGTGAGAAGCAGGTCTGTTGTGAGATAGTAACTCACTGATGACAATGGAGGATGTATCACTCAGTTTCGTAAATTGGTTGAGGTTAGACATTAATACAGTTGACTACTGGCCAGCTCAGTGGTCTAGAGTTTAGGCGTTCGCTCGCGAGACTAATAGATAATGTGTTCGAATCTCGAGAGGCGGGACAGTGGGTGCACAGTGATGAGGAGTCCTACAATAAGACGAAACGGCCATTTAGTGCCTGCAGGTTTTCCACGGTGGTTTAGCTTCAACTGACTTATGATTTAAACTATCGGAAAGCAAAAAGGCGGTAAATTTTTTCGCAAATCATGTTCTACACAGTAACTAACATTAGAATGTGTTGTCTTCCAGTATCATTTATTCATATGCAATGATTGGTCAAAATGGTTCTGTTATATCCAGGTGATGAAGAAGTAAATAGTAACCGTTAGGATCTATTTGTGGACTTTTATTTTATATATACTTATTATATAACTATTTATAATTTATTTATTTATTTGGACACATTAATATTGGTACAAGAGGGCACCGAATACATATGCACCACACATATCATTCGATTTGTGTGTGGGCTATGGTACTGCCCAAGTCCCCAAATCGAAGCACACCACTTTCCCAAGGGGCTACACTCAGAGCCTTCGATCTAATGGTGTGATCCACAAAGCAGTGGAGCAACGTCAGGAGATACAGTCCCATGGTAGTTGGTAACCAACAATTGGTTCATACTCCATTTGTTCCCTCATGATCCTGTACTCCATGTGCACCATTGATTTGGAATGAGTTTTTCAACTTCCGCATGTGGACTCTCCGTATCCACCAATTCGGTTAAAGAGTCGGACATTCGGTTTTCGTCCTCTCAATTTCGTAAGCAACACCCATGGTGCAGGAAGGTAGTGAGTGGGACTTATCTGACAGTGGTTGTATACGCGTGATCATATGAGAGCATTTGGATAGGGAGAGCGGACTCTTCCTACTCTCGCCTGTACCATAGCATTTAGGGGCTATAACTATTACGTAACTATATTACATGTTTATTCATAGTTCTCTTATCATAAGCTTCCATTTGATTGATTGACTATTATGATACGATTTACCATTCTTAACTTATTCTTAATTCATTAGTAACAGTCTCTCACAATCACAGCCACTTTTGATTTGATCTTGTATAATTGTCATTTACTATTTTGCTTAAATATAAACTTCACATATTTGAAATGTATGATTCTTATAGCAAAGGCTCAACTAAGTGTTCTGGACTCAATTGACTTGATTAAACAAGAAGTTACTCATCTTTAAAGATCAATAAGAGCTCAGAATTGAATCTAGTCTGTTCGTACTGGTTTATTATATAATATTTGGTCTGTTCATTCAATCAATCATTGTGTTATAATTAACAATCTTATCACATGCTATTTCAATAGGTCATAAGAATATAACAGATTCTTTTCATGATCAACTCTGAGTAACTTTTAACTTAGAAATAGGTATCTTCTATAGAATCATACATAGATGGATTACTATATAGTTCTACATTTGAAACTTCATGCCAATAGAGACTTTTCAAGAATGTGATTTTATTGATGATCTTGCAATACATAACTTTATGAAACACAGAGAGAGAGAGAGACCGAGAGAGAGAGGGAGGAGAGAGAGACCAGTTAATAATGCAAGTAAGAACTGGTAATAAGTAAAGAGTATAAATAAATATGGTCTATTCACTATGGTAACTAGTTAATTAATTAAAGTAGACTGGTTATTTGGTTAAATAACCAAGTTGCCAAGATACTGAAGATTGTAATTTCAATGTATTTTAATTACTCAACAATATGATAAATATTTCAAAAGCCTAATGAATTATTTATTGCCTACAATCCTAACCGGTGTTCGGGATGGTTGGAAGAAAGTTAGGGGCAGCCAAACCAAAACGTGGCATCAGTGCTTGAAGACACTAACTTCTAGTCTGAGCCATGTTGGTAGATGTAGACTACTTGGTTGGGGTCCGCGTGACTATCGTAACCAATGGTTGGAGACTCTTAGTGACATGGCTCAGAATCCATCACAATGGCGTCGGTGTATTTACTCTCTGTCTTCCCTTAAACTATGAGAATAAAATCACTACATATCTTTCTTTCCATGAACTACTTCTTTCTTCCTGTACTATATCCTTATACACAATCTTTTTTCTATATATTACTACCACTTAGGTAACTAATTCTATCAATTTGATGTTCATCTTGTTGTGTTAATGAGGTATGCCAACTTGGACCGATGCGTATATGTACCTGGTCCTACGTTGTAGCTGAATGACTGACTGACTGACTATGAATTTATTATGGTTAATTGTCATTCATTATAGATGACTGTATACTCTTATCAATAAATGTTGTGATGAATGTCAAGATTGTAACTTGTTACCTATTGTAGTTAGTTGCCCCCCTCCCAATGCTCTAGTACGGTCGAGAGTGGGGAGAGTCCCCTCTCCACATCCAAATGCTCTCATACGACCACGCGTATACAACCACTGTCAGAGAAGTCCCACTCACTACCTTCCTGCACCATGGGTGTTGCTTACGAAATTGAGAGGACGAAAACCGAATGTCCAACGCTTTAACTGAATTGGTGGATACGGAGAGTCTACATGCGGAAGTTGAAAAACTCTCATTCCAAATCAATGGTGCACATGGAGTACAGGATCATGAGGGAACAAATGGAGTATGAACCAATTGTTGGTTAGCAACTACCATGGGACTGTATCTCCTGACGTTGTTCCAGTGCTTTGTGGATCACACCATTAGATCGAAGGCTCTGAGTGTAGCCCCTTGAGAAAGTGATGTGCTTCGGTTTTGGGACTTGGGCAGTACTATAGCCCACACACAAATCGAATGATATGTGTGGTGCATATGTATTCGGTGCCCCCTTGTACCAATGTCCATGTGTTTAGATAAATAAATTGTGGTTAGTTACATCGAAATCATGAATTAAGAGTTCACAAGCGAGACCGAAGGTTCTGGGCACCATTACCGCATACGAGTTTATGGATGTACACTGCTGAAGAGTCATACACTATGATGAAACAGCTGTTAAGTGCTTACAAGTTGTTAGTAGTTATCTAAGTTAGATCAGTATCTATTTATTTAATGAGTCATATAAATGTCTTTTGTGTTTCTTAAGAATTTCAGAAATATCAACTTTGAGAAGAAAGTATATCCGATAGTTGAAGCTGATATAGGAAAAAGCCTTTTATCCTAAATTCTACATTTAGTCATTGTTCAAATCAATAACATTCTGAGATCTATTTATAGTGATCAGATTTTAACACAGTCTAGTTGATATCATGAGGCAAACCAGACAAATTACATGGTACATGAAATTGTAGTCAATAATCGCTTCTTATATTAATGCTACCTGGGTTGAATCAAATACAAATAAAAAGGTTTAAATATATATTAACATCGTTGGATACCGGTTTAGTGGTCTGGAGATTAAATATTAGCGTATGAGACTGAAGGTCTTTGGTTCGAGTCCAGAGGGCGGGATCGTGGACGCTCACTGCTGAGGAGTCCCATACTAGGACGAAACGGTCAAATTGCAGACGACCAATGTAAGAGCAATGAATTCAGCTGTATTAGCAATTAGCCAAAATACGTGAATACAGAATGAGTGAGTTGAATTTTACAAAAAGTGTATATATCACTGACAACCAATAACCGGATAGATGAAAAACACATACATATATAGCAGTTGAATTCACGAGTCAATCTAAGCTAGACCACTATTGAAAACCTGGAAGCATTGAACGGTCGTTTCGTTCTAGTATGGCACTCCTCAGAAGTGAGCGTCCACGATTGTGCAATCGCGTGCAAAAACGAAGATCCTGGGTTCGAATCCCACGTGCGAGATCATGGACGCTCACTGCTGATTACGTGTGAAGGTATGGCCTAGCGATGAACTTTAAAGCTTCAATGGGGAATTCAAATAACAGGAATAATGACCAGTAGAAATATCTTTGTGTATTGCATAAACCATTTGAAATATGAAAGAACAGTTGCGTTTTATCACAATGGACTAAACTGATAGTGTTAAATCCTTAATTCCGTCTCTATAGTTAATACATAATTGATACAACTATCCTTCAGTTTTGACCTTAAACACTGAATCCTTGGAAAAAACAAGCCTTGACTCCATATCACTATACTTTATGGATTAACTAATCAGATAGTGATCTAGAATGTTTGCACGAAGGTTATTCACCTATATGAAGAGAGAGTATCTCTACATGAATGCTGGTGTCAGTTCATGATGAAAACTCTAACCTTAAATGTCTTATCCCTACTTTAAATACTTAACCCTGAATAGCAATCGATTCACTGTTGTTCTAATCTCATCTGTAAACTATACTGTCCTCGATCATTGTTTGATAAAACTAAATTACATTGTTAAGTCAAACAAATTCGGGATGGGAAATTTCAGAACTGTCTTAACAATTCTTTCCCCCCCCCTCAAGTCTCCAGCAGTAATTTGAGTAATAAGGAAAGAGATATGACAGTTAAGATGTGTTAGATAGATGACCAATTGTATATTCTTTACTAATAGCAAGTGTATAATCAGTGAAAAGTAGGGATTCGATTACAAATATAGAAGAAATCAAGATATCTGATTGCTTACCACTCCTCTATTACCCACAACATGAAAAGATACTATTTTTGAAGTATCTAGGATGAGAACTAGTCTAAGTGAAGTCTTAACGATTTGAGAGTGTAATATTAAAGTTGAATAGTTAATTGGAAAACTTGGAAATACTGGATGGCCGTTTCGTCTTAGTATGAGACTCCTCAATAATGAGCACCGACGACCCCGTCCCGCGTGGTTCGAACCCAGGACCCATCAGTCTCGCACGCGCATGCTTAACCTCTAGACCACCGAACCGATGTTCAACGGTGTTAATGTTGATGAAAAAAAATTTTTTTCGAGGAGATAGGAAGAGTATATTTGGCGACGACCAATATATCGGAATTCTCGGATCTAATCTGGCTAGCGATCGCGGTTGATGTTGAGCACAGCGTTACCACACGTGATCTGGTGCGGATGCATGACCGAGCGTCTTCAGCTAGATGAGTCCACTAAAACATATGGTCAGCATCCAATGTCGAAAACTTAGGGCTATTTATTTTGGGGATTTATTTACCGCTACAATGTCGAACTTCCAGTAGTGTTCCAGTTGACTTGTCTTCTCTCTCATGCTTGTCAGCCAATTAGGTGATAGAATAGTATTTTCTTCTCTACCCTAAACAGTTGGTCTCACTTCGAACTCACACAAACTAGCCTCAAGTTTAAGCCAGTTAGCCTATTCCGTCAAGGTCTTAATCTAGATTTAAAGTAGTTAACCTCAGCATAGAACGTAACATCTTCAAACTTTACAGTTCGTTGTAGAAATCCACATGACAAGTTAAGATGTAATATCATTAGAGATAACTTTTTCCTAATTGTCACTTTATAATGGGAAAACAGGGTCGCTGGAGATTCTGATTATCCAAGAAAAACACCTCAAATATTATCAGTATAGGGTTGTGGGGATTATTAAGTTTTTGACTGAGATCATGAACCGACTGATGTTAGACCACTATTGAAAATCTGAAAACACTGGACGGCCATTTCGTCTTATTGCGAGGCTCCTCAGTAATGCGCGAGATTCGAACCCAGGACCTACCAGTCTCGCGCGCGAACGCCTAACCTCTAGACCACTGAGCTGGATGGCATCCAACGGTGTGAGAATATATTATATAATACTTTTTCTTTGTTACATAATATACCTAGACATCAATGTAGAGTTTATTATAATCGATTTATAATTGTCGTCTTGGTAATTGATAGTTTCAACAGAATAGTAGTAACTAATCTTTTTCTCCCCCCTAGAAATGTCCATTTTCTAGTTCATTCACACTAAAAAAATCTATGTATCATGAAATTCTCATTGGTTATTTATATCCTGTTTGTCTATACAATCAAATTCAAGGATAAACATCAACAATTTATATTCAATGAAACAACTACAATGTTCAAGATTCAATTTAACTTGAATGAATAAAGAGTAACCGACATTTTGAAGTGTTTAATAAATGTGTGATATAACACAGTTTTAAGCATTTTCGTTTTCTTTGTTCATTTAATATATCATTGTCGTACGTAAGACAGGCCGGTGTCAAGAAAGGTTGCTTACTCTCACTCTTTCTCTTTCTTCGGGTGATGGACTAGATTATGAAGAAGTCAACATCTAGGGGGAAGCATGGGATATAGTGAACAGTTGGGATGCAGCCGAACGATCTAGACTTAGCAGATGATTTGGCTCCTCTATCACACACGCAACAAGAAATGTAGGAGAAAACTTCAGTGTAGCAGCAGTCTCAACAGCAGTAGGTCTCAACATCAACAAAGAGAAAAGCAAGATTCTCCAATACAACAAAACATACAACAATCCAATCACAATTGACGGAGAAGATTTGGAAGATGTAAAGTCCTTTACATATCTGGGCAGCATCATTGATGAACACGGGGAGATTTGATGTAGATGTGAAGGCGTGGATCAGCAAAGCAAGAGAAGCATATTTACAACTGAAGAACATCTGAAACTTAAAACAACTGTCTGTCAACCAACATCAAAGTCAGAATTTTCAATACAAATGTCAAGACAGTTGTACTGGATGGGGCGGAAACTTGGACAACTACGAAAGCCATGACGCAGAGGATACAAGTGTTTATTAACAGTTGTCTACGCAAAATAATTCGGATCCGTTGGCCAGACAATATCAGCAACAATCTACTGTGGAATAGAGCAAACGAGATCCCAGCGGAGGAAGAAATCAGGAAGAATCGCTGGAAGTGGATAGGACACATATGGAGGAAAGCACCCAATTGCGTCATAAGGCAAGCCCTCACATGGAATTCTAAAGACCAAAGGAGGATAGGAAGACCAACGAACACGTTACGCCGGGAAATGGAGATAGACATAAGTAAAATGAAGAAAAATTGGATGGAACTAGAAAAGAAGGCTCAGGACCCAGTGGGTTGGAGAATGCTGATCACAGCCTATGCTCCATCGAGAGTAACGGGCGTAATTAAGTAAGTAAGTGTATGCAGCATTGACACACTAAATGAATAGAAAACTACTCGGCCATGCTAGATATCACATTTATATTGACTAAAGTTGATTATTCATACACACACACACACAACCAATCAATTTTCAAATAACATTCTATACGATAATATTTTTTTCTACTAACCTGGACCTTTCATAGCCCGATGTAATCGTTCAGCATCAGCTGATGCTGAAAAACCAGTTGTTGGTTTAATTGTTGGTGTGTAATGTTTACCATGTGGATCAAATGCATGAATTAATGAACGTGTTATTCCAAATCTATAGAAATAATGATAACAATAATAATAACATTATTATTGTATTAAGAAAATAAGTTTGACTAAGTGGATAATGTAATGTCATTTGAAGCGAATGGTTCTAGGTCTGAGTCCCGTAGTGAATATCAACTCTGACATGCAGGTACATCCAGCTGATGAACCTTAGATAGGACGAAACGCGCGAACTGGATTCCATCTTTATTTGAGAGTCATTATTTAATCATTTGAATCAGCTGATGTCAGTCGGTTATGAAGAACATTTTTAATTACCCTCCCTCAAAGATTATTAAAACAAAGCTATACGGTATCTTGATTGGTAATAATAGGGTGATGTAAAGGATCACTGATAGTTTTGTAAACCCTGATAGTTACAGTAAGATATTGTACTTGTTAGAGTTCAACTATTTGAGATAAGTAATCTACTGACCATCATGCTACATCGTGCAGTAACGGAAGTAGGAGTCATTTTCGTTGAGTTATCGTGTTTGTCAGAGGAGAGTTTTAATTGCAGAGCACATTCATGTATGAGATATTTGGGTCATTACTGAGAAAGACTCTTAAGCGACAATTAAATAGCTGTACAGTATCAATCAGCAACATAACTTAACATCATGATGAAATGATCTTCAAATATTGCTTAACAAAACGAGGTGTACCATTTCACTATTATACAACAATTTATTAGTTAAGATCATGAGTCAATTGAAGCTAGACCACCATGGAAAACCTGAAAGCACTGGATGACCGTTTCGTCCTATTGTGGGACTCCTCAGAAGTGCGCATCTACGACCTCGTACTGCAAGATTCGAACCCAGGACCTATTGGTCTCGCACACGAATGCTTAACTTCTAGATCACTGAATCCATATCCAACGGTGTTAATGTCTAACTTCAACCAATCCATGAAATTCTTAACAGCATATAGTAAAAATGTTTTTAAAAACTTACCCAGAAACAGTGGCCATTTAATAAGTCTTCAGAATGAACTACAATTTGACAGTCGATTATTATAAGTTGCCTGAAGTGAATAAAAAGGTTTTAGTGAAAATGTTAAGTTACAGTATCCATAGGCAAAACACACCAACAACAACTACTACTGCTGCAACTGATCAAATAGAGTTCTGAAGAATAAGTTACATGTTTGTGAATCTGGTTATCAATATTCATTGTTTATGCTGTATTTTTTTTT